>JAAGEH010000452.1:32020986-32141702 GCA_011751065.1 Lasiurus cinereus | reverse complement strand
AGGATATGCAATAATCATCCCTGCCCCTTAGAAAATCAGCGTAACACAGTAGTTATGAGCTTAGGCTCAGGGTTTTACTCAGGCAAATCTACCGACTCTGAGGCTTAGGTTCAGTGATTCTGTCTCACTGGGCATCAGTTGCTCCATCTGTACAGTAGAGCTAATAACTACCGATGTCAGCGAATAGTATTAGGTTTAAATTAGTTAAATGTATAAATTCCTTAGAACAGGGCTTGGTGCATCTGAATGCTTTCTGGGCCAGGTTCTGCTCAGAACCCACACTAACCCTCCAAAGCGGCACTTGTTAGTCCATCCTATAGACAAGAATTGAGGCTTAGCCGAAACCGGTTTGGCTCAGTGGATAGAGCGTTGGCCTGCGGACTGAAAAGTCCCAATTTTGATTCCGGTCAAGGGTACGTTCATTGGTTGTGGGCACATCCCCAGTAGGGGGCGTGCAGGAGGCAGCTGATCGATGCCTCTCTCTCTCTCATTGATGTTTCTGACTTTCTATCCCTCTCCCTTCCTCTCTGTGAAAAATCAATAAAATATATTAAAAAAAATAAAAGAATTGAGGCTTAGGTAAAGGAGCCTCATGCTGTTATAATACCACACTCCCTGCAGCTGAACAATGTGACATATATTAAGTGTTTCAACCAGACAAAGCCTAGGAGGTGGATTGTTACTCCAATTTTCCAGATGAAATTGACCCAGGAGGTCCCAGGACCAAAGTTACAGGATAATAGTAGTCAACACTCACTAATCCCTTCCTCAGCACCTGGCCGATCTGCAAGCTTTAAATGTTGCTGTAACTATGCTGTCCAGTGAAGTAACCACAGGGGACACCTGGCTATTAAGCGCTTGAAATGTGGCTGGTGTAATTGGGGAAGTGAAATTTTAACTTAAGTTGTCATATATTGGCTAGTGGCTATTTATTGCATTGAACAGGGCAGCTCTAGAACAATCCTATAAGGTGGGCACAGTTTCTGTTCCTATTTTGCAGAGAAGCACATTAAGGCACAGTGAGGTTACGTCAGATAGCCAGTAAATGGTGATGTCTGAGCTGAGGTTTGAGTCTGGGGCTCCCTCATTTCCCCCACCCCGCTGCCTGTGAGCCAGTGATCCATCGTAGCTTCCCAAGCCTCCCCAACCCACATCCTCTCTTGTTTTCCAGACGGGCACACTGCGGTTCTGCGGGACCACGGAGTTCGCCAGCGGCCAGTGGGTGGGCGTGGAGCTGGACGAACCTGAGGGCAAGAATGATGGCAGTGTTGGTGGTGTCCGGTACTTCATCTGCCCTCCCAAACAGGGTCAGTCCCACAGGAGGCCCAAAACGGGTGGAGGGTGGTGTCCACTCAGTGGTTCTTACCGGGCTGGCTGGGTAACGGGAGTTGGAGGGTGATATTGGGGCAGAGGCCTGGGGCCGAGACTTGGACAGCTCCCAGCCCACGCTCTATGCCTCCAGGTCTCTTTGCCTCTGTGTCCAAGATCTCCAAAGCAGTGGACGCACCCCCTTCATCTGTCACCTCCACACCTCGCACTCCCCGGATGGACTTCTCCCGTGTCACCGGCAAAGGCCGAAGGGAACACAAAGGTCAGAAAGGGAGCCCGAGGAGTGAGGACAGCCAATCTTGGAGATACTCTGTGGGTAACCTGGCTTCTGTGACTGTTTCTCTCAGGTCCAACCTCCCTAATTTTAGAGGATGACCTTTAGTTCTTTTAATTAAAAAAAATTTTTTTTATTGATTTCAGAGAGAAAAAGAGAGGGAGAGAAAGATAGAGAGATCAATGATCAGTTTCCTCCTGTACACCCTCCACTGGGGATCTAGCATGCAACCAGGGCATGTACCCCAAGGGGGAATCAAACTATGACCTCTTGGTTCATCGTTCGACACTCAACCACTGAGTCACGCCGCTCGGGCTGGGTTCCTGACCTCCGTGACTGGTTTTTACTATTGACCCAAATAGTAAAAACCAGTCCTCAGCTTTGAGAAAGGGTTTGGGGGTCCTGGGTGATACCTTGCATTGGGCTCACCTTAACTCGGCTGGGACTGTTTCCCTCCACACCAAAGCCCTGCAGTTCTAGGGAAGGTTCGAGTTCCTCATTAGAGCCAGGACAGAATTTCTGCCTCGGGGCTTTCTGGGGCCATGGGGTTCCCAGGGCTGGTGCCTGGAGCCCCCTCCTACCTGCACCCCTGTATCCTCTACTCCCAGGCAAGAAGAAGCCCCCATCATCCCCCTCTCTGGGCAACCTGCAGCAGCGAGAGGGAGCCAAGGCTGCGGTTGGAGACCAGGTCCTTGTAGCAGGCCAGAAGCAAGGCGTTGTGCGCTTCTACGGGAAGACAGACTTTGCCCCAGGTGAGGACCGGGATCTGGGCTGCGAGGCATGCAGGGCCTCAAGGTCTGACCCGCTTCCGTTTCAGGTTACTGGTATGGAATTGAGCTAGACCAGCCCACGGGCAAGCACGATGGCTCCGTTTTTGGTGTCCGGTACTTCACCTGCTCCCCAAAGCATGGAGTCTTTGCACCAGCATCCCGAATTCAGAGGTGAGCCCAATTCAAGGTATCATGCAGGATCCTGACTCTCTCTTCAGGTGTTTCCTCCTCCTCTTGGACTAGCAAGACAGTGTGGATATCCACACCCCCACCTGAGCTCTTTCTGCATGGGCCCACACCCCCATCTCCGAGTCAGACCCTGGCTTCCGAGGCTCTGACTCCTCCCACTCTTCATGTCTCCCAGGATTGGTGGATCCACTGACCCGCCTGGGGACAATGTCGGAGCCAAAAAAGTACATCAAGTGACAAGTGAGTTGGGGGCTGGAGTGTGGGAGGAGGGTTTGAGGACAGGAGGAAGGGTTATGCTAGTGACAGAATCTCCAGTATTCTATTTTTAAAGTAATGACTTTCCATTTTGGGGGAACAGAGTCCAGGAAAATGATGAAATGGGAACCCCAAGGAAATAGGTGCTGTGGGATATGGGGATGTTGACAACAAGTTCTGGGCAGGCACCCGAGACATGGGTAGGTATTGGAGGACACAGAATGTTATTGACAAAAAAGGTTCAGATGGATATTGGGAATGTGGGGCCCAGGAGTCTGGGTGGGTAGAGTCTGGGTGGTTATTAAGGGCACAAGTGGGTCTATCATCCCTCACCTGAGACCTTGCCCTCCCCTTCAGTGACGCAGCCCAAACGCACCTTTACAACAGTCCGGACCCCAAAGGACATCGCATCAGAGAACTCAATCTCCAGGTGCGTAGCCAGGCCATTGGACACAGGAGTCTGGGGCTCTGGTTGGGGCCAGAAATAGAGGTTAGGAAAACTTGTGAGTAGTCTTCTTACCAAGAAAAGTCTTTCGGGAGTGAGGCCTTGCACTAAATTCTAGAGACTTCAACTTTTAAGGGGCACTTAGGGGAGGCAGAACACCCTCCACAGGAGCCTGGGAAGGTACAGATGAACAGGCAGAGGCAGAACCCAGCAAGGCCAAACATTTGGGGAAGCGCTGAGGGAGGTTGATCCAGATGTTCCCATCCCTGCATTAAGGAGTGACATGGTTCTCCTTTCCAGATTGCTCTTCTGCTGCTGGTTTCCTTGGATGCTGAGGGCGGAGATGCAGTCTTAGAGGCCCTGGACATCTGACAAAGAGACAGCCCCTCTAGCATCTCCTGACACAAGGAGCCCCCAAGTCACCCTGAGATAGATATTTCCAGTAACACATCCAGAATAGAGGTCCCCATTAGCCAGCCCTTATTAATCACTGAAGTCCCATCATTAACAGATTCCCCCATGATAAATGCCCAAATACAGATCCCATGTTATCCAGAAAGAGATTTCCTGAGTGTAGCTCCTTCAGGCTAGTCCCTATCCTCAGCCACTCAAAGCAGGACTCCCAATAACAGGTTTCCACATCACCCCAAATGGTGACTTTCTCCACATAATGCTCCACAGCAGAACATTCCACAGTCACTCATCCCAGAACCCTCCCCCATTAAAAAAGATCCCATCAAATCCCCTTGAGATAAACACAGGTCATGCCTCCAGAGCTGCAATTACAGACCTTTATGTCACTATGCTACATTTAACATCAGTCCCCTCAAGTTGTGATTCCCCAGTTACCCCAAAACCCTTATATTGCAATCAGAGACCCCCCCCCTCCATTTACAAAACCCCTATTCTTACCCCTGAAGAAGAGACACATTAACCAGGCCACTGACACCTCCAATTTACAGATCCACAATAGTCCTGGAAATACCAATTGCAGGACCCCCAAGTGTTCCTATCCTCTGCACCCTCCCCAGTGCCTTGTACGAAGCTCACCCAACATGGCCCACAGCCCCTGTGCTGGCCAGATTCCCAGAAAATTCTCTATTTTTAAAGTAATGACTTTCCCTTTTGGGGAACCCAAAAATTTAGAGCCCCTATTTTGAGATTGGGGATCCTAAACTCCCCTGTGCCCCCAAGTCCTACAGCCTCTACCATATCCCTAAGCCCTAATTTCCATGACCCCCAAACCATGGGATCACCAAATTCCCAGGGAATCCTAAATGTAAAAATCCCATCCCAAGCCCCCAGGAAACCCTAATCATGGAAGTCCTTGTGCCTGGGATGGAGGAGACTGCAGTCAGGACATGTACTCCAGGCTACCATGGCACCTTAAGACCTATTCATAGGCATCAGGAGACCCCAAACAGGAATGCTCATCCCTGAAAACTAGAGGACTTCGATGCCCTGAGTCATAGATTTCAAGACACCCAAATTCCAAGAGTCCCAGCCCTCAAGAACCCCAGATCCTAAAGCCTCCATTTCATACCTGAGGGGCACCCCAAGGCCTTGAGGGGATCCCAAATCCTGGAGCCCCCATTTCAATCTACGTTCTGGTCATAGGTCCAAGACACCAAATCTGAGTCACTGACCCCAAATGACCTCACAGCACCCAGGCTAGACTAACAAGGTGAGGGAGACCCTGAAAGTCCAGGGAGTTCAGGACAGATCTGGGGGCCTCCCTACCAAGGACAGCTCAGACTACCCCTTAACTGCATGTCCCAGAACTCAGCATGACCCCTCTGTCCCCTTCAATAAAGACGTTTCTATGGCTTCTCTGTGCCGGAGCTGAGTTTGGGGGTTACAGCCCTGCCCCTGCACCGCCGCTGGGGGAGGATGGGAGCAAGTCCTGTCTCAGTTTCGCCCCCCGCCGCTTGCGGGGCGTCCTGACAGCCCTATCCTCCTCCTGTGGTCGCCACGGCCGGCCCCCTCACTCCGTCGTGTGGCCCGGTTCGGTTCTGGAGCAGGGGGGTCTGTGCCAGGGAAGACGGGTCACCGAAGCGTCGGGAGGCGCAGCCTATCCCCGGACGAGGGTGAGGGGGCGGGACAACGTTGGGTGAGAGCGCCAATTGGGTGGAAGGCGGACCCCGAAGGCCTGCGAGAGTTCCCATTGGTCGCAGGACTCGTGCGTCGGAAACGAGGGGGCGGAAATGGCTGGGAGAGGAAAAGCGTTTTGAATTGGGGTATTGGTGGGGACATTGGTGGACGGTCGGTTTTGTGGGTGGCGGAGGGCGTGAAGAGGGGTGCGGAGGCGCTGAGGGTGGGGTCCGGGGGAGCTCGCACAGGAGTCCGGGGAGGGGCGGCTCCGGGGTTCGGGGAAGAAGGGTTTGCGAGGCGTCGGGCTCGAGGCTTTAGGTTCAAGAGCGCTGCAGTGAAGGGGTGCGCGAGAGGGGAAATCTGAGGGAGCCCAGAGTGGGGGAATCCAAGGAGACAGGATGGATGCGTCAGGGGAGATTCAGTTTGGGGGTCCAGGGTGTCCAGAATGTGGCATCCAAAAGGGCTTGAGGCAGGAGGAGTCCACAGGGACCCTGGATGGTGTTAGAAGGCGAGGCTCAGGGTTGCACATCTGGTTGTTAGAAAGGGGTCTCCACGTTTAGATGTTTAAAGGGGTTCTGGGGTGCCATCCAGAGGCTGTGAAGCTCTTGAGATGGGCTCCCAGTGGGGTCCGGATGTTCTCTGCGAGAGGATGCTCTCTCTTGAGAGAACAAATGCATATAGTTTGATAGGCTCTGGGTAGATGGGTGCTTACTGTGTCCAGGCAAAGAGCCTGGGGGCTCAGTGGGTGTCTTTTGAGAGGCCGAGGACTCAGGTTTTAGAAACCCAGCGAGCTTGGTTAGAGAGCCGAGCCGAGTCTCTGGCCCCGATAGAGCCTGAGGCTAGGAGGCTTGGTGACCTTAGCATATTCTCCCTTTCTCGCAGGATCGGGTGCATGGAGTTGGTGTCGGAGGATCAGGACTCTAGGGTCCCAGACCTGGAACCATTCAGGGTGGAGCAGGTTGTCAGGGCTGGGGGTGCAGAGGGTGAAGGTGGGAGGACTGAGGGTGAAGGTGGGAGGACAGACTCCTGGGTTTGTGAGCTGGGACTGCCCCCTCCAGATTCATTCTTCCCCTATCTCACTTCCACTTTCTATCCCCCAGATGGACATTGGTCCCTCAACTTCAGGCCCTGGACCATCTGGGGACATCCTGAGCTTCACTACAGAGGGAGGGGGCTGCTCATCATTGCTAGGGTCCCCATGTAGGTCAAAGGGCACCAGTTTCAAGGGGGATCTCTCCATCCTAGGCGCCACCTGTAATCTACTATGTCCCTGACTTCATCTCCAAGGAAGAGGAAGAGTATTTGCTTCGACAGGTGATCTCAATGCCCTTCTGGTCTGTTTTTCCCATCTTTCCAGATCCTTCCCCAAACCCCGGTTCCTGCTTGAGAGCCCTGAGGCTATAATGGAGATTCCGGCAGGAAGAGGAGTGCCACACAGCACCCATGCCTCACTCTCAGGACCCACGGGGCCTGTCAGAGCTTTTTCCAGGAAGCTTAGGGGAAACCAAACTGATTCTTAGAAACGAAGCGATCCTTATGGAGCTCAGACTTCCTGTGCTGAGATAGGCCAGTCCAGCTTCCAAAACAAAGATGTTATTGAGATCAGATTCCTTGTGCTGGAATAGGCCGGCACAAGCCTAGAGCCTCAGAAATAAGGACGTTACAGAGCCCATATTCTCTGGGCTGACAGCCCAATCCTGCTATTTTAGAGAAAAGGAGATTGTAAATATAGGCTGAGATAACCCAGGTCAGGCCTTTGATGTTTGGGGAATGAAGAATTCCCAGTGCCGAGGTAGCCCAGGCCTCAGAATGTTACTGAGTATACTCTTTCCTCTGCTTAAATAGCTCAGCATAGACCCAGGGTCTTGGGAACAACATTTCTAAACACAGACCACTGGGCTGAGATAATCCAGTCTATATTCTATTTAAGGTTTGGGGAAAGAAGATTACAAAGATCAGTCCTTGCACTGGGATAATCCTTTGCAGCCCCAGAGCCTTAATAATAGAGCACCCCCCCCCCCTGCCCTACACACAGACACACATACAATAATAGATAGAGCACAGTTCTTCCTGTGCTTTTCCAACTAACCTTGTCTAGGTTGAATCCCAGGAAAAAGTTAGCCACAGGAAACAACTCTTGTGATGAGATAGCCCATTCCAGCCCCATAAGCATAAAGGGAACAAGGAGATTATTGAGTATAGACTTATTGAAGATGGTCCATTCTAGAACTTTGGGATCTTGGCAGTGAAGACTTTACAAAGTACTCTCTATGCTATGCTGAGATAAGCTAGTGAAGCATATATCTCACACCTTTGTTCCCCCCGCGACTGGGGGGCCCGGGCCCCGCCGACCCCCAGGGGGGAGAAACGAGGAAGTCCCAGAAATTAGACTATTCTGAGTTAGCCCAGGAAATTACAGGGTGCAGACTATTTATTGGGCTAAAAGAGCCCAGTGCTGGCCAGAGTTCTAAGTAGATTCAGACCAGTTGTGTAGCCCTGGTTCCTTTTCTCGATCCCAGGAGACATAGGTGGGCTTTGGGGCTAACAGCAGCTGCCATGGGAAAGAGCAAACATCAAAATCTTGGGAACACTCTATCTTAGAAAACCATTCCCACAGATACTGAGAGAACCCATTGCCACCTGGGTAAAGACCTTGATGTTGGCCTGGGTGGGAGAATCAGAGAGAGCAGTCCTGAAACATGAGTGACCCCCTCCCCACCTTCTAGGTCTCCAATGCCCCAAAGCCAAAGTGGACTCAGCTCTTGGGGAGGAAGTTACAGAACTGGGGTAAGTGTTCCTGCCTGGGGGCATGGGTCACTTAAGGATGTGGGTTAGGGCAGGTGTTTCAGGTTGGTTAGTCTTAAGATATTGGGGAGCTCTTAAGGGTGGGGTCCCAAGGACCAGGAGGATTCAGAAGTGTCAGTAGAGGTTCTATGGGATTAGGAATTTCCTTATAAATTTGGGGTTTCAAAGGTTCCAGGAAACCTCTGAGGCACCAGGAAACCTTTGAAGGGTTGGGTGGTGATCTCCAAAGAATCAGGCATCCCTGAGAAGGTCGTCGTGCTGCCAAACTTGGTGATATCATTGATGAGGGCTGAGGTGTGAGGGCTCCTTGGTTAGTTGCTCTCAGGACCCCACTGCCCTCCTCCAGGTGGGCTCCCACATCCCCGAGGGATGGTTCCTGAGCGGCTTCCTCCGTGGCTTCAGCGCTACGTGGACAAAGTATCTGACCTCAATCTTTTTGGGGGTCTCCCAGCCAACCATGTCCTTGTGAACCAGTATCTGCCTGGGGAAGGCATCATGGTAACTACACATCCTTACCCCACCCCCAGACCTCTGATCCATCATGGGGCAGGCCATTGCCAAACACCCCACCAGGCCTTCACCTTCCTGTCCCCAGCGGGGAGGCCCCCTTGGACTCTAAAGGGTGTGGGGGTGTGGACTCCTGCCCTGTCCAGCCCTGGTGCCCACTCCCCAGCCCCACAAGGACGGGCCACTGTACTACCCGACTGTCAGCACCATCAGCCTGGGTTCCCACACCATGCTGGATCTCTACGAGCCGCGGCAGCCAAAGGATGATGACCCTACAGAGCAGGTGGGCCCTGGGACACTGCCCTGGTCACTTATGGGCACTCTCACATCCGCATCCTCTAAAAAGCCCCAATCCCACCTGCCTGCAAGATACCTTCCCCTGCTCATCATAGAATGCAACCATGTCTTCCTAGACACCAAACCCATCTGCTTGCAGGGTATCCTAGAAAGCTTGGTATCCCCAGATCCTCCAATACCCCTACTTGCTGATTGGAATGTCCTGACACCTTAAAGATCCCTTAGTTCACACGTTCAGAATGCTCCAATACCGCCTCGAGGGTTCCCGAATACTCCAGCAGACACTGATATCCTCAGATACTCCATTCATTTGTGAGTGTCCTTGACATCCTTCCCCATATCCTATTTCTCTACCTACTGTACAGAGCACCCCAACTCTGAGCTCCTGCCTGCCACTACAATATGTGATCTGTCATAGGGCACACCTTGGCACCTGGCTTGCTCAGACTCCGAGGATAGCCTGACTGTCCTCCTAAGGCTGCTCATGACTGCAGCTTCCCTGACCTTTCTCTGAGTGATGCATTTCTGGCACCACAATGCTCACACAAACCCCCCTGGACATCCTGACCCCACTGCTTCTTAGGTCCCTTTTTAGTGCTGCATGCTCCTAGTTGCTCCCATCTCCTGCCTATTGTGCCAGTTTCCTCAAAAATATACAGATTCTCCCAGACTGCACTAGATCATCTCTGCCTCCTTCTGCCGCCCCATCCCTACCCACCCCAACTCCTGACTTCTGTCAAGCCCTCAACCCAGTTCTCCCCAGTTCCCTGTGACCACTGATACCTTGGTCCCAGCCTCAGCCCCTTGGAGATCCCAGCTGCAGCCTAGTCCCCCCCCCCTTTCTGGAGGGACTGCTGACCCTACCTTCTCCCTGTTCCCTGTGGCCCTGGCTCTGGGACCTGCTGATTTTCACTCCAAAGCGAGGGCCACACTTGCCCCTCAGTCTTTGTCTCTGAGGACACACTGACCCTCGCTCCCTGACTTTCAAAGTCTGCTAACTTCTCCCACCCTCCTACTTTTGTGGACCCACTGACCACTTATACTCCTTGCAGCCCCGGCCCCCGCCCCGGCCGGTCATCTCGCTGTTGCTGGAACCCCGCAGCCTCCTGGTACTTCGTGGCACTGCCTACACGCGCCTCCTCCATGGCATCGCAGCGGCCTGTGCAGATCCTCTCGACACCGCCTCTCTACCACTCAACGCTGCTGCCTGCCCATCGGCAAGACCCGGAGCCCACCTGGTCCGTGGCACCCGGGTCTCGCTGACCATCCGCCGAGTGCCCCGTGTGCTGCGGGCTGGACTGCTCCTTAGCAAGTGATGCCTGGCCCCAGGACCTGCTCAGCTTCCCGGGCTGTCAAGCCCTGGACAAGCTGCAGCTCTGCAGCCTGGAAGCCCTGAGCAAAGGCGGCTCCCCTGAGTCATTTCCCCGATAACTTTGTGGGAACCACAGAAAAAGGCTTCATTTCAAATAAACCGACAGAAATCTTCCTTTGGTTTTGGATTGGGGGTGGGGAAACAGATGCTTGTGTTCTTGAGGGGTGCTGAGTCTGGGACCCTAAATGGTATGGGTTCTGGGGGTCAGAAGAATGGTTCAGATGAGCTGGGCAGAACCCAGAACTCTTGAGAGGGCAGGATTATACCCCGTTGGGTGGGTTGGGGTGAGCTGAGGAAGTTCAGTTGTTTGCTAGGGAGTTAAAGTAGTGCCACTGTCACCTGAGCTGGCGTCACGTTACCTGGGTCCAGGTTTCACTTGAAAGGAGGTAAAGCTGAGCCTGCTCTGGGGCCTCCATCTGCCTGGGGCCTGGGTGAGTCCTGTGGCTGTCGGAGGGGACACCGCTGTCTAGGAAAAGGCTGGATACCTGGAAATGAGCTGATTTTGGGAGTCAGGGAGCGAGGGTCAGTGTGTCCCTAGAGACAAAGACTGAGGGGCAAATGTGCTCCTCACTTTGGAGTGAAAATCAGTTGGTTCCAGAGCCAGGGCTATGGGAAATGGGGTGAAGTTGGGGTCAGCAGTCCCTCCAGGCTGCAGCTGGGATCTTCAAAGGGTTGGGGGCTGGGACCAAAGTCTCATTGACTTCTATCCCCAGGCCCCCAGCTATGGCCCTGCCCCCATCTCTGGACCCTGGACCCCGCTCAGAGCACCTCCACCATTCCCCTGGGTCCCCTAGGGAACTGGACATTGCTGAATGCACCATCTGCTCTTCTGAAGAGGAAAGAATCAGGTAGGAGCCGGGGCTTTTGAAACTTGGGTGCTAAAGGGGTGATGGCAGTAGCAGGGGCACTTTGAGGGTAAGAGGTACTGTGGCTATGGTCACCTGGGGATGTGGGAGAGGAAGGTGGGATGGGTAGGCTGGAGCGGATAATGGGCATCTAGATTCACCCAACAGTCTGCCAATGCCTCCTACCTCTCAGGCCGGAGCAAGCCCAGACCCTGGGGCAGGACTCTTTGGACCCTTCTGAGCACTTGCAGGGTCAGCTGAAGAACACTGAGCCCATACCTGGTCATCCCAGACTGCCAACACCTTATTCCCATGAGGACTCCACTGGGGGCAAACACGGTGAGGTGAGCTGAAGTAACCCAGGCCCCTCGTGCCCCACCTCCTCTCTTTCCCCTAGAATCTGGCCTCTGCATTGGGGATGAATTGTTTCTGGAAAAGTGTTGGGCACCTGTGGAGGGAATAATTCTTTGTCAATCATTATAGAAGTATTTCAAACCGAGAGAGAATTATTTCATGATTGGCCTCAGTCCTTGTAGAGGTATCCAGCTCCATCACCCCCTCTCAGTAGATGTATTGCCGGTGTTCAGTGAGGGGCTGGCATAGCAGAGTGGTCTTCAGACCTCCAGGTCGTGCATGTCCCAAGTTTCTAGGAGCTTTGAAAGCCTTGAGACTTTGAATTAGAGGTCCCCAGGCCTTCCACTGGGAAAGACCTAAGGTGGGAGCAGCCCTGGTGCAGAGCCAGAGAGGGACTCTGCTTCAGAGAAGCATCCAGAAAGCAGGAGTTCGCAAAAGAGGGGTGTCAATGAGAGTGGGGACAAGATCTTGGTTGGCCCATTGGCACTGACTCAGCCCTTTGTGTTTCCCAGAGTCCCATCTCTGGCTGGGAGGTGTTGGAGGCTGAGCAGGACCGCCTGCACCTTTGCCTATTGGGCCTGGCTCTCCGGCTGCAGGACCTAGAGCGAGGCCTGGGGCCCTGGACATTGGCCCAGAATGGGATGGTCCAGCTGCAGGTGGGCAATGGGAGGTCAAGGTGTGGGAAGATGGGCAGGCCTCAGGAGAGGTATCCGCTCCCTTGGGTGAAAAATGGGTTTACTCCATGTTCTAGGTATCTGGGTAGGAAAGGCGGCCGTGTAATCCCAGGTCCTAGGTTTCTGGTTCCTCTGGTGTGTGTTGGATAGTGGTGGAGTCCAACCACGTGTTCCCAGACCCTACAGGCAGACCTACGTGGGACAGCTGAGTGTGTAGATGCACTGCTGGCATTCAGTGAGGGGCTGGCACAGCGGAGTGAGCCTCAGGCCCGGGCATCCCTGCAGCAGGTCCTGAGGGCCCTTGGAGCCCACCGAGACAGCATCTTCTGGCGGTTGTGGCGGCTGCAGGCCCAGCTGGTCAGCTACAGCCTGGTATGGCTCAAACTGGTGATCCCCAGTTCTGGTGCCAATTTCACAATCCCCCATGACCTCTGTCTTCTGACCAGGTATTCAAGGAGGCCAACACACTGGACCAGGATTTGGAGATTGAGGCGGAATCAGACTGTCCAAGACCTGGTGGGATCTGGGGGCCCTGGGAACCCAGTAGCCTCCCTACTCCTGCAGAGTTAGAGTGGGACCCAGCAGGGGACATTGGGGGCTTCGGGCCCTTGGGGCAAAAGACAACCTGGACACCAGGGGCTCCCTGTGAGCTGTGTGGCCACAGAGGCCCCCAGAGCAGGAGACAAGGCCTTGAGGTGAGAGCAGGTGGGGAACACCCCCATCCGGGCACCCACAAAATACCTTTGTATACCTCCTAGCAGGGTCTTTCCCTTCCAAGGCGATCTTGGCGGTTCTGTCTCTCCCTCTGCCTCTCTCAGTGTAATTTTCGCTCTTGGTGTGTCAGTGCTTTTCTCACTTACTCTGTCTATTAGCTTCTGTATCTTCCTCTGTCTTATTCTTTATGTTTTTCTTTCTCATCCATCTATATGTACATTTCCTTGTTTCCTCTCACTCCCCACCTCTCCCCCCTTGTTTAATCTGCTACAGCCACACTAGCTTCTTGGCTCTTCTTTAAACATTCCAAATTCACTCCCATCTCAAAGCTCCAAGATGCATGCCAGCTTGCCTCCTCCCTTCATGCCAGTCTCCTGTGAAGTGTCACCTCTTCAGAGAAGCCTTCTCTGGCCTCCAAACATTATCCTTATCCTCTTACTTTATTTTCTAATGGCATTTCCCACATCTTGACATTATGTAGACTTTGCCTGTTTCCATTGCCACTGTGTCCCCAGCTCCTTGAACACTGCCTGGCATGTAATAGACACTCATTAAATATTAGTTGAGTGAATGAATGAATAATGTTTCTCCTCTCAGGTTCTTTGGCTCTGCTCCTCTCTTTGTGTCTTCCCAAGATCCTTCTCTTCCCCCAGCATCACATCCCTCTGACACCCTCTATCTTGGCCCTTCCCCATCTTGTGTCTCTTTGTCACTGGTTTTCCCAGGACCCCACAACTCTCTCTCTCCACAGGACATACTCATGTTGCGTCTCAGCCACCGGAAACACTTAGTAGGTCACCAAAGACGCTCCCTGCTCCAGAAGTCTCAGGTCAGCTGTCCTCAGTTAGGTATAGCAATTTGGGCAAGTGACCCAAATTGAATTACACAAAAGAGGGGATGCTATTTTTTCATATAACCGAAAAGTCCAGGTACTGTTGAATTCAGGACCTCTAATGCTATCAAGGGCTCAGACCCTTGCTCTTGAGACTCTACTTCCTCAAGGTGGATTCCTTCTCAGCAAAATGGCTGCCCCAGTAGTTACATACTTTCTACTGGTTACCCACCCAAGGGAAGAATGCCACTGACCTACTAGCAGCCAAGTCCTAGGGCTGATTTCACTCCCCATGAATACTGAACCAATCACAGTGGCCACGCTGATGGAAGGCTCTGATAGGCCATATCTGGGTCATATGTCCAGTCATGGAAGTGGAGGTGTACTGTTAGGAAAGTGGGGAAATGTGACACCCCCGCACACCAAATTGAGCCCCTGTTACCAGGAAAAGGGGAATTGGTTGGAGGACAGCCACAGATAGATATCCACTATACTCAGAGATTCCAAGCCCATAAGGGGTCCCGGGGAGGAAGGGGATACCGGAAAGGAGGAGAAATAGGCTCAGCCCTGTAGGTCTATGGTAGTAAGGGAAAGTCCACACTAAGTGTCCCTTCCATGTATTCTGCTTCTGGTTATTGTCTACCCTTAGGACAAGAAGACTCAAGCATCTTCCAGTCTCCAGGATGTGATGCTGGAGTTAGATTTTGGGTGAGATGCCTGGGAGATGGGTCTGGGGGTGTAGCGAGACAGGGCTCATGATGGCAGCCCACTGAATATTTAACGCTGCATTTTTCTTTACAGAGCCCCCACTCCTGCATCCAGGCGGCCCCTGACCTTCTTCCTTCTTTTCTTCCTTCTCTTGGTGGGTTTCACATTGCTCCTGTCCCAGTCAGGGGGCCCCTGCTGTTCTCCTGCCTCATTGGCCAGGACACCTTACTTGGTGCTAAACTATGTCAATGGTCCGCCCCCAATCTGACTACACAACCCAGACATATGTAATAAATGGTCACTTGTCAAAGGATGTGTTTTAGTTCATTTGGGCTGCTGTAACAAAATAACATAGACTGCATGGCTTATAAACAATAGAAATTTATTTCTCGCAGTTCTGCAGGCTGAAAAGTCCAAGGTAAAGGCATTGACAGATTCAGTATCTGGAGAGGACCTACTTCCTGGTTCATAGATGACTGTCTTCTTGCTGTGTCCTCACATGGCAGAAGGGCCAGGGATTTCTCTGGGGTTTCAAGAGATTAAGGGCAGTAATCATTTCCATGAGGGCTGTATCCTCAGACCTAACACCCCCCAAAGGCCTCATCTCCTAACCATCACATAGTGGGATAGGATTGCAACATACATATTTTAAAGGGATACAAACATCAGTCTATTGCAGAATGTGTGAATATTAGATGCTTGAGTACTCAGAATCTAGGATACAGCCCTGATATATCTGGACAGCCCTCTCCAGATTCCTTCGCCTTGAGTGCAGAATGCAGAACTGAATCAGCCCATTAGACTCTGACACAAAGATGCAAGCATAGGTAGTTTTTTTAGGAAGTGATCCTAGGCAGATTGGTAGAACTCTGAGGAAGTGAGCCAGGGAAGGGACGCTGAGCTTGTTGCTGCTTTGGGAATCTGGGTGCTATCTCACTAGCGACCTGTAGGAGACTGTGGAACACATTCAAAGTTTTCTACCCAAGAATCAAAGAAATTGCATTTATGTAAACAGCTCTCATTGGTTCCTGAAGTTGTCAGTTCTCCAGAACTTCCAGCTTCTCCTGTCTTTAAAGATCCCTCAGGCAGAGAAGCACAGGTGCTTTCCACAGGAAGCTAGATGTGTACAGAAAAAGTGTAGGTGGTATAAGCGGGCTACACCTGCTATAGCCTCTGACCTCATCTATACATGTGTTCTGTTCAAACAGTCCTCTTGGTGGGCTCCCAGGCTGGGCCATCACTGGTGCAGGGTGTGACATTCTTCCATGGGTCATGATGACAACCAAGTGGAGTTTCTAGGGCTTAGTCCTGGAGTCCAGTGCCCAGCGCCAGGTGTCTAAGATCATCCACTTCCCAGAGCTTAAAGTGTTGGGACAAGAGATGGAACAGACTCAGACTCAAGAACAGTCTTGTGCTGGGCTCCTGGATGTGGATTTAAAGATCTCTAATTTTCACAGCCACCCAATGATATGTCCCCACTTAACAGAGGGAAACAGGTTCTAGTGGGGAAGTCACTGAGGACACACAGGGAGCAAGTGACTGAAGCCCAATCACCACTGATTTAAACAGAAATGGCAATTTATTTTTGTGGGTAACTGAAAAGTTAGGGACTGTGAAAGGGCACTGGCTGGGCTGAGGGGGTTGCCCCCACAGAGTGCATGAATTTCATGCACTGGGACTCTATATATAATGTGAGGCAAAAATATAATTTAAAATTTTCTAGTAGTCACTGTTAAACAATAGAAACAGGAAAAATTAATTTTAATAATTTATACTTTAACCCAATATAAACAAAACATCAATGTGTAATGTATATAAAAATACATGAGGATTTATAATCCTTTTTTCTTACTATCTTTGAAATCTGGTGTGTATTTCACTCTTTATAGCACATCTCAGTTCAGACACTTAATTTCCAATAGATTAAATGTAGTCCTACCCAAAGAGGTTGTATTTAATGGAATCTTTTACATGGCTTTTCTTAAATTTTAAATTACTTAAAATTTATAAAAAGTTTTGAAAAATTCCTCCGTCACAGTATCTCTCAGCTACCATCCTGGACAGTGCAGACCCAGAGAAAGAGCATTCCAGGTAAAGGAAACAGTAAGTGCAAAGGCCCAGAGGTAGGAGTGTGCTTGGCACATGGGAGGGCTAGTGTGGCTGGAGTGTGAGTGCTGGAGAGGGAGAGTGGGAGAAGGTGAGATGTGAGAGAGGTTATGGGGCCAGATCAGGTGAAGCCTTGTGGACCACAGTGAGGACTTCCAGTCTGAGTGAGATGGGCATCACAGGAGTTTGTTTTGTTTTTTCAACTTTCATTCTGGTACTTTTTGAACTTGTACAAAAAAATAAGGAACAGTATTACAGGTCCTTGTGGACTCTCCACCAGCTGTAATTACCAACTCAGGGCCAATCCCTTTAATCTTCCCAGGTGCCTACTCTCCTTTCCTAATTCTTCTGAAGTCTAGACAGCATATCCTTTTACCAACAATTCAGAAGTGCCTCCAGGTCAGGATTCTGTTTTAAAATTTAGTCACAATTCTTTTATTACCCTAAAGAAAATTCTAGTCATTCCTTCACATCATTAACACCGTGGATGTTACTGTTTGAGAGGGTACTGAGCAGGAGTGGTAGGAACTTTATTCTTTAGGGACTGTGAATTTCCCAGAATCCCCAAAGGCCCCACTGGATCACCTCATAAATCTGGTAACACTTGGGACAGCAGAGTTTGTGACCTAAGACAAGAACATATTCTAGTAATCTGTCATGCCCAATAGGATGAAGATCAGAATCTGCCAGGGAAACCAGACATTATTTGTTCAAAGGTCAAAAATACATAGCTTTAATTTATTAATTTGTTTTATTATTTATTGTTAATCCTCACCCAAGGATATTTTCCTATTTATTTTTAAAGAGAGTGAAGGAGGGAGGAAAGGGGGAGAGAACATCAATTTGGGGAGACACATCGATTGCTTGCCTCCCACATCTGCCCCAACAACAGGGGGCCAGGGATAAAGCTGCAACCCAGGTACATGCCCTTGACTGGGAAGCAAACCATGACCCTTCAGTGCCCAGGCTGATGCACCATTGAGAACACCAGCCAGGGCTATTTAAACTAGTAGAACAAACTCCTATATATTCTTTACCCAGATTAACCATCTGTTAACATTTTGCCCCATGTACTTTATTATTCACACTCTCACTAATATGTTTACATATGTGCATATATAGGGTTTCCCCAAAAATATATACACACACTTTGAATAAAGGCAGTGTTTATTAAAATACACTTCATTTTCAAAATTGAGCTATCAGCTGTTAAAATGTGTATACACTTTTTTGAGGACACCCTATATTTTGGAACCATTTGAGAATAAGTTGTAGACATGATACTGTTTGCTCCTGAATACTTCAGTGTGCAGTTCTTAAGAATGAAAGCATTCTCATACACAACTAGAATACAGTCATCAAAATAAGAACATTTAACAACTCAATTCAGTTTTTTTTAAATCCTCACCCGAGGATAGTTTCCCACTGATTTTTTTTTTTTTTGAGAGGAAGGAAATGGGAGAGAAAAAACAACAACACTGTTGTGAGACACACATCATTGGTTACATAGGGACTGAGCCTGCAACTGATATACGTGCTTTTGACTGGAAAGGACCTCGGGACCCTTAAGTCCATGGGCTGACACTATCCACTGAGCAAAACCAGCCAGAGTGATTCAGTTCTATTATTAACCCACAATCCATATTCCAAATTATTCCAAATTTTCTAGTAGTCACAAACAGTAGAAACAGGTAAAATTAATTTTAATATTTTTTAAATATTGTAAATTCTTAGAGCAGGAGATTCTTATTTAACAGGTAGGGTCAAGGGGTTGAGAAGCAACCGACCCTGTGCCTTTGCAGAGTTAAAACACAGCAGCAGCCCTAACCAGTTGCTCAGTGGTTAGAGCATTGGCTTGCAGACTGAAGATCATGAACCTCACTTGCAGGGTCTATCCCCATCCATGGTTGGGGCCCATGCAGGAGGCAATCAATCAACGTTTCTCTCTCACACTGTTGTTTCTGTCTCTCCCCCTCACTTCTACTTTCTAAATATCAAGGGAAAGGTTTTTTAAAAAACATATTTTTATTGATTTCAGAGAGAAAGGAAGAGGGAGCAAGCGAGAAACATCCATGATTGAGAGAGAATCATGGATCAGCTGCCTCCTGCAGGTCCCCCACTGGGGATCAAGCCCACAACCTGGGCATGTGCCCCTGACCGGAATCGAACCTGAGACCCTTTGGTTCGCAGGCTGACACTCTTATCCATTGAGCCAAACAGGCTAGGGCTCCAGGGAAAAATTATCCTCAGGTGAGGATTAACAAAACACCAGAAGACATAGCAGACACAGTATCAACTGTGGGCTTTACACACAGCACAGGGATCCTATAGGACTTGGGTGAAGTGCTTTATTTAGGACTTGATTCCAGGAGGCAGGAGGCAGGGAATGGGGAGTGAGACAGGCAGGGTGTAAGCCAGAAAAGTGCTCAGAGAGTGGTGGCCACTGTGGGAAACTGGTTGGGCTGCCGTGGAACACATTCAAAGTTATTCTGCTCAGGAAGAGATGGTTCTTATTAGGGTCCTATAGAATGCTGTTGCCAGACAACAGGAAGTCTGGGACACTCATCCAGTGACTGATAACCCATTTAGGCTGAGAGCATTAGCTCACCATCCGTGACTTCCAGAAAGCTCTCAGCAGAGGAGCAGAGATGCCAGGGCTCAGGGCTGGAAATGGAAAGCCTCTTTTTTTGCACCTGTAAGTGAACTCAAGTAGGCAAGAGGATCCTGGGGTTAGATAACATTATCTGCCACACTTAATTCACCTTACCATCACAAAAGTCACAGGAGAGAGGCACTATTATGATGTCCATTTCACAGATAAGGATTTTGAGGCACAGCGGTTAAATCACTTGCCCACAATAATGCAATCTGTGTTGGAATTGGGGTTCAAATCTAGGCATTCCAGTTCCAGGGTGCAAGCTCTTAAATTTTTTTTTAATTGTTTTCAGGGAGAGGGAGAGAGGGAAACATCAATGATGAGATTGATTGGCTGCCTTCTGCAAGCCCCACACTAGGGACTGAGCCCACAACCCAGACATGTGCCAAGACCTCCATTTCATGAGCTGATGCTCAACCACAGCCATGCAGGCCAGGTAGGAGTGCAAGCTCTTCATCACCACTCACCTACAACCTCAAACCAGGCATTCCCCTTCCTCATCCTTTCTCCAAGCAAACTGTTCATCTGTAATACCAGTGAATGTCTCCTCTCATGATCTGGGAGCCCAGCCCCAGTGGAAACTCGCCATTTCCTGCAGCTTTAGAAGCTCTCATCCTGAAGCTTGTTAGGTCACAAGATTTGCAGCCAGGAGTGAGCCGCTTTGACTTTTGCTTTTACTCTGAGATGGAGCAGGGCAGGACCAACAGGGCCACCCTGATGAGAAACACTGAGGCTAAGATAGATAAACAAGGTGATAAAGAGCCAGAAAGAGGTTAAGTGAATATTAGCCAGAGACAAAGCAGAACTAGACGTCAAACAGCCTGTGCCCTGGGCCATCCCAGGTCCCACCTGGGACCCTGCATTTCTCCCCTTTATCTCCTCCAGGACTTTGCTCACACTGTTCCTCGAGCTTAGAAGCCTATCCTTACCTTCTGGTAAAGTCCTTATAATTCTTCAAATTTCAACCCCGCTTTATAACTATGGGGTACCCACTGGGATTAGGAAAGGGACTATTTCTCTTTTGCCCATCTTCTCTTTGGTTTGAGGTCTGGGTTCCTTTCCTAAGGTCCTCCCCTTCCTTTCAACTGTATCTACTGAGTTCATCTGCTTCGCACTTACTTAACTGACCTGGGTGCAAATACCTATCAGGATTGCAAAATGCAGTACTCCAAAGCATGTCTAAAGCAAGCCCATGTGGGGACATGGGAGAGATTCTGCCTGTGGCCTATGGTTCCATCTCTCCTCCCTAACCCCAGGGTCTTGAGGACAAAAATCCAAGGAGTCCTGAGGCTGGACTCCTCAATCAGGCTTAAGACCCCTCACTGTTGCCTCAGGGGTTACCAGCCACACCTCAGCTCTACCATCTCTTCTCCTGCCTCACTATTCTCCATTAAAGAGTCAACTGGCATTTCTTTCGGGTCTCTCATGTATCTGTCCAGGAGAGAGATCAATGCTGTTTCAACCGATCTGTCAGTCTACAGGGCTTCAGCCGGGAAGACAGCTCCCAACACCCATTCCTCCTTGAGGGTCAGTCGCTTCTTGGTGTGTGTGCCTCTTCCAATATCCCCAAACACATAAAATCTTTAAGACCACCAAGGGGAAGTAAGCACATCCCCAACTTTATTCCATGGGTTTGACCGTCCTGAGGGTGGAAGGGTGGCGGAGTCAGGGCTCGCCCTCAGAAACAGTGAGTGTAGAGGTCTCGAGGGGTCTTCAAATGATCAGCTGGGATGAGACCCCTATTCCCTTCCTCACCGGTCGTAGTTTGCTGTAATTAATGGGGGGAAAGTTTTCCAAAGGGATTCGGGGCTTCTCACCGTAGTCCATCAGGGCATTTTATCAAATTCCTCTAAAAAAAAAAACTGCTGTTATCAGAATTAAATATGAAGAGGGGCGTTCAGGAGCCAGAGATGAAGAGAAGGCTGTTTCGGTCTCTTTCGGTCCAAAGGGGCGGGGTGGGCGGGGTGGGCGGCGGGAGGGCATCCTCGCAGTAGCTCTCAGTTTGGCGTAGTCCGGCCAGCTGGCCCCCCAGCCCGCCCCAAGATCTCATGAAGCGGTAAACAGGCGACTATGAACCGCACAAGGGCGAGAGTATCTCACCATCCGTCCTAGTGGCCTTCAGACCCCACACCGCCAGGGCGGCTCTCCGATTCCGCCAACCCGTCGAGCTGGACTCTCAAGACCTCTCACCTCCCATCGTAAGGGTTCCCCGGTCCCACCCCGCGCGCAGTCAAGCGATCCCGCCCCCCCGCCCCCCCGCTCCGTCTGAACTCTTCAGCCTGTCCCCGTCCGTCCGGGGGGGTTTCCGGTGACCCCATTCCAGGGGGTGCCTCGAACCGTCCCTCTCCTCGGGCGGAGTCGTAGGGGCCCCCGCGTCGCCGGGCTCCTCTTTCGCGCCCAGCCGGCGGTCGAAGGCGTCCAAGGTCTTGGCGTGGACCGAGCGTAGCAGCTGGAGCTGGCGCTTCCCACGGCGGTACAGGTATTCGATGCGCAGCACGTCGGAGCGTGGCAGGCAGGCGTGCTGCCGAAACTCGGCTCGCACCCGCGCCTCGGCGCCCGGCTTCCCGCGCCCGGCGCGCAGCAGTTCGCGGTACAGGCTAAGAACCTGCCTCTGCAGGCGGCTGGGCCGGCTCATGGCAGAGCGGGGCGGCGCGCGCAGCCAACAGCCGGGGCCCGTGGAGCAGCCACCCGGTGGGCCGAAACCCGGATGCGGGGCCACGGCACTTCCGCCCCGCCCCCGAAAACCTCCGCTCCAGCCGCCCGCTGGCCGGTGTTGTCGCGCCCCATTGGCTGTCGCTGCGGTTGCGTCACGACGTTGCGCGAAGGGGCGGGGCTCCCGGCTTGCTGGCCTGGCCCTCAGGGAATGAGTGTCCTTGAGGAGACCACAGTCTGCGAACCCGGAGGGAGGAGAAGGGCAGAGGCGCCCGAGTTCTGACCTGGATTCCTGAGTTCTGGCAGAGGAGGGAGCTAGTGGTTAGGAGGTTTTCCCGTCCCCTCCTCCGGGCGCAGGAGAGAGAAGACAGGCACTACCATTTTCTGGTCATCACTGTTAGGACAGTCTCGGGGCGCTCCGTGCGTCGCCGGTCCCAGTGGTCGCGCAGTCAGGGTGGGTCACGGGGGCCAGGCAAGCTTCTCGGTGATGTGGGAAGACGAGCCAAGAGAAGGTGTGGGCTCCAAGCCGCCCAAGGCAGCCTGTGGCGCCCACAGGGTGGGGATGAGAGCATCCCCCGCCCGGAAGGACAGGGTCGACGCGTCGCCAGGCCCGATCCTCACCAGCTGTTGAAGCCCCGTCTCGCCCGGAGCACGTCGACTAGGCTGGCACCCCACTGTCTTGGGAGTATCGGGTCGCCCGCTGCAATTTCGTTGTAGTCACGCGGGCCGCCAGGAGGCGCCCTGGTAGCGCGGGGGAGGCCCATAGGCCCGCCGCCCCCTGGGGCTCCAACACCACCCGGAGCGTGGGGTCCCCTCGGTGGTAAGCCGGGAGGCCTCCGCCCAGCGTGCAGCCACCGCCCCACACCCGTGGGCAGTTCACCCGCAGAGAGAGGAGGCGAGTTAGGGGCGGGGAACAGGCCGGGGCTCGGGAGTCAAGAGACGCTTAGAAAACCACCGTGAATCCTGCAGGCGTCTCTATCACAGATACCGAGCTCCAGTCTTTGCAAGCGGAATAGGTCCGCGATTTGCCTTAAAATTCTCCAGCACCACTAAAACAAAAAGAATGAGAGGAAAGATGGGAGCAAGAATGGCAACATTTTGGTAACTATAACGGGGTTTCATAACACTATTCTCTCTTTTGTGATGCTTGAAAATTTCCGTAGTAAACAATTTCCTAAAAGGGAGCTTTAAAGGAAAAAAAAAAGAAGAAACTCTTGATATTAATATAATATGTAATAAAATACGATGTAATTGATATTTTAACATAGTCTCACCTAATTTGTGTAAAACTAAAAATAGTAAAAATTTAAAATAGTTTAAGCATTTTATTGTTTTAAGCATTTAAATAAATACAATGATATTAAGTCCTCACCAACACTCTGACAAGATAGATCTGCAATACTATATGCATACTATACTACATGCCTCTCCTGGATTTCCAGCCCTGTCCTTGTCTGGTTTCTCTCCATGAGCACTTAAACATCTCTTACTGATAGAGAAACTGAAGCCCAGAGAAGTAACATAGCTTGCCCGGGTTCACATGGCTGGCAAGTGGCAGAGCCAGGATTTGACCACAGGGGTTCTGATTTCTTGACCTGTGTTCTTAACCATTCTGCTATATATACTGCCTCGTCAATAATCTTCTATAATAATAAAAGTGTAATATGCTAATTAGACCAGACAACCTTCGGGACAAAGCTGGGGCTGTGGGGGAAGCCAGTGCCAGCAGCCAGGGGAAGGAAGGCCCACTCTTGCATGAATTTCATGCATCAGGCCTCTAGTAATAATATAAAAGTGGCAGCAAGAGCTTAGACTTACTGGACACTTATTATATGCCAAGCATGTATCCTCATAGCTACCCTATGTGGTGGACCCTGTTTTTAAAAATATTTTTTAATTGATTTTAGAGAGGAAGGAAGAAGGAGAAAGATGAGAGAGAATCATTAATCGGCTATGTCCCACAACTGGGGCATATGTCTTGACCCAGAATCAAACCAGGACCTCCAGGTTCATAGGTCATTGCTCAACCACTGAGCCATGCCGGCTGGGTGGTGGGTACTATTATTACTATTTTTTGTGGATGAACGAATAGGCACAGAGAGAAGTTGAGTCACTTGAGCAAGGTTACATTAGAAATTTAAAAGACATAGGGGTCTCTTGACCCTTTAACCAAAGGCTTTGGCTTAGCTTACCTGCCAGTTTGTGGCAGATACCCTAGCTGTTTTCGTGCTGGCCCCCTCCTCCTACTCCTACAATTAGCCTCAAACTCACAGCTGGTTCTATCTCTCTTATAGGACTTGAGGTTTGTTTTTCTCTTTTAAATACTACGCATTTTGGCTGCCCATATTCCAATTCTGCTGCTGCTCGCTGGCTCCCATGTTTCTTGGAGAGCCAGGTGTCCTCTACCCTGGCATCTCTCTGCTGGATTTCCAACCCTCTTCTTGTCTGGTTTCTTCCCATGAGCACTTAAACATCTCTGAGTTTCTCCCATCTCAAAGTCATCATAATAATAAATCAGTTGTAAGATACCCTAGCCTCTTCCTGGTTGATTTCTATCCCCCCACTTTCTGCATAGATGACTTGTCAATGGCAGTGTCTATGACTGCTGTCTCCTTTTAAGTCTCACTCCTCAACTTTGCAATCCAGATGCTGTTCCCTGCTCCATGGATCTTGTGATTTCTAAAGTCATCAACAACCTCCTTGGCCTTAGGTCCATGGACATTTCATGGGCTATTTAATAATCATTAGTTGAATTTCACTATATAGTTCCAAAATATAGTCCTTCCTTTTTCCTGGCCTTGTTCTGCAATGTTCCTACCTGCTTTCTTGCCCAGCCTAACTTGAGGTCTCAGCTCATTTGTCATCTCTTTCAGAAAGCTTTCATTGATCCCCTAAAGGGGGGACCTCATTTGGGCTCCCACATCCATCCTACCTGTGCTTGCCATATTACAGCTTTGATTACTCAGTAGTTCCTAGGACTTTAAGTCTTGGGAAAAGGTGAGGTCAGTGGATCCTAACAAGTTCAGGATGGTTTATTTGGGATCTTAGAAGGTCATTGGAAACCAGGGCAAGGTTTGAGCCAATGGAGGATCATAGAACAATTTTATGTCAGGGATCAGTGTCAGGTTATGTAAAGTTTTGGTGGAATTGGGGAAGTCCCTTACTGATATTACCTGATTGGTTCCCACAGCTGCACAGCCATACATAAAGCTAAGGATTACCCATGGTTGGAGGGAAGTGGATCCAGGACAGGGTGGGAATTCAACAATGACATAGAACCAAGGGTGGGAATTCAACAATGACATAGCCGATCTTGAGGCCTGGAACCCACCAATGTAGCTAGCTCATAGGCGCAAGACATAATAGGCATTGGTAGAAGCCCACTGAAGCCATCAAAGGTGGTGAAGAGGCCCACAGGCACTAGGTGACATGTGGCATCCTCTTTAGGATTCAGCCTGTACCTTGTAGGCAGAAAAAGTGCCATTACTGGAGGCCTTGGTCACTCAAACAAATACAGTGTTCCTGGCAGCCAGGCAGAAACAGTGCCTCCCCAGCTTTCAGAGACAGACTCAAAATCAGATCCAAAAAACCATTATGAATACAACAATGAAGCATATGTATAATACATCACAGAGGATCAGTTTCCCTAATATATAAAGAATTCCTAGAAATTAAGAAAAAAGTCAATAACCCAATATAAAAGAAATGAGCAAAGTTAATAGAAAAGGAAATATAAATGCTTCTTAGGCATTTAAAAAAATGCTCGGAGAAACCAAGATGGCAGCATAGGTGAACATCTAAACTGCTGCCTTGCACAACAATTTCAAAACTACAACTAAAAGACAGAACGGACATCATCCAGAACCACAGGAAAGCTGGCGGAGTGTAAGTTCTACAACTAGAGGGAAAGAGAGGAGCTCATGGAGACTCAGAGGAGATGCAAAAAGCTGAGGTACAGAGATACGTGCGTGGAGAGGACAGGTCTGTGCACAGCTGCTATAACAGCTTTTGGGGTGGACAAGTCAAGTGGCAGGCAGATAGCAACAATGAGCACTTAGGACTTAAACTTCCCTTTCTAATTGTCAACCAATTCAATGCCAATAGGAATCTTCAATTAAGGATGCAGTGAAGAAGGAAACTTTATTCAGTGCAAATGGCTCAACCATAATACAGTATGTACTGCTGTGAAAACAGCATTGCTGTGTAACAGCTGGATGGTGAGGCTGCCTGGAAACTGAGACTGTCCACTCCAGAGCTCTCTTAGGTGTTTCCGCTCCCGACTGAGAAGAGGGTTTGCTGTGGAAAACGCACTCAATGAGCCAGGGGAAGCTGGCTTATATAGACAGTTCCAGTTCTTGGTCCCCAGATTGGCCTGCTATCATGCAAATGAGAACACAAAATCCTCACAGTTTGAATGGTGCCCCTAATTGGTCAGAATAGAGTCACTCTGATAGGTCAGAGCTGTGGCTCTGATTGGCTGGAGATAGCTTCATTCCTACTGGTTGGAATAGGACTCCAGGAAACCTTTATAAGGGCTGCCTCAGCCAGCAGGAACAGAGTGTAGGCAGCAGCAGGCTGGAGGTTTAATGTGCAGAAGCTTCTCTGTGAAGTACACATTGTGTTGAGAGGCTCTTGTACAGAAATGGCTGCTAGGCTCTGCTTTTTTTTTTTTTTCTTCTTCTCCCAGTTAGCCACCAGGAACCCTTTTTAGTAGATGTCTTTTATTTTCTTCTTTTCATGATTCACATAATCCTTTTGCTTCCTGTCCCAGTCAGGGTAGCTTCCCATTGATATTTTCCAACCTCCAATTACAGTTTTCTTTCCCTTAGGTTCTCTACCCATACACTCTCCTCAGCCAATTCCATTCATATGAGGACTTTTCTGGCCTCCATCAGGAGATGAGGCTCTTCTTGGCAGCCCACACCTGCTTGGATGCATCTCAGACCCAACCATTCATGGCAAAGCTTGGGCCACTCTGAGGCATCATGGGGAATCCCAGCCTCCTGGCAGGCTACAATATGAGTAGAGGCTGTGAGGGAATCACAAAAGCAATAGTGCTGGCCATGGGTACAACATACATCCTGTAGGCAACTCCTGAGAAAAGGTTTGGGGCTGCATGGCCCAGGCAACTACCGAAGGGCCCATCGGTTGCCTGTAAGAGTTCACACAGTTCGGGAGATTGAAGCCCGGGGCAAGCTGTATGGTGCAGCTGATCCTAAAGCCAAGGCCTGGCTAGGACAGTAGCAGGGGGTAATGCCTGGGCCCTTGGGCTAGGATCTAGTGTCCAGATGCAGGTCAAAGGAGTCAACATCACCACCAAAGGTCCCATACAGCTCCACCTGCCAACTGTGGGAATGGAAGGCACAATTGGGTGTACCTGGCTGCCCCAGTCGTACATGAGATGCAACCCACAGGCTGTGAGCTCCACCACATGAGGTCTCTAATGTAATCTAGGTCCAGGCCTAATAGTGCCCAGAGCAGCTGGCAGCACTCACCGTCCATCTGTGGAGGAGGAGAGGGCTGAGAAGGCTGAGCCTGCTCCCAGGCCTCCCAGCAACCTGGATATCCCTCCCAGTTGTATCACAATCAAGCTATGAAACGTGGGTGAAGGACTTAGTCTCTCTAAACTTCAGTTTCTCCATTTGTAAAGGGGGAGTATAAGATTATCTACTTCATATGGTTGTTGGGAGAATTAAATGAATTAACAAAAAGAGCTTAGAGCAATGCTGAGCATGTGGGGTAAATGCTTTATTCCCAAGCAGAGATCAGCCAAATGCCAGTCAACTCACAGACATGTGAATGAAAAAGCTGCTTGGGGCAAGTCACGGAGATTTTTGAGGTTGTTTGTCATGCAGCGTTAGCTGACTGATACAACTGCTGTAAGGATTAAATAAAATTGTAACAGGCATCTCTCACAGACACCAGAGAGGCGTTACCAGATAGCCTCCAGAGTCAGAGGGAGGGGGATGTCCCCACTCCAATTCTTGTCTTCTCACATAAATGAATTTAAATGAGAGGCCCTAACCACATTGTGATAAAGCTGATTTATTAAGAAAATAATTTATTAAGAAAGTAAAACATGCAAGTGTATTAAAGAAGCAAGGCAAGCAAATCTATACATCTGGCTTATGAAGCGCAGAAGGGCTCTCGGCCAATCTGAAGAGTGAGTTGGGTGGGGGTTCGAGGCATTACATATCCTCCTGTCTAGATTTCAGAATTCCTCTGCTGACTATTTTGGTACAGATTAATTCTCAAAGTCTCTTTTCTCTTTGTTGCAGTCTTCCCACAATTCATGAGAAGCACCTGGCGATTTTATCTTGCCAAACCTTGAGACTGCTTGCTTTTCTGCGTAGGGAGTGAAAGTGTCCTTTTTCCTTTCCTTGTCCCCCTCCTTTCCTGCATTCTTTTCATTTGGGAGGCTTTTAACCATTTGTTCTCAAGTGTCCTTGGTTTGGGTAAATAATGGCTTGCTATTCACAAGTTGGCTGCAAATTGTTCATACTGCTTGGCCTTGTTTTAATTTTCTTGTCTCAGTTTTCCTATTCCCCTTGCCCTGGAATTTTCCTAGCTTCTCACTGCCCTGTATCAAAATGATGCACAATGCTCAGAACAGTACGCAGCACGGAACAAGCACTAAATAAATCCCAGGCCCCCTTCTCTGGCATTGTCTTCCTCATGAGCACGGACCACACACCTTTTTGAAGCTCCCTCTACTTCTGGATGCTGAGTTTCACCACACTTTTGCTTTTCCTGCTATGACTGCCAATTCTTTACTTCTGCTCACTCTATAAGTCTCTAGTCGTCTGGCCCCTGTCCCTTCTCTGACTTCATCTCCTCCTCCTCATCATCCTCTTACTCAGCACAAGCTATACTGGCCTCTCTTGCTGTTCCTCTAACACTTGGCACTTCCCAGTCCCCTTCACCTTGGCACTTGGTGTTCTTTCTGCCTTGCTCCTTCCTCATTTACCTCCTTCAGATCTTGAGTCAAATATTGTTTTCTCAATCAATCAAAGGACTTGTATGTATGCATATAAGCCTAACCAATGGACACAGACTACAGGGGGGTGATGACATGAGTAGGGGGGGGAGTAATAGGGGAATAAGGACACATATATCACACCTTAATAATTTTTTAAAAATTTGCTTTCTCAGTAGGGTCTTCCTCATCACCTTATTTAAAATTCTAAATCTTCTCTGTACTTTTTGTCTCTCCTTCCTGATTCATTTCTCTTTATCGTTCTCATAGCCACCTCTTTTACCCATCTCTTTACCCAGAAGGATGTGAGTTCCTCCAGAACTTGCTCACCCTCCAGTTCTCCAGGGCTTATGGTTAGACATGAGCAGAGCAAGGACGATGGGCCCGGTACAGAAACTCACGAGGGTAGAAAGCTCCAGATGCCTAGCAAGGGACAAAACTGGGAAAACAAGAACCTCACCCTCAGGGTAACCTGTCCCCCCCCTAGCATGTCACTAGTCATGCGGTTTGGACCCCTAATCTTTCATGTTGCCAGTCAGGCAGTGTAGACTCCCTGACCTTTTGATCCTTGAGGATAACATCTAGGTCTCAGTTGTATTTCAGCTCCAGACCAAGAAAAGCAGAAAAACCAGACCAGTGGCACCATGGCTGATTGACTGACACCCTGTCCTGGCACCAACCAATCAGTGGAGACTACGATCCTAAAAGAGAATACCTGGAAAGGTGATACATATTCTATTGAAACCCTCCTCTAACCTCCCCTAAGATTTCCACCTGTAAGAAAGAGATAAACATGCCCAGGACTGTGGACGAATAAAGGGCCACATTCTAACGTAAGTCAAGGAAGGCCTTGCAAACTCAAGAGACCTAAAATAACCACAAAGGATGGTCTGAAATGAAAAACCTTTCATTAAAAAGCAGTTTATTTGCCTGTCCTAGGCAAATATTTTTCTTGACAAAGATCAACTTCCATCTTTACTGAGCCTATTTCTTTTTGCATCTAAGATAACATACCTGTGAAATGTCAGGGTACTGTGTAACTTCCCTTCTTCTGGACTCCTCAGGGCATAACCCGGGCATATGTCTTGACCAGGAATCGAACTGTGACCTCCTAGTTCAAAGGTCTATGCTTAACCATTGAGCCACACCAGCCGGGCCATCATTTTACTTTTTACCCAATTCCAGAGGTTTCTCTGCTTTGCTTTCTCCCACATCCATAACCTATCACCAATGGATTTCATGTAACCCACTTAAATTTCCTCCATTGATTGTATAAAACAAAGTGAAAAATTGCCATTCTCTGGAGCATTATCCCAATATGTTGAGATTCTGCTTCCCAGCAATTATTGACAGTTTGGCTCAAATAAACTCAAAAAAATTCTTTACAGGTTTGAATGTGTGTGTGTGTGTGTTTTTGTGTGTTTTTTTTTCCTTTTTTTTTTTACATTAGCGGGACAAAGGACCCAGTATGCACTCTCCCTCCAGGGAGCACATCTGTGCCATTCCTATCCTCCCTTCCCCCACAGGCACGTATCCCCTAACCTCTAAGGGACCCCATGAGCCTTGCAACCAGGGGAGCAATGGGCAGAACCTGTCTCCAAGACCCCTTTTCTCTGACTTCTCAGTGAGCCAAAGCAGCGCAGCCGAGGCTCTCCTGCTGTTTCTTCTGTGCCCTTCCTGGTTTTACTTTCCTAAATATATTTCTGCTGCCACTGTTGCAGAGAACCGGGACAATCAAACAGTGCAGGCAGGAGAGTTTGGAGTTGCACTTTATTCACCGCGGTGGCTTAGAGAACGAATTCAAATTCTGAGCAGAGCTACAAGCAGACCTTCCCTTTTTATTAAGGAGCCAGCCATATGTGCACTTGGTGGTTATCTCGCTGCTGGCCTTGAAAACAATATATTTCTATCCAATTAAAAATGTACCTGAGCCGAACCGGTTTGGCTCAGTGGATAGGGCATCAGTCTGCGGACTGAAAGGTCCCAGGTTCGATTCCGGTCAAGGACATGTATCCTGGTTGCGGACACATCCCCAGTGGGGGGCGTGTGGGAGGCAGCTGATCGATGTCTCTCATTTCTCATCGATGTTTCTGACTCTATCCCTCTCCCTTTCTCTCTCTGTAAAAAATCAATAAAATATATATATTTTTAAATGCACCTGATATGGCATTGAAATTATGGGCATATCTAGTCTCTGGCCTACAAGGTCAGACAGCTAAGGTTATCTCCTTGTTATTCAAGCGGGCTAAAGCAGGCTAGAAAGCATTTTTAAAAAATATATATATTTTATTGATTTTTTACAGAGAGGAAGGGAGAAGGATAGAGAGTTAGAAACATCGATGAGAGAGAGACATTGATCAGCCACCTCCTGCACGCCCCCTACCGGGGATGTGGCTGCAACCAGGATATATGCCCTTGACCGGAATCAAACCTGGGACCTTTCAGTCCGCTGACTGATGCTCTATCCACTGAGCCAAACCTGTTTCGGCAGCATTTTTTTTTTTTAAGAATAAAAGGCCGTCTAAGAAAAACAGCAGAGAATTCCAAACAGTAGTTTTACAAAATAGGGGTTAGCCTTCTCACCACCAGGGGCCTTTTGCTGCCTTTGGCACAGCACTGTGTAGCCTTTCCCTAAGGCACAGTCTTGCTGCAGATGCAGCCGGGAGAGGTTGAGGTGCAGACTGAGCAGCCTAGCCGGTCGCCAGGTGTGAGGCAGAGGCCAGTGTGGGCACAGGGTTGAAGGGCACAGGCAGGAGCAGTGTGAGCAGGCCGCGTGGAGCAGGCAGTGGCACACGCCTCCATGGATGCTGCACAGGCACCCTACCTGCTGGACCACCATGCCATGACACCCAGGCTGGCGCGGCCACAGCTTGCACACCCTGGCGTACCTGAACACGTCTAGTAGCCTGCACCAAAGCAGTCATAAATGGCTGCAGGCACGCAGAAGGCGCTGCTCAGCACAAAGCACATGTGGCGCACATAGCTGTCACAGGAGCAGCTGTCATGCGTGCAAGTGACTGGGTAGCGCCTGCCACACAGCTTGTAGTGTGAGTGCCTGGCACTGTAATGCTAGGGGGAGTTGGAGGTGGGAGGAGATAGTGAAAGATGGGAGAGGGAGAGACGGGGTAACAGACCTGAAAGCAGAGATGGAGCGTTTGAGTGCAACACAGGGGTACTAGGGAAGAGAGAAGGAGGAACAGATAGGATAGGACCTTCAGGAAGAAATAATGAGGCTCAAAGAGAGAGGCCCAGACAGAGAGACAGTGAGGAAAAGTGTGCTCTCCCTCCCAGGAGCACACACCCACCTTTTCCTTCCCCTACTTCTTCCCTCACAGGCTGCATCTCCTAAATTCTAAGGGTCCCCAGAGACTTGCAACCAAGGGAGAAATGGGCAGTGGCAGTTCATCTTGGCTAACTCCCTAAACCTGCCTACCCCTTTTCCCTGACTTTCCAGTGACTAACAGTAGCCCAGTCCAGGCTCCCTTCTTCCCGATAAGTGTTCTGGAGAGCCAAAGCCCTTCCTTGTTTCACTGTTCCCAGCTCTAATACAAGTAGTCTTAAAAAGAGAGAGGCAGGCACAGTAAATGCAACTGCTTCCCCTCCAACCCTAGTCCTAACTCTTCTGCAGGTCCCATCTTCCTTTGCTGGTTCTCATCCACCCAGGACTGAACTCTTGCCTCTGTCCCCTAATGGCCCAAGTTGGAGTTCGGAGATTCACCTGACTTTGCCACACACTCATGACAAAAGTCAGGTATCATCCTGGGCCACAGGCACAAGCCCAGAGCCTGACAGGTGACAGTGCACGTGGCCAGGGCTGGGCAGGCCATGTGGCATGTGCCACGGTGGCAGCACACATCATTCAGCCAGTCATTTAGGAACAAGCAGGCTCAGCATGGCCTCAGGAGAGCCTCAGTTCCTCCAGAAGCTGGAAGTACATGTCCCTGTGAATTGAAAGAGTGTGCTGCCTCTGGGCATGGACCAGGGCAGAGGGCCCACAGACTGGGGCACAGCCTGGCATCTCTGCCATCTTCCAGGTGTCAGACAAGGGCCCAGGGCAGTCTCTTGGGTCTCCTGGGCCACAGAGCTCACACAGTTAGAGCCTTCACAGCATCACAGGTGCCAGGCTGTCCCAATTTTAAGAGAGCAAGAAACTGAAGTGTGTCTAGATAGAGTTGGAAGTTCTGGCGGTAAATACGGAGGCAGTAATCCTGAAAGAAGGGGAGTGATTCCAGAATTCTGTCCACCTACAGGGAGGGCATGGGGGTGGGGAGAACAGCTGGGGAAGGGGGGGGTAGCAGTGGTTAGCAAACATTCTTGGAAGCATCAGAGAGGGATGGAGGAGAATATTAATGGTTGGTTAATGTGGGTAGTCATTAGGGGTCATAAGAGGGTTCAATAAGTCAGTTGGAGGCTAAATGGAGGATTAGTAAAAGATTTAATGGGGGATCAATAGTAGAGTGGATGATCAGAGTTAGAGAGGGGTCAGTGGGAGCTCAATGGACGTAAAAAGAATAATTAGAGAGTCAGTGGAGAGGGGTCACATGAGGATTAATGGGAGGATCAAGAAGAGGGCAAATGGAGGAAGTGGATGAACAAATTTATGGTCATTGAGGACCAAAAGTAGGCTTAGTAGGTGGCTTTGGGTGGTAATGGGGAGGCTAAGTTAGAAGGTAAGTGGGGTTGGGTTCAGAAGGTGAGTCAATGAATAATGGAACATTGGAAGGCTCAGAGAGAGAGAAAACTAAAGAGAGGCTCAGTTGGGATAATAAAAGGCCTGAGAATTTAATAGAGGAGTGAATATCAATGGAAAGCTCAATGGTCAAGTCAGATGGTGTGGGTGCTTGCTCAATGGTAAGATACACAGGGTTGTAAATGTGGGCATTAATGGGCCAGTCATTGTATCCCTGGGAAGGCCAATGGCCAGCTCAGTGCAGATCAATGGGGTAGGAGAGTGGGGTGAGGTCAACAGGATAGTAAGTGAGGTTAATAGCGAAGTCAATTTAATATAGGATCATCTGGGGAGGGGCAATGGGTTAATGGGATGCTCAATGGGGGTGAGAGGGAGGGTCAGTCAGGGATGAGCCTGTGAGTTCAAAGGGAATCAATTAGGAGTCATTGAGGACTTGGTAGTGAATAAGAGGGTAATAGAAGTGTCAGGGGAGGTGAATGATGACAAGTGGAGAGTCAGTGAGAAGGAGTCAAAAAGCAAGTCAATGGGGGAGGGGGGCAATCAGTAGCCATTGGTAGGAGATGAATAGGGCTGCTGGAAGTTGGAGTAGACATCTCTGAAGACCAATGTGAGAGTCAAAGGGTGTATCAGCAGGAAAAGAGGGGTCACTATGGGTGACCTGAGGGTAGTAAGGACAGTGAAGGATGGTGGGTGGAGCCTGTGGAGCCTCATCTGAAAGTGGTTGAGATCTTTTGAACTCATGTCCAGCCACAGACCACAGGCTCAGAGGATCAGGGCCTCAGCGCAGCCATTTGGCCACAGAAGGGGGTAAAATCCAGACTAAAGGGGTCAAAGTTGGCATGGGCTATGCCAAAGAGACTTGCCAGGCAATAGACAGGAGCCAGAGAATTCATAGAGGGCTCTTCCAAATGTGTGAAAGTGGAAATCTCCAGTGACCGTACAGACTAGTGGCTTCTCCAGGAGAGGGGGTTGCTGAGGGTTGGGTTAACCACAGCACTTTGTGGTTAACCCCCCACTATCGCCAAATTAATATTCAGGGCAGCACCTGGGTGCCTTCCTCCCCAAGACTCCAAGGGGTAGGCAGTGGCTGTGCTGAGTACACTTGTCCATCTAGAAAGTATGGTCTTAGAACAGGAAACAGGAACAGTGTGCAAAGGATACACAGCCCAAAAGCAGCAAACAGGTAGCCAAGCAGGCACTGGCAGGTAGGGACATAAGGGTGGCTACTGCAGTGCTCTGAATCCACAGGGTTGGCACTTGTGGCTGGGCACACAGAGCCACATGGGACAAAGTGGGAATTTGCTGGGGCCCGGGGCTCTGGAGCAAAGGTAGGGAAATTAGCAGTGAGGCCATAGGGCTCAGGGAAGGGGCCAAGGTACCTGGAAGGAGATGGTAAGGGACCCATAAGTCACAGGAGCCTAAGTTATCAGTCCCCTTATTCCAGAATCCAGGGATGTCAGAAACCAAACATCACTAAATGGATGTAAACAGGAGACCAGAAGGCTGGTCAACCTTAATTGCTCTGAAAGGTCAGAGCTAATCACTCACTGTTTAGTTGAAAACATTGTTAACAGAAGCAGCCTCCACCTGTTTGTTTCATGTTAATTTCTGTTTTGTTATTTCCTGCCTAAAGGCTAGGGGTGTGTCCCAAAGCCTTAATAAAAGGGAGCAAAAGGCCAGAGCAAGTGGTAGTCCTTTCCACTAGAGCAGTGGTTCTCAACCTTCCTAATGCCGCGACCCTTTAATACAGCTCCTCATGTGGTGGTGACCCCCAACTATAAAATTATTTCAGTTGCTACTTCATAACTGTAATCTTGCTACTGTTATGAACTGTAATGTAAATATCTGATATGCAGGATGTATTTTCATTGTTACAAATTGAACATAATTAAAGCAGTGATTAATCACAAAAAACAATATGTAATTATATATTGTGAAATATTTATTTCTAATTACAAATAAATGAAATTTTGTCTTGAATCGTGGGGTAACATGGGTAACAGTCTTAATATGACAACAGTAAACTACATTGCTACATTTTGCTACACCGACCAGCGGTGTGTTGGTTCCTAAGACCATGGGAAATAGGTGTTTTCCAATAGTCTTAGGCGACCCCTGTGAAAGGGTCGTTCGACCCCCAAAGCGGTCGCGACCCACAGGTTGAGAACCGCCGCACTAGAGGAAAGCTCCCGCCTGGCCCCCCAATATTGCCAAATTAATATTTTCTAGTCTCTCTTTTCGTTTGCGTGCGGCCTCCTTCAGAACCAGAACCCTGAACCGGGAACCCTGAACCACGGAAAGGGGCTCCCACACAGGGAGAGTTAGGGTTAGGGTATGCCCCAATCTCTGACCCCTCAGACCATAGCCCTAGTCATCTTACAATCATCAGTCTAAGATTCATCTGTGATGCCACAGTCTTCCTTCATAGGAAGGGGACACAGGTCATACCCTCACCCAGTTATGAGAGAAGGAGCAATTCTTGAAGATATTCTAGCCAGGCAGTGGAAGAAGGGAGGAAGGGTAAAAGGAGAGGTGGTATGGAAGGGAAGGTGCAGCTAGAGGTTTGAGATAAGATCCATACAAGTACATGGAGATCAGAGGCAAAGTGGAAGGATCCAAGTGAAACTCTTAACAAGGAAACACTGGGAAGTACTGAAGAATTGCAGAAGAATGATGGTCCTCAGGAACGTAGTCACCCCCAGCCAGGAAGAACCCATCATCACACAGGGAGTTGGGAGCTTTACCACCTCTTGAGCACCCCGACAGGCCACAGGGCAGGGGTTCACACACAGGCGACAGTGGCAGTGCGGAGGGCAATGTATGGCTGGAAGAGGCAGTTTGTTAGCATCAGGTAAGCTAGGGACTGGCTATCCATGCAACCAGCACCCCCAGATTGCATCTTTCCCAAGAGACCTCTCCCTTCAATTAATCATAATAGCAATAATACCCAGAAATGATTGAGGATATCTGCACACAATGCAATGTACTACCTATTTTCACAAGCCCTAGGTATTATTAATATAAATGCCCTGTTTTTTGTCTTTCTTGGGGTCTGCCCCTTCCTTCCCCAACACTTGCTAAAGGGGGATTATCTCTTGAACCAAGTCATCCCACCTCCTATCATGCTTGAGTCAGTGGACTCTAGCATGGATGTCTATTTTGCCCTTACTACTGTTCTAAAATAATATCTCCACCTCCTTTTTTGGCAACTATTATCCTTACTTTCAACATGTGGACTGAATTATGTGGACTGACATAATTCTCCATGTAGACTTCAGGGATGGGTACAGAATCCCTGGCTGGCTAAGCAGATTTTTCTTCTCTCCTCTGGGCCCCCAAAATTGGTCAATTAAAGCGAATGGGTGGTGAACCTGGGACTTTTTCTGGGGGCCAGCGAGAACGGGTGTTACATTTTTAGGAGGGCTGGTAGAATTGTCAGCTTGAGGTTGCTAACGCTTTGCTTCTACAAGGGGAGACTCTTCTTGAGAATAAAGATAACACATAGAGAGGAAGGAAAGCAAGACCAAGACAGATAAGAGAGAACAAGACAGAAGGGAAAAGATTTCTTCTATAACTGTATTTGAAATTTCCTAATCTACCTAAGCCCCCAAATAGAAATACCTTTGGTCTTTGCAATAATACGTACTCCAAATCCCTTTTTCTTTCTCCCCACACTTGGAATTGGGATTCTGACACTGCCATTAAGAGTCCTGCCTGGTATAGTGACTGTATTGTGTCCCTATGACCTCACCTCTGCCACAGCTGATTGAAGGGCTGGATAAATGACCATGGCAGGTAGAGGTATGAAGGTCATCAATCTTTAATTAAGAGCAAGTCAAATAGATTTCTGCCAGGGGCATTTAAATTCAGAGGCAAAAGAGATCAGAAAGAGATGGACACTGAGACAAAAATGATATGTCAGGGTGAGACCAAAGGTCCATGAAAAACATTGAGGAGACATATGGACAATGAGACTCAGAATTTATGATAATTTGTTAAATAAGTGGACAAATGTTCAGATGCCAAATTATTTTCTAGATGTGTGACATTAGGAAAATTCCTTACTATTGATGCTTTGGTATTCCTCATCCATAAAATGTACCTGGATTATGGGGCTGTCAGGAGAATTGAGGTAGTACAAGGCTTAATTTTGAGCAAGTATTCAATACTAGAGGCCCAGTGCACAAAAACTCGTGCACTGGGGGGAGGGGGATCCCTCAGCCTGCCCCCTCTCATAGTCCAAAAACCCTCAGGGGATGTCCTCCTCTGAGGGAGGCAACCAGGCTGATCAGGGGAGGGTGCTGCTCCCATCACGCTGCTGCTGCCGCCACTGCCAGCTGGCTACCGCAACTGCCTGCCCTCGGCTCTTACTTCTTAGTGGTGGCCCTGCCTCCCGCCCACTGGTGGGTGGGGAGTGACCTGGGGCCAGGCCGGCTGTGGGAGGGGCTGTGGGAAGTTGAGGCACAGCAGGTTGCACCCTGTCCAGCCTCTGTGGAGGCGTGGTGCCTGGATTGGGCCCACGCTGCTGCCTCTGTGGCTGCCTCTGTAGAAGGGGCAGCACTGAGACCGGGCCGCACCTCGGTCTATCTTGTGTCGCCTCTACAGAAGGGGGCACGGTCTTGCCTTCTTGCGTGGGTGCCGCCTTCTTGCTGCCTCTGCAAGGGGGCTGCGGCGCTGGACCAGTGGCGCTGGACTTGTCCACGGTGCTGCCCACCGCTCCCCTGTGGCGCTGCCTGCATCTTCCACGGTGGCGCCTCTCCTGCACAGCCGGTCCGAGGCAGCATGTTAAGTGGCATGGTGGCCAAGGCGTGGTCCTTTTTCATATCCTCGAGGGTCTCACTAAATTTATTGGCCTTTTCTAGGAAATTCTTGAAAGAGTACCTTTCAGCATATCATATAATACTGGTTTGGTGTTGATGAACTCCATTAGCTTTTTTTTTTTTTAATCCTACCGGGATCAGGCCTAAATGGACAATCAGACATCCCTCTTACAATCCAGGACTGCTGACTCCCAAATGCTCACCTGCCTGCTTTCCTGATTGCCCCTAACTGCTTCTGCCTGCCAGCCTGATCACCCTCTAACCACTCTGCTGACAGTCTGATTGATGCCTAACTGCTCCTCTGCCAGCCTTTTTGTCCCTAACTGCCCTCCCCTGCAGGCCTGGTCCCCCCCAACTGCTCTCCTCTGCAGGCCTGGTCCCTCCCAACTGCCCTTTCCTGCTGGCCATCTTGTGGTGGCCATCTTGTGTCCACATGCGGGCAGTCATCTTTGACCACATGGGGGTAGCCATCTTGTGTGTTGAGAGTGATGGTCAATCGCATATTAGTCTTTTATTAGATAGGATTATCAGTATAGATAAGTCAGCTGCTCTTTTTATGTTATTGCTGGAACTATTTTTACATTATTGTTGAAGAGATACTATAGCATAGGAGGTCAGAGCAAGGATTCTGGAACCAGGTGGAAAGGCCTTAGCTTCTTTGTGCCTCAGTTTCCTCAACTGTAGAAGGCAGACAACAATTGTCCCTATCTCCTAGAGCAGCTTGAAGGTGGGTGAGCTGACCTAAAACAGATAAAAGAGAGGTTCTCAGACTTAGCCTTGTATTGGAGTCTCCTGGAAAGCTTTTTTGAAACATAGGTTGCTAGGTTCCACTGCAGAGTTTGTGATTCAGTAAGTCTGGGGCAGGGCAAGAGTTTGCATTGTAAACAAGTCTTGGGTCTTGCGGATTCTATTATATTCACCAGTTTATTCTGTTCATTAGATTTTTAATTCACTTGATTTTTATTTTTTATTTTTAAAAATATATTTTATTGATTTTTTACAGAGAGGAAGGGAGAGAGATAGAAAGTCAGAAACATCGATGAGAGAGAGACATCGATCAGCTGCCTCCTGCACGCCCCACAGTGGAGATGTGCCTGCAAGCAAGGTACTTGCCTCCGACTGGAATCGAACCTGGGACCTTTCAGTCCGCAAGCCGACAGTCCTCCACTGAGCCAAACCGGTCTCGGCTAATTCACTTGATCTTTAGAATTACTTGTTGATAGATATGTATTTGTTGTCATAATTTTTATCTTTTCCTTTTTCTTCTTCTTTATCTTCTTAAAGAGTACCTTTCAGCATTTCATATGATACTGGTTTGGTGGTGATAAACTCCTTTAGCTTTTTTTCTTCTTCTTATCTGTGAAGCTCTTTATCTGCCCTTCAATTCTGAATGATAACTTTGCTGGGTAGAGTAACCTTGGTTGTAGGTTCTTGCTATTCATCACTTTGAATATTTCTTGCCAGTCCTGTCTGGCCTGTATAGTTTATGTTGAGAAATCAGCTGACAGTCATATGGGTGCTCCCTTGTAGGTAATTAACTGTTTTTTTCTTGCTGCTTTTAATATTCTCTCTTTGTCTTTTGCCCTTGGCATTTTAATTATGACGTGTTTTGGTGTGGTCCTCTTTGGATTCCTTTTGTTTGGGGTTCTCTTCACTTCCTGGACTTGTAAGCTTATTTCTTTCACCATTATTTCTTCAAGTGGTTTTCAGTATCTTGCTCTCTCTCTTCTTCTGGCACCCCATAATTCTGATATTGTTACGCTTGAAGTTGTCCCAGAAGCCCCTTACACACGGTCTTCAAATTTTGAATTCTTTTTTCTTTTTGGTTTTTTGTTTGAGTATTTTTTGCTTCTTTGTATTTGAAATCTTTGACTTGATTCTTGTGTTCCTCTAGTCTGCTGTTAGGTCTCTGTATAATACTTTTAATTTTAGTCAGTGTATGTTTAATTTCTAGTCGGTCCTTTTTCATATCCTCGAGGGTCTTGTTAAATATTTCAGCCTTTTCTAGGAAATTCTTGAAAAACCTTATAACCGTAGTTTTGAACTCTATATCCAGTCATTTGTTTTCCTCCATTTCTTTTGTTTGTGATCTGTTTCTTTGTCTCTGCATTTTCGCTGCTTCCCTGAGTTGGTAGAGTAGCTTTGTGTGCTAGGTGTCCTATAAGGCCCAGTAGCTTCGCCTCCCCAGTTACCTGAGGTGGACACTCTTGGTGCACCCCTTTGTGGACTGTGTTTACAGCCTTGTTGTAGTTAAGTCTTGATTGTTGTTGGTATCATAAGGCCAATTGGCTGTGAAGATCAGCTGTATCTACACTGGGAGAACTTCTGTGCTGGAGTCAGCCTTATGAGACAAAACTTGCAAAATTACAAAAGCCTTTGTGCTTGGCTTGGATGGGGGTGGAGTCTCAGGGATGAGCAGAGAGCCTTGGATTCCTGTCAACCCTGTCCTATGAGGCTCCTGGGTCTCAATGTCCCTTGGTAATTGTTGCACTCCTCTCTGTGCACAATCATGCATGTGCTTCCAGACCTTTGCCTTTCGCGGCTCCCCTGAGTTTTTGTGTGCTCCTCTCTTTTCCCAACAGTACAAACTCCCCCCATAAGAGTCTGGGACCCCAGGGTCTCGCCCAGAACTGGGGTTCAGTGAAGTTAGGAGTTTCCATCTCCTTCTGCTAGAGAAAGCCAGCCAGGCACTCAGCTGCCCTCTGTGCACGTGTCTTCATACCTCAGCTTTTTGTAGGTCCTCTGAGTCTCCGTGAGCCCCTCTCTTTCCTTCTAATTGTAGAATTTCCACTCAGCCAGCTTTCTTCTGGTTCTGGATGATGTCCATCCTGTTTTTTTAGCTGTAGTTTTGAAATTGTTGTGCAAGGCAGTAATTTAGGTGTTCACCTATGCCGCCATCTTGGTTTCTCTCCCAAAAAACTCAAGTCTTGTATTCACAAAGATAAATGCACCCCTATGTTCATTGCAGCATTATGAATGGTGGCCAGACATGGGAACAACCAAAGTGGGTGAAGAAGATGTGGTACATATACACAGTGGAATACTACTCAGCCATAAGAAAGGATGGAACAGCACCATTTGCAACATCATGGATGGACCTTGAGAACATTATGCTAAGTGGCATAAGTCAGATAAAAGCTAAGAACTATACGATTTCACTTGTATGTGGGATATAAAACTGAAACTCACAAGCACAAACAACAGTATGGTGGTCATCAGAGGGAAGGGGTGGGGGAAGAAGGGAGTCTTAGTATATGGTGACAGAAGATTTGACTTTGAATGGTGAGTACACAGTGCAATATACAGATCTTGTAATATAGAAACCCACACCTGAAATCTATATGTTCATGTTGACTAGTGTCATACCAATACATTTAATAAATAAAATAATTAAAATTACCAAATAAAAGCAGCCTCAGCCTCTATGCACTGTGAGCACACAGACATGCAGACACGCCCACTGTCCTTATAGCCTGGCAGTGGCTCTAGTCCCACGATCCCCCACCCCCGTGTTGATAGTTGTGGTGCATGGGAGGGTGCACAACCTTTTCTTCTCCAGGTGGAGGGGAAAAAGACAGAGATGAAGATTGGGGCGTCTGAGGGGTGATAGAGACAGGTGAGTGGGCATGCTGGGGGTGAAGAGAGAACTAGGAGACAGAGAGCCTGGGCAATATGGAACAGGGACATGCAGTCCCAAATGTTGGGAGAAGAATTGAGAGTTGAAGAGAAAGGAGACAGATGATTTGGTGAAGAGAAGAGAAGGGAGGAGGAAGGTAGGGGTGGGAATGAAGGTATTGGAGAGGGAAGGCATGGGGGTGATACATAGAGGTCCTGCCATCTAGAAGAGACTCAAACGCAGCTGAAATGCGGAGGTGGGTGGGGAGGCTCACTAGAATACAGAGATGAGCAAAATAGGTATATAGTTGCAATCTATAATAATAAAAGCATAATATGCTAATTAGACAGGACAGCTGAATGACCTTCCGGATGACCTTCCAGATGAAGTCAGGGCTGCGAGGGCCAAGTCCCTTGCATGAATTTCGTGCATTGGGCCTCTAGTATAAATAATAAAATAATTTTAAAAAAATAATAGAAGAATAAACTGTTTCACGGACTCACAATTATAAGCTTCCTTTCGCCCAGCTCTGTATATCCAGAGTTCCCACAGTCAAGGCCAAAGCAATATCCATGAGCAGAGCAGCTTATGGTGGAGTTCTGGCAACTGTTTTTTTCTCCAGCACCATCTCCAGGGGCCACATGCTCCTGCCCACCATCGAATAGGTGCAGGTACCCAGGAGGTAGAAGGTGGTGCCATCAAAGGGCACCGAAAGTGTTACAATAGAGCCTGCCCAAGGCAAGCAGAGGCGGGGCCCCACCCCCACCCCCGCCCGGTTGTGAGTCCGGGTTAGTAGGCTACCCAGCCATTGAAATGGCAGTGGCAGCAGCTGCGGGTTGAAGGGTAAAGGGGTGGAGTTTGAGGTGTTTAAAGGCGCTGCAGTGAGCACTGGTACACAGGTGGAGCCGCTCAGCACAAAGCCCACATCGCACACAAAGCCCTCAGGGCAGTGCCCACCATCCTTATAGTCTGCAGTGGCTCTAGCCCTGAGCAAGTGGCTGGGCACTCCAGCGTTGCACAGCGTATAGTGCGAGTGTGCGGGGTACAGTGTGCCTGTGATAGAATTAGAAATGGAGAGTTATTGTGGGCAAGTAGCTGCTGGAATCTCACAGCTCACCTCTGGGGCTAGGACCTGGGATGGGGCCTGGCAGGAATAAGAGCTGCAAAGCTCTGACTGGAACCTTCCACTAGGGAAAGACCAGGTGGCTAACCTGGATCACAGGTGCAGCGGGTCTATAAGAGCTTACAATGGGTAAAGGGTTGAGGGCTCGACCATGAACAGGTCTGTGTCTCTAATGAGTTAAAGGTTGAAGCCCTGGACCATAATAAGGGCTGAAAATTGGGAAGCATGCCGCCAGAGCTGGGAGCTGGACTTTCATCAGAGCAGGGCTGACACTTTAGGAGGGACAAAGGTGATGGTTTGAATCATGATGCGATGTGGAGGGGAAGCTGGAAGCTGGTGCCATGAGAAATACAGGGAGTAAATTGTGCAGGATTGGCGTGGCTCAGTGGTTGAGTGTCAACCTATGAACCAGGAGGCCATGGTTTGATTCCAGGTCAGGGCATATGCCTGGGTTACAGGCTCGGTCCCCAGTACGAGGCTTGCAGGAGGGAGCTGATCAATGATTCTCTCTCATTGATGTTTCTATTTATCTCTCCCTCTCCCATCCTCTCTGAAATCAATAAAAATATATTTTACAAAATAATGTGCAGAGATGGGCTGGTACCCTAGGATGGGTAACAGCCAAGGAACTGAACTGTGGTCAGGAGTGAGACTGGTTCCCCAGATGACCAAGGATGGGAAGCCTGGACAGAGGACCTGGTCAGTCACTGCACAGGCTTGACTTCTGCCAGGAGAAGACTTGAACACCCAGTAGATGGCAGGTTTCATAGTAGACACTGAGCATGGGCAGGATCTAGTGCTCAGGCATACATCTACCATGCAGTCTTTTAAAGCTTATTACTGATTTCAGAGAGGGAGAGAGAGAGAGATAAAAACCTGATGTAAGAGAATCATTGATGGGCTGCTCCCTGCATGCCCCACTCTGGGGATCAAGCCTGCACCAGGGCATGTGCCCTAACCAGGAATTAAATCAGGACCTCCTGGTTCATAGGTTGACACTCAATCACTGAGCCATGCTGACTGGGCAGCAATCTTTAATATATATATTTATGTTTAAATTCGGTTTTCACAGAAAGAAAGGAAGAGGGATAGAGAGTTAGAAACATCAATGAGAGAGAAACACCAATCAGCTGCTTCCTACACACACTCCAATGGGGATGTGCCTGCAACCAAGATACATGCCCTTGACTGGAATCAAATCTGCAGGCCGACCCTCTATCCACTGAGCCAAACTGGTTAGGGCTGGGCAGCAATTTTAAACCGGTTGAGGGGCTTGGTGCCAGCAGCTCATAGCACAGCCAGAAGGGACTTAGGGGGATCCAAGAGGATGTTACAGACATGGGCAAAGCGGGATGGGGTGTTAGTGGTTGGCAGGGCAACACAGAATGTTGTCAGAGATGGCATCTGGACAGCAGCATTCAGGCACCCATGGGAACCAACCAAGCAGCTATGGCCAAAGGCCCAGGCCGTTGCATCCTTAGACCACTTAGTGTTTGTCACAACCCCTGGCACCTGGATGTCATCCATTGGATCCCCACTATAGTCAGCCCACAGCCCCGCCACATGGCCCCTATATGCTGCTGGAAGAGCCAGAGCTACCTGGATCCCAGGGGCATAGATCACACGCAGGACAAAAGGGGTAGCAGTTGACCAGTGTCACAGCCACGATGAAAGATGAGTGTACTATTGCTCAGAGCCTGGAATGGTAGATTCTGCCAGACACCTTTCACCTGTGCAAAGAAGGCATGTCAGGTTGGGGCTCTAGAGACTCAATATCAGTACCAAGAATCCCAAGGGGCCCTGTTGAGGGGCTAGGGAGCTGTCCACAGCAGCCTATAAATGTTTGTGGTGCTATCCATGGTCCTAGCACTTTTTCCAATTCTTGGAAGGTGAGAATTGTGGAATCTGAAGGTTGGGACAACAGTCTTTCTTTCTTTCTTTCTTTCTTTCTTTCTTTCTTTCTTTCTTTCTTTCTCTCTCTCTCTCTCTCTCTCTCTCTCTCTCTTTCTTTCTTTCTTTCTTTCTACATTTTAAAAATATATTTCTTTATTGATTTCAGAGAGGAAGGAAGGAGAGAGAGATAGAAACATCAATGATGAGAGAGAATCATTGATTGGCTGCCTCCTGCACGTCCCGCACTGGGGATCAAGCCCACAACTCAGGCATGTGCCCTTGGCCAGAATCGAACCTTCAGTCTGCAGGTTGGTGCCCTATCCACTGAGCCAAGCCAGCTATGGCAATAGTATTTATTTCTTGATTAGATCTGAGGAGTTGAAAGCTGGGGACTCTGGAAGTGATATATGTACAAAACATTTATAACAAGCCGGATACATAGTCAGTGTTCCATAAATACTGATGCATGCATGCATGAATGAAGTTGGTAGGTCAAGTCAGTCTGCAGAGTGTCAGGAATGCTGGGATTTCTGGGTAATGGCAGGGATTTCAGAACGCTGTAGTGGAGGCATAGGGTGATAAGGTTTTCCCACAGCATCTACAAATGCTGAAGCTGTTATCCGTGATTCTGACCACATTTTCCCACAGCAGTTGGGGCTAAAAATCCAGGAATGGGGATTAGGGGTGAGGGTTTGTAAGACTGGGAAATTGGGGATTTAGAATTCCTGGATCGAGTCTGAGTATGCCCAGGACTTGGACTGAGAGTGAGTTCTGACGTTCAGTAAAAAGGCACTTAGAATTCACTTGATGGCTATGGGGAAAGAATGGGAGAAGAAGGTGGCGGGGAGAGAATGTTCACATTAGGACCTCCAAGTTTGGTTCTGGAGACCCAAGCATTCAGCTCTTTTTAGCATGGAGACATTCACACCCTCCAACCAAGTGTCTCACCCAGGATCCTGGGGTCCTCACTGCCTAAAATGGAGGCTTTCCAGTCCCTAGACTCAGCAGTTTCTGTCTCACAGAGTAAAGAAGTTTCTGTCCTCAGAAACCAGAAATCCCCTTCCCAGTCTGGCCTTTGGGCACAAGACTGTTATCCTAAACCCTGGAGTCCTTGCTGCCTAGAGGACTTCCCACCCATCAAACCCAGAAATCTTGCCCAGAACCTGGTGGTTCTGGACCCAGGGCCTAAAGTCTTAGTCTCAAGACTCCAAAGCCTGACCTCAGGACCTACGTGTTCCAGTACCCAGAACCCAGAAGTCCTGACCCCCGGTGGAGGAGTCTCCATCGTCAGAACGAGGAGCTTTCCTTCTAGGCCTCAGCATCCTGTCCCCCAAACCCAGAGGCTATCCCAACCCAGGGACCTAGAGCCCTGCCTCAGGAATTGGCTCTAGTATCAATGAGTGTCACCCCTAAGTCCTACAATCCTCTTCCCCAGCAGTCCATTGCGCTTTCTCTCTACGACTCACTCAGGGAAGCCAGCCTGGAATCTCCAGGAGTTGACAGTGACATCTAGGTGCTGACAGGCATACATACCTGAAGGGACACAAAAAGTGAAGGTCAGTAGTTGGAGAAGGGGCAGACCAGACACTGTATCTCGTCTCGAAGTACACAGGCTGCAGCATGTCGCAGTGTCTGTTCAGAGCCCCGAGGACAGTCCAGGGCCCCAGAGTCTCCAGTGGGGATGCAGGATTGGCCCAAGGAAGAGCCCAGAGGTGTGTCAGGTGGCTACAGGGCCCATGTGTGCAAGAAGGCGTGCAGGTCAGGACCTCCCACATTGTCAGCGGGTCCCCATGTAAGTTGCCACACAGGCCCACCACAAGCTCACAGTAGCCATTGGTCAGTTGCAGAGACAGCACATGCTGCCAGTCGTAGACTAGGTGAGTGCAGGCAGCTCTTGTTCAGGACTGCCTCTGCTCATAATTCCAAGCTGCAGAAGTAGCACAGCAACCACTGGTCACTCAGGATCGCTGGCATCTGCAGCTGCTGCTGGTTTGTGTGCAGGGATGATTCAAGAACTGGAGTCACTAGAAAGGCTGCATTCCTGAGCATTTGAGGAGGGGTAAAGGGTGAAAGCTGAGGGGTTGGATGTTGGGATGCTGAGGGAGTGGGGGATTTAAGGATCTAGAAGTTCTCACTCTCATCCACTAAGCAGGAGACTTGTTTCCAATACCCAGATGTGTCCTCATGCAAAACTCAGAGGTCTTCCTTGCAGGAATTCAGATAAGTCATTCCCTAAGGATCTAGGGCTGCACCCTCTTCCAGTTAATAAGAGAGCCTTCAGCCAGGACCCAAAGGTTTCCCCCAGATTCCACTTCTCCCAGTCCATGATTCCTTTCCTTTTCTTCTCTATCTCTTCCTTTCTTTCTTCCTTCCTCTCTTCCTTCTTTCCTTCCTTCCTTCCTTTCTTCCCACACCCACCCAGAAGGTTCCCAACCTGTCATTTACTCTCTCTTTCACGGCCTCCACTCTCGTCCAACCTCCATTATCTCCTGCCTGGATGATTGCAGAGCTTCCTCACTGGTCTTTCAGTGCTTCTTTCACAAGCATTATAGCCTGTGGCTCATGTGGCACCCACAGAGGTCTTCTTAACACACAAGTGAAATCTCATCCCTATTTAATTCTGCATGAGATCTTTCCTTGGCTGCCATCAAAAAGCCAAAGTTGTTGCAAGAGCCCACATGACTGTCTGGACACAATGTGACCCCCATTGTCTCTCCCTCTGCTCTGGACCACACTCCTGCCACTTGTACCTGGACTTGTTTCTCTAACATGCCTGGCAGATTCCCACTGTAGGCACTTGTTCCCTCTGCCTGGAATGCTCACTTCTCAGATAGCCATAGAGCTCTCTCCCGCACCTCCAGTAAGCCTGGGCTGACGTTTCACCTTCCCAGCAAGGCTCTCCTATTGAAACCTGCACTCTCAGAAATCTGATCCCACTCTCCCTGCTTTATTTTCTCTCTTCAGCATATATCATGTTCTAACATACTATATAATTAACTTATATGTATTACTTATCTCTCTGCACTAGAATATAAGCACCATGAAAACAAGGATTTTGTTTGTCTTGGTCACTGACATAGTGTCAGTGTCTTGAACATGGTTTGGTACATAATAAGAAAACACTCCTTAATCAATGAAGGAACTCAGGAATGTCAGGTCCCTAGGAGATGGGGGCCCATGTTGGGGAGAGTAAAAATCTGGAGCCCTGAGAATTTGAGGGTACTAGACACCTGGAGTCAAGGCTGCTGGATGCTGGGGAGCCATAAGAGCACTTGGGAAACTCCTAATTCCTGAGCGGCAGGATGAGCCCCTAAGAAGTATGGAGGGGAGGCGGAAGGATCTTGGGTTCATACACCATATAGTTTCTGAGCTTTCCAAATATTAACTCACTTAGCCCTCACTGCAGCCTTATGAGTTAGGTCTTTTTATCATTCCATTTTCATAGATGAAGAAACTGGGGCCCAGAGAAATTAAATAATTCGCCCAAGGTTATACAGCTAACAATTGATCAAGCTGAGGTTTAAAGCCAGGTCATTTGGGCTCCAGAATCCATTGCCTTTCTATAGTGGTGCTGAGAGGTGGCTTGGTACATCCATAACTCTATCTAGCAATCACACTTAAATACAGTTTAGCCCATACAACCATCGACCCCTAAATCTTCCCTGAGGAGAAATTTGGGACAGGCCAGTGGCGGCATGTGGTCCTAGGATACATTCAAAGCTCAGAAAACGTGGAGGTTCCAGATGCCAGTGTTAGGAGACAATAAGCATAGCAAACACTCTTCACAGGACATCATGAGCTCTGTTCCAAAGGCTTCTCCTAAGTTCACTCATTTGCACCTCACAAAACCCTGATGAGGTAGGTGCCAGAGATCCACAGTTCCCAAGTGCAAAAGCGGTCTGAAACACATTGTGTGGATCTGATACCAAAACTTAATTGGCAGCAAAAATTGACCTGAGTTTATGTGTGGGTATTTATAGTCTTGATTTATTCCACTTCATGTGAATATTCAGATATTTCACTGCAGAGATATAAAGTTTGTGATAACATAAAACCCACTGGAAGTCTTGTATAAAATACGCTATTTGCATGATATGACCGTTTGAAATTACAAAATCCAAAATGCACCTAGCCCTAATCATTTTATATATATATATATATTGCCTCCATTTTAGAGATGACAAAAATGTGGTACAGACATGGATGGCGTTTCCAGGATCCCGTACACTATGATTTATATCTGGACAAAACTGAACTCATGTGTAACAGCAGTGATGATGATGATGCCAAAAATGTGCATTGTGACAAACTGCATGGGGTAGTTTTCTCTAGAGCAGGAGACCCCCAGCTGGAAGGCAGGGAGGTCACTGGGTTTGTTGAGGGCAGTGGCTCAGCATGTAGGTATAGCTGCCAGGCACAGACAGAGGTAGGGGGCCATCACAGGGGATACCTCCTGGGCCTCTGGGCTACCATGCATCTACACTGGGAGTGAGGTGGGATGACTGCATGGGAAGTTATTATTATTATTATTATTATTATTGTTGTTGTTGTTGTTTAAAGTATTAAAAATAGTAGTACATATGTCTCCTTCCCCCCATGGGGAGGTTTTTTGTTGTTGTTATTTATCCTTACCTGAGTATTTTTTCCCCATTGATTTTTAGAGAGAGTGGAAGTGAGGGAGGATGGGAGGGAGCAGGAGGGAGAGGAGAGAGAGGGGGAGAGAGAAACATTGATGTGAGAGAGACAAACTGATTGATTGCTTCCAGTATGTGCCCCCACCCGCTGGGGGTGGGGCCTATAACTCAGGTAGATGCCCTTGACTGGGAATGGAACCTGCGACCCTTCTGTGCATGGGTCTAGGCTTCAACCCACTGAGCAATGCCGGACAGGTCTCAGGGGAAGGTTTTGAGTGGAGGAGAGACAAGACTTGCATTTAAAAACTCTCTCTGGCCGCTCTATGAGCAAATGAATATAAAGTTCTATGTTGCCCTACTCTGATCCCCAGGAATCTCTCTGCCCACCTCAGGACTCTCTTGGGCCCAGGGCCGCTCACCCGCCATCAGCTGCCCTATGCCCTGCACCTCTCCAGCCGTTGCATGGCGGTGCCAGAGGCCGCTTCTGCCCAGGAGAAGGCCCGAGGCAGGGCTTGGCTTTGATCCGAAGGCTGTCAGGCTGAGAGCCAGAGGGAATGACAGTGAGCCCTGGTCGAGGAACCAGCAACTCCACTTGGGGAAAGCACGGCTGCACGTGGAGTGGGAAGCTGGCCCACTGGGGCGTGAGCGAGAAGAAGGGACCCAGGCGCCGCTGGCGGGCGGACTGCACCTGCGCGCGGGCGGAGGAATGCACCACCAGAGCGCGCAGCAAGGCGCCAGGGCTCCGAGCCCGCGCCGCTTGGATGCCATTCCCCTCCCCCACACGCGGGCTGCCAGCTGGCACCGACACAAGGTCTCTGGCTGTGGATGAGGGGGACCGGCAGGCACGGACGGGGCATCGTGTAGACGCAGCGCCAGCAACCCTGTGGCCGCAATTATTCGGACTCGTGGCTACGGGCCCCGTCATCCGCTGGTGGCCAGCCATCCGCGCGCGGGCCTGGCAGGTCTGCGCTCGGCACCTGCAGCATCTGGAGGCCGGGAAACACGGGGAGGGGCCTGCGGGCAGCGTGTTGGACGCCGTCCAGCGGCACTGGCACGGGAGGCGGGCGGCCAGGCGCAGCGCGAGCCTCCTCTGCGGCCGCAGGACCGGAGGCGAGCGTCCGGGGGAGCCTAGAGAAGGCCTCCGCCTGGGGGGCCGGGGGAAAGGCTCGGCGGGGAGTCTCACCCGCCCAGAGCCGGGCTGGGGCCAGGCACCCTGTGGGCCGAGCGCCAGCCACCTCAGCAAACGCCTGCGCCAGCCCTGGCGCTGCCACGACGGCGTCAGCACCGTGGGGCCAGGGAGGCACGTCCGGCCCGCACGCGCTCACTCCCGCCCAGGAGACTCAGCGGGGCGCGCCCTGCGAGCCCTCCGCTCCGAAGCGCAAGGCGGGGGCCACGCGGGGGCCCTGGCCGCGGGCTCGGGCGCGGGGGGCGCGGCGCCCCGGCTGCGGGCTGGCAGGCAGCACCACTGTCAGGGGGCGCCGCGCTCCGGGAAACGGCGCTTTCCCGGCTCCTTCTCCGCGGCAGCCAGGGGGAGGCGAGGGCCTTGCGGACCCACAAACGCAGCGGTGGGGCCTGAGGGAACCGGGAGGGGAGAGGAGGGAACCCGCACAGTCCGGTGGCTTCTGAGGCCCAGACGTGGGGCTCTAATTCTGACCCTGCCACCCGCTAGCCAGGTGAACGTGGGCACAGCACGTAACTTCTCTGGACCGCAGCCGTCGCGTCTGTAAAAGGGGGTGCGGGCACCCTTCGCTGAGCCATGGGAGATGAGATGATGTCTGTAAAAGGCATGGGACGACGTCTGCTATGTAAATAGTAGCTAAAAATAAAGTCACTTCCTGTGGACCGTGCATCCCCACAAGACCTGCCTGGTCTGCCCACAACCAATCTGTTAAACCCTCTGTCCCGGAACCTGCCAGCGCAGTCCCCTGTCACAGCTGGCCAGGGCCTGTCCCAGGAAGCTCCACGCTGGCCAGTTCCCTGCACCAGATCCAAGCCAGGCAGCTTCCAGCCCCGGACAGCACCACCAGCCCAAACCCAGATCGGCTCCCAGCGCCTGTGCCTCCCACGGACACTTGCTGCACAGGAAGTGCAGGGCTCAGCGGGCAGGTGTGAGGACAACTCGTCTGGGTGCACAGATACCGGCTCTTCAGCGTAGTCTGTCCGGCCAGCCTGCTCCCAGCCCTCCCACTGCAGGACCAGCGGGAGCTTCAGGGGAACCCGAGAGAAGGGCTCCACCTTGGGGTCCAGGGGGAAAGGCAAGGCTGGGAGTGTCACCTTCCCAGAGCCGGGCTGAGGCCAGGCACATTGTGGGGGCATATATGGTCTCAGGTTCCTGGGTCTGGCTCTCGGCACACTTCTTGGGCCTGTACACGTATGTCCCCATCAGCGGGGCAGAGAGGGGGGAGGGGAGGAGAGGGACAGAGAGAGGAAACAGTTATGCGGGAGAGACAGAGATGAGCAGAGACACTAAAAAAGAGGGAGAGAGAAAACACAACAAAATTATAACCAGATGGAGAGGTGTGGGGAGAGGGACAGACACGGTAAGAAACAGGGAAAAAATAGAGGGAGGGAGAGACATACAGACCAAGAGAGAGACCGGAATAAGGTTTCTTCAGGAAAGGGCCTTTGATGTGGAGGACATGGTTGTGTTTGGAGGGGAGAGGGGTCCAAGTCTGAGATAGAAAATGAGGAGTTAGAATATGAAAGGGGGCAAGGCAAGAATACCATGGTTCCTAAGAGGGGCAGACTCCTGACTGAGCCTGCTGCAGAGGGAGACGCTTCAGGCTTGAAGTTCTGGGGTCCTGGGGGAGCAAGGAGCCAGGACTCCCGATTCTGAGAAGGGAGGGAAATGGAGACTGATTTGTGTCTGAGGGAACAGGGGACTAGGGACCTGAATGCCTAAATCATGGAAGTGACTGAGACCGAGGTAAAAGACATCCCCTGCCAGATGTGGACGACTGGAGGATTTGGGGTGGAGCTCCCCAGGGGAAGACAATGGCTTCCATACCAGTCCGAGCTGGAGAACAATAGACCTTCAGAGAGGATCCAGGAGGAAGGACAAAGCTGGTTCCAGACAGGGAGAGGCAAGGGACCGTGGGTATATTTTTCAGCTCCCTCCTCCCCTGGGACCTGGGAGCCTGCACCTTCTAGTTCCCTTTTTCCCACAGAACCCTTTCCTTTGGTAGGGGGAGAAGCAGAGAATTCGAGAAGAAACTGGCTTTCTTACAATGGCTTCGTTTCTCACCTTTAAGATCCTTCCCAGCAGTGGTTCTCAACCTTCCTAAGGCCTCGACCCTTGCATACAGTTCCTCATGTGGTGGTGACCCCCAACCATGAAATTTTGCTACTGTTATGCATCGTGATGTAAATATCTGCATTTTCCGATGGTCTTAGGTGACCCCTGTGAAAGGGTCATTCGACCCCCAAAGGGGTCTCGACCCACAGGTTGAGAACCACTGCTTCCCAGGCTCTTCAGGTTGGGACAAAGCTAAGGCCAGGGTAGGTACCAGTGGTGTGAGATACCTCGGGGTTAGGAGAGGGGCCGGTTCCTGGGACAGAGATGGTAGAGGTCATCAGCAGAGAAGGAAAACCAAGGTGGTGAGGCATGTGGGGATGGGGGTGATGCTCCAGGAAGAAGTGAGTGGAGAAGCAGGAAGGGGGTCAGTTCCTAGCCCTGGGGCCACAGCATTTAGGACTGTGGATGAGGAAGAGGTTCCCAAAGAACTGATACTTTTTCCAGAGGACTGGGGAGAGGGAAGTACACCCTAGGAGTTCCACAGAGTTGAAGCCAGAATGTACCCAGAATAAGTTATTTGAAGTCTCACGTTTATACTCTAAATTCTTGCCAATTTTGCATTCACCTCAATTAGTCTATCCATGAGTACTCATATAAAAAGGTTTTCAAGTGCTTCCCAGTGACACCCTTTAACCTGCCCTTGTGTACCCTCCTCCCACCTCAGCAGTAAAAATCTTCAAGTGAAAAGGAAGCTGTGGGTTCATCCTGTGGTTTTGTGGTCTCCCCAGACAGTGTCCTGGTACATTGGGGTGTTTGTCATCCAAGCATTCGAGGCTCTTCATAATGCTGTCCACAGGAGCCAGACATTCCCAGTTCCCTCCGCAGGCCACTGAGCCCCCCACTCCCAACTTGTTCCTTGCGGTGTGTCCTCAGCCACTCTCCCCTCTGTAGCCAAATGGGTCTTTCTAAAGTCTGAACCTGACACTGCCCCTCCCCATGACTCCCAGTGCCCTTGGCATAGTCACAGCTCCTCAGCCTGGCAGCTGGCAACTGCCTACTTTGTGGGCTTGGCTGTCACCATCCCCCTTCTCCCATGCTTTGCTACACAGAACGTTGGCCAGCTGTTCGAGTACACATTCCTCTATCTTCCTTTCTTGTCGTTTGCACACAATGTTCTCTCTCCTTGGCTTTCTTTGTGTAACCCTTTTTCCTCCCGGCCCTCTTTGTACATCCTGAGTGTGTGCAAGAACCAGTGCAAAATGAAAATGTGGAGTACCTTATTAAAAAACCACGAAGAATCTCACAATGGTGGTAGCAGGTCAGTCAACCAAGCACAGGACCCTTCTACAAGTGGGGCTTTGTGTGTGTCTGCACAGGCCACACTGCCACGAAGTCGGCCCTGCCCTCAGGAAATCTTGGACTCCTCCCAGCTCCACTCCCAGGCTGTTAGGAGCCGCCCTGAGCTTAAACAGGCCCTCGTCATTCCACCTGTGCTTCCCCATCCCAGCCCTTGCCTCTCTGGGCTGTCCTTTTGTCATCTATTTCCTCCGCTGGACTGGGGTTCTGTGAGGACAGGGTCTGAGGGTGTGTTGTCACTGCTAGGTCATTCTCAGCACTACTCTACACAGGTCAGGGCAACACTGAGCACTGATATCATTCTTGCTTTTGTGTGGCATGAAACAGCACACGCACGGAAAGGAATCAAAGGCAGGAGCCATGTTCAGGTTCAACCCAGAAGAGACGACCCCTTTTTCTGGTTCTCCTACATATGTGTCCATGTAAAAAGCTGCAGAAAGTTGGCATGAGCTGGGGCCTTGCAAGAGGTCACAAGTATGCCCAGACACTCAACCTGGGTTGGACTAGCCACACCCCCACACATGGGGTGGATTAGCCAGCACACAGAGTCCTGGTATCAGAACCAGTCACTTGAAGAAAATGCTCCAGTATCATGGCACTTTAGCACCAGGAAAGCTGGTCTCAAAAATGTGCAGGGCATTTTCAAAGCCACACGAGGCTGGGCAGTGGAAGGAGTACACTCCCTGAGCTCAGGAAATTGGTGGACTCAGCTAGGCAGTGTTGAATAAGCTACATTTTAACTTTAAATTCTGGATACATTCCATTTGTATTGTCTCTACATGGGGGTGGGAGACGGTCCAGGCATCCTGTAGGGGTGCCTGGGAGGGGGGCATGCTGGAAGGACCAGCCTGCTATGTACCTCCTTCTATCCTCCCTGCTTCCAGACATGTGATAAGCTACCACCAGGTGTGCCCTCCTTTGGGCCCACATTTCCTGTGTTCACATCCCCACAACCAGCCACGGCCTCTGCCTTGCAGAGCCTTGATCCACTGTTTGCCTGGTACGTGAACTGGAAAAGGTCATTAATTCCTCTGCCACAGAGAGGTCAGCTCCCCCACCTAAGGAATGGGTCTTTCTTCCCCGTCTCAGCAATCTTGCCTGAAAACCAGGTAGCTGGGCAGTGATCCCGATTATCCTCCGTAGCATAGGGGATGGAGGCTTCTGGTGATGCCAGTCTCAAATCTCTCTCCAATCCATCCTCTCAGGCCCCACATCTTCTGTTTGGACCATTACACTAGCCTCCTCCCTGGTCTCCCTGCTTTATTTCCCACATGCAGACAGACCTGCCACTGGAGTTTCTTTAGGATGAAAAAGAAACTCACTGCTCAAAACCCTCCAATGGCTTCCCATGCCACTTAGAACAAAATCCAGACTCTGCCAGTAGCCTACATCATCTGTCCCTCCTTACTCTCCAATCTCAACACGGCATCACTTCCTTCTCCCCACCATATCCGGCACATGGCTTCTTTCAGTCCCTTTCACTCACCATGCATCCCTCAGCTCCTGGACTTCTGTACATGCTGTCCCATGAGCATGGAATGCCCTTCCCACCCTCTGTGTAGTTAACTCCAACCGGATCATCCTTCAGATCTCAGGTATCACTTCCTCCAAGAAGCCTCCCTCCACCTCCCTTCCTAGGTCAGATCTCACAGTTGCATGGATCTCTCCGGCATGACCCCACTTGTCACCACCGATGCTTACAGTTGCTTTTCTGATTATTTAACATTTGTTTCCTCACCAAATGGTGAGGTAAATGAGGGCAGGACAGGCCTGCATTTGTTCATTATTGAATCCTCAGCATGTAGCACAAGTAGGCACACAGTAACTTAAAAAGAGGGTTGAGGAACAGTGCACTCTGGCTCCCCCTCGTGGCAGCAACTGGCTCTAGGTATCCAAACCTGCTCCTCCCTAGGCCTTTTTCTCAAGTTATCTCACTGTCCCTGATGGCTGCTCCTGACCTCAGCCACTGGAGGATAACACGAGGAAGGACCCAATGATGCTGCTGAAGGACTTGGGAGTCAGGCCAGATCCCTGGGATTCAGGTGTCCCATGGCCAATGCAAGGTCATTTCCAAGGCCTATACCCACCAACAAAGCTGTGGCGCCCCACATCATGAGGACGGCCAGTCTGGTCTTGGACCCACTTCACCCTGCTCCTCACATCAGCATCACTCCAGAGAATACTGATAGGACCCAAGTTCCCTCTACCTCTCTGCCTCTGGCCGCGCCACTAGAGGTAGCCTGAGATCAAGGAGCACTCTTCCTCTTACTGCTAATCCCATTCCTGGATCTCCAATGAGGCCTGATATTTCCAAACCTCTTGGTATATGAGGGGAGCGGAGGGCAGTTCAAGACAGTGAGGTCCAGCGCTGGAGAGATGTGCAGAAAGATCCAGATCAACTGAACCAGGCTCTAGGCTCACAGAATGGCAGGTCTAAACTCCCTCTCTATACTTTTTTACCTCCTACTTTCAAATCAGGGGAGTCTGGCATGTGTCCAACTGAACCCCTAGCACTACTCTCACGGCAGCCTTGACATCATTAAACACAAGAATAACTTGGGTCTGACTCGCCCAGTTTGCTTCACTATGTTCCTCCACCTGCTGCTCGTTTCGTCTTCTTTAGTCCAGGCTTTTCTTTGTCTGTCCCTTAGACATGAAAACTCCCAGAGGCCGAGGCCCCCTGCCTATCACCCTCTGGATGCCCTCTGAGTATTCCATACCCACTAAGTCCCACGCTGACTTTGGCATCTTCCCCAAATCTGTCCCTTCTCCCTGGTTCAGTATCACAACAGCTTCCCTGTCCCTTCCCTGGCCAGAGCCCTGGGCCTCATCCTGGACACTTCCCTCCCCCCATGGTCCTTCAGCTCCATAACTCAGCCACTCAGCTTTCTGAATGTCTCTCTCACGCAACCCTAACTGCTTTCCCCAGCCCTCCTGCCCTGGTTCAGTCTTGTCCTTACACAGGTCCTCACCCTGGCTTCCATCCGGGCTTCTTACTTCAGTCTTCCCCTCCGACCCACCTTCCCCCTGGTAGCCAGAAACCTAAAGCCCAAACCTGAAGCTGTCCTCCTCTGCATGACATCTTCCATGGCTTCCCAATACTATCTGGCCAGGATCTGGGGTCCTCCACCTGCAAAGCCTGGACCCTGCTCACCCTTCCTACCTCTCCTCTCTCACGGTGCCCCAATGTCTGGCACATACGAAGTCCTTGGCTGTATTGTGCCCTCAGCCCGGAACACCCTTCCCTCTGCTCCTGGCCGATGATCTCCTTCAGAGATCATTCTCAGGTCCCAGGTCTCTTCCAGGAAGCCCTTCCTAGGCTGAGTCAGGCACCTTTTCTGGGCTCCCACAATCTCCCAGGCTTCCCTCGTGACCGCATCTCTGGTCACTGTCTGAGAACAGACTTGGGGCTGTCAGAGTCACCACAGCATCACCCATCACAGGGCATGCTCAGAGACGACACTCCAGGAATGTCTGTTGACTACATGGATGATCATCCTCAGTCACATCCGGGGACCTTGGACAGAACTAGATAGATCTCTCCCCCAGAAGAGGCATCCCCAGCTCCAGACCTGCAAGGTGGTCCCCACTCCCACAGACAGAGACAAGGGCAAGGGCCCAGGCCCAAGCTTAGAAAAATAGCACTTTTTCTTGTTGTGCCCTCAGTGCCCTGACACCCTCCCCATCAGAGTTTTAAAAACCGTGAACAATTTGGTGAGCCTGAGGCCAGGTCCCACGGGGTGCTTAGGTCCTGCCACCCCTTGGTGGGCCTGAGGCTAGGGTCCTGTGGGTTCGTGACTGGGCCCCCAGGGCTCACAGTCCAGCTGGACCATGGTGTGGGCCCTCGGTGCAGCGGGCTCAGGAGCAGATGGGGCCTGCGCGGTGCCGTTGGTCTGGGAGCAAACGCTGCTGACGGGTGCGGGTGCCTTGGCCTTGCCAGGGGGCTGGCCTCCGTGCACCTTGTAGCGCATAAGCAGAACAAAGATGAAGACCAGTACTGAGGCTACGATGACACCACCCAGTGCGATGATCATGGTGCCACCCAGGAAGGGTGCGTGTGGGACCCCACAGGGTTGCAGTGTGGGCTCCGTGGAGAAGCGAGCGCAGCCAACAGGCCGTGTGGCCGTCAGTCCCGTGGTGCTGTCCTCGTACACTGATAGCACGCACAAATCATAGGTGCGGCCGGTCGCCAGGTCTGTCAACAGGAAGGAATGGCTGTCGGCTGAGATCATCCTGGAGGGACAGGCAGGTAGGGGTCAAGTCTCCAGCTACCAGCACCCACCCTGCACTCCATCCCTACCCTCCAGTCTAGAGAATTTCCCCCAAGCCAGCTGGGCATTTCCCTCTAACCTCTGATTTCCCTCTAACCACTGCTGAAATACCTTTAGCCTGACAGCCAGTCAGTGGCCTGGCAGATATGCCTCCAGTCTGTGAGCCAATCTTACCTCAGCCCACCATCTAACTTTACTGTCATATGCCTCTTAAATCCCCCACTTTGATCTCCCCCACAAGGTCCAGTGCCACTGACCCCTTCCCTTCTGCTCTGCTGCCTAATGTCACTCTAGCCGTTGCCCAATTTCTCTGTGGCCCACTGCTTGAGTTCTCCAGTTCTGTTTCACTTTATAACCAGCTGCCTGATTTCTATCCTGCACTGCCAGCCCAACTGCCCACCAGCTTGCAACCGCAGAGCCCTCTGACTTTGCTGCCCAATTTTGCTGTATGCCACCACTTAATTTCACTCTGGTCCTCCCACCCTCCTCTCCCCTAGTTCCTTCAGTCCTTCACCCAACTTCCCACTAGCCTACCACCTGAGCTCCTTCCAGCCCCACAGCCAGCAATCTCTAGCTCACCGCCCCATCGCATTCTCACCTTCTCTGACCTCCATCTATCCCATTCCCATTTCCTTCTAATCCCATATCCAGTTTCCCTCTTATTTCACCTCTCAGTTTCCCTCCAACTTCTAACTTCTCTCCAGTTCATGCCAATTTCTCTTTGCCTCGAGCATACAGGTAGATTCTTTCTCATCTAAGAATCACGTGATTCCTCCCACTGAGGCCGATTTCCTTCTAACCTGCGAATGAACACTTCCTGGTCCCACTGCCTTATTCTATCTATAACCTGCTTTGCAGTGAGTCCTGTCATCTGATACCATGTTCATTAAACTGATGTGCCTCAGTCACCACTGCTTACTTTTTTCTCTGTTGCCTATTTCTTCCCAGCTCTGCCTACTGATTCCTTTTATCTCTATTGCTTAGTTTCTCTAACACCCAATTCCACTCTACTACTACTTTTTGTAGCAGAGCACTCTGGTGGAGATTTAACTTGTCTTATAATCAGTTTTATTCTTAAATTGCTTTAATGAGGGAGCTTCAGGAAACTCTGTGATTGTCTCTGGGAGGGTGACTATCATGTCCCACCCAGGCCAGGCACAGTGGACAGAATTTGTGTGATTTTCAGGTGGACCCTGCATGGAATCTACTGAGCACACTGCTTATGAGAGAGAGGAGTGAGCTTCTTAGATTTCCAAGACCAAAAAGGAGATCCAGTGATTATCTCTTGGGGTCCCTGAGGAGGGAAATAGGACCCAGATGCTAGGCTAGAAGGTGCAGACCCCAAGTCTTAGCAGGCCCAGTTCTCTCCAGCCAGAAGCAGGGCCCAGGCAGTGAGAACAGGGAGCCATCCTCAGCTATCCAGACTGGGTGAGAGGCGTCAGCAGCACCCATGCCGGAGCCAAGACTACAGAACACATGTGGCCACAGCAAACGTGCCGCGTTCTCTCCAGCACAGGGCGGAAGTTATGCTGGCCCACCTCGTGGAGTGCTTAAGACCCAGGTTTTGTGTTTGCGACAACTGAAGAGAGAAGGGAATCCCCAACAGTGGCAAACTGAGCATTCCTGCTCACCCAGCAGGTGGAGCTTAAACTAGGTTTAATTTGATTTAGAAAATAAAAAATAAGGTGTTGCATATAAGAACTCCACATAGGTGGAGCAGTTCGCACTGCACAAACCCAAAGTGGAATCTGTTTACCTTCCTTCCCGTTTTCCTTGGGACCCCTGGTCGGAGTGCCTTTGCAGCAGGGCTGACTCATTCCATTTCCCCCTGGATCGCTACACCCTTCTTACTGATCTCTTTTTCTCCCTGCAGCCGATCCTGTATTTAACCCTGACATCTGGAAATGCCTGGTCTCTCCTTTCCTTTACTATTTAAATTTGCTCTATCTCCCCACACTTGCCTTCTCCTTCCACGCTTCATTCTTTTGGCCTGCCTGGTCACTTTTTACTTTTGCTGCCTGATTTCCTTTATATGTTTGTTACTATTTACATTTGCTGCCTTATTTCTTTTTAACACTGTTGCCAGATTCCTTTCTACTCTCTCTGCCTGGTTTCTTTTCCCTTTGCTGTCTGATTTCCTTTGTAAGTCTGCAGCCTCCTTTCTCTGCTGTGTTGCAGCCTGGGTGTCGGTAAACATCTCTCTAACACTCCCCCTCCATTTCGCTCCCCCACCCACGCTGCCCACTGCCTGGACACGGCACCTGTAGACAAGGATGTCATCGGCTGAGCTGTTATACTGGATCTGGTACATGCGGATGCCTGGGATGGGCCGCTGATCGGGCCACTGGACGAGAGCAGCTGTGGCCCCGTGCTCAGTCACCTGGACGCCACGGTCCGCAGGGGGCCCAGGGTCCGCTGCCTTGGCGGAGGCGGAGGCGGAGGCAGCTGACGGTGGGGTGAGGACATCAGGATCCCCGTCCCGCGGGGGGTCACAGCTGGTGCTGTTGGCTAGCTGGGGAGGTGGCGGGGGACCCACAGTTAGCTCCACAGCGGCCGTGGCCTCGCCAGCTGCGTTGGCGGCGATGCAGGTGAAGATGCCTCCGTCACTCGGCTCAGTGATCAGCAGCTCCAGCGTCCCATTCGGGAAGGCGCGAGCCCGGCTCGAGTTGCCCAGCAGCCGGCCCTGGGGTGAGACCCAGCGCACGTGGGGCTCGGGGTCCCCTACGGCCCTGCAGCGCAGGGCCGCAGGCCGACCAGCAGGCACGGCCAGGGGTGGCGAGCGGTGAGTGACCACAGGGGGCTCGCATACAAACTCCTCCTCGCCCACCGCCCAGAAGTAGCGGCCACCCAGAGCAGGCGGGGAAGCACAGGCTTCGAGGTCGTCCTCCCGCGCCAGCCGCCGCAGCCACACCAGCTCGCAGTTGCAGTGCAGGGGGTTCCCCCCGAAGGCCAGCACCAGGGCGGAGGCAGGGGAGCCCCGGGGCCGGGCCAGCAATGGCAGGCGGGAGAAGAGCGGGTCGGGTGGGATGGTGGTCAGGCGGTTGGAGGTCATATCCAGCCGCGCCAACTTGTGCAGGCGGGAAAAGGCGCCAGCGGGCACAGAAGCCAGCAGGTTGTGGTCGAGGCCCAATGTATTGACGTTGCCCAGGCGGCCCAGAGCCTCCCAGGGCAGCTGTTCCAGGTTGTTGTAGGAGAGGTCGAGATCCTCCAGTGTCTCGGCACAGTCGTCCAGGGCACCAGCTGCCAGCGCTGCCAGCTGGTTGTTGCTCAGGATGAGATGGCGCAAATTGACCAGGCCGCGCAGCTGACCCTCGCCCAAGGAGGTCAGCCGGTTCCCATCGAGATGCAGGGCGCGCAGGGCGCGAAGATCAGCGAAGGCACCGGCTGCCACGTGGCGGATGGTGTTCCGGGACAAGCTCAGATGCAGCAGGCCCGTCATGTTGGCCAGGTCCCGGCGGCGCACAGCCGCAATGAAGTTATCCGCTAGGCGCAACTCGGCTGCCCTGCGATCCAGCGAGGGTGGCACAAACAGAAGGCCTGCCCCTGGGCACAGCACACTTAGGGGCAGTGACTGTGTCTGGCAGCGGCAACGACGGGGACACAGGCTGGGTGTAGCTAGCTGGGGTGGAGACGAGGCGGGGGCCAGCGGCAGCAGGCAAAGGAGCAGTGGGAGGATGGCCATCTCGGGTAGGGTTGGCCTGCAGGGAAGAAGGGAGGCATTAGGGCAGGCTGAGGTCAGAAGAGGGCTTCCGGAGGGGGTGGGGATGGTCCGAGACCAGGAGAGAAGGTCACCAGAAGCTAGGAGCAGAAGAGTTGATTAATGGTGGCCAGAGGAAGGGCCAGACATATCAAAAAGCTAGAAAAGATGGTCAAAGACTCTGATGTATCATGGGAAGACAGAGGGAGCAGAAATGAACAAAGATGGTCAGAAGACAGGGAGGTGATTAGAAATGGCCAGAGCTGCAGAAACCGGTTTGGCTCAGTGGATAGAGTGTTGGCCTGTGGACTGAGGGGTCCCAGGTTCCATTCCGGTCAAGGGCATGTACCTTGGTTGCAGGCACATCCCCAGTAGAGGGTGTGCAGGAGGCAACTGATCGATGTTTCCCTCTCATTGATGTTTCTAACTCTCTATCCCTCCTCCTTCCTCTGTAAAAAATCAATAAAATATATTTAAAAAAGAAAGAAAGAAAGAAATGGCCAGAGATGGTGATAGAATGAGAGGGTTGGTCAGGGTGGTGGTGACTAGAAGATATGCAAGAGGGCTTTAGACATGGTCACCAAGAGATGGTCAAAGATGGCCAGAGAGAAGAGGTGGTCAGAAGTAGGTGAAAATGACCAGAGAAGAGAGATGGTTAGAGATAATCAAGAAGATAAGTGCCCTAACCAGTTTGGCTCAGAGGATAGAGCGTTGGCCTGCGGACTTAAGGGTCCCAGGTTTGATTCCAGTCAAGAGCATGTACCTTGGTTGTGGGCACATCCCCAGTAGGAGGTGTGCAAGAGGCAGCTGATCAATGTTTCTCTCCCATCGAAGTTTCTAACTCTCTACCCCTCTTCCTTCCTCTCTGTAATAATCAATAAAATATATTTTAAAAAAAGAAAGAAGTGGTGGACGAAGAGAGAGGAAGTAGTCAGGGGTGGTCAGTCTGGGAGAGATGGCAAAAGATGGTCAGAAATGGTCAAAAGCCAGAAAGGTGGTCAGGAGGAGAGGACAGCTGGGCGATGGGTGTGGAGAGGTCATCAGACAGAGGGAAGACAGCCAAGGATATTAGAAATGATCACAGATACAGAGAAGAGAGGTAGTCAGTAAAGGCCAGAGATGGTCAGATGGTCGTCAGCTGGCAATTAGGGTCAGGAGTGGAAGGAGGGCAAGAGAGATGGTGAAAGATGGACAGAGAAAGGAAATGTGGACAGAGGAAACTGGAGAATAGACAGAAGTGGCCGGAGAGAAGAGTCATAGACAAAATGGTCATAGATGTCAAAAGAGTCATAGATGTCAAAAATGGTCAGACAGTCAAAGGCCACAGCTGAGAGTCAGGGCCGGAGAAGGGCAAGAGAGCCAATGAAAGATGACTGGAGAGCAGCAACGATATCAAAGGTGGTCACTGAGTGAAGCCGTAGATAGAGGTGGCCAGAGAGAGAAGCTGTGGGCAGGGATGTGGACGATCAAGGACAGAAGAGGTGGACAGAGATGGCTACTGAGATGAGTGGTGGCCAGAGGTGGCTAAAGGGAGGAGCAGTGGACAGAAGTGTCAAAGATGGTCAGAGAGAGAGACGGAGAAAAGAGACAGGGGTGGTGGATGGGAGAGGCAGGCAGGAGAGGTGGCTGGAGATGGTCAGACAAGATAGATGGTGGGGAGAAGTGAGATCTGCTGGGAGTGGGTCACAGGTCTAGAGATGCCATCGACTGGGGAAGAGGAGATCAGAGAGGGGCAGGGCTGGCCAAACGTCCAGAGTATCGGAGGCAGAGGAACTGGAGGTAGATCCATGGATGGGGTGTCTGTTTCTGGGAGAAACCCTGAGGATTCCCAGGGTTACATGGTCCTCACCGACCCTCATCCCCAGCCACAAAGTTCCTCTCTAGTACCTTCCCATGATGGGAGTCACCGAGAAACTCCCTCCCAATTGCCTTACCTGAGTTGGAAGCTTCCCAGGGAGCAGAGTCTTCAGGCTCCCAGGGGGTCAAAGGTCAGGGCTCTGGAGGGGGTGCTCAGTCGTTCCTTCCTGTCTCCAAGGCCACTGTAGAGCTTATATATGTGGTCATGGAGTCTCTAGACCTTGATACTTAAGAGTTCCAGATCCCCAAATATTGGGCAGCTAGGGCCCAATTTTAGAGACTCAGGCACCCCTTTAGGTTGTTCAGAGTCAGGGTCACCCAGGTCCAGTCTTGGGATGCAAAACAGCCAATTGGAGAGTGTAGGGTCTAAGCCCTAAGTCCAGTCCTGGGGTCTGGTACTGGGGTGCTAAGTCAAGTTTTGGAGGTCTCTAGTCCCCGATGTCAGCATTCAGGTTTGCAGCAAGGACTTCAGGCCAGAACTCAGGTTTAGGCCCCTTGGCATGCCAGGGTACAGATCTTGGAATTCGAGGCCTAAATCTCAGGGTTTGGGTCTCAAGTAGTGGATTCTGGGGGAAAAGACACAGGAATCCCATCCCAGGTGTCAAGGTCTCAGGCACAGAATTCAGAGTTTAGCTCCAGGTTGGGGGTTTTAGGTTCCAAATCTTGAGGTTCAGGCTCCAAATGTTGGGATCCATAATCCAAGCAAGTCTTGGGGCTCAGGTTCCAAAGAGTGGGTTCTCAGCGACTGATAATTGAGATTCCAGCCCCAGACACTCCTGTCTTGGGGTCCCTGCTTCCAGATCTCTGGGTCCAGTCTCGGAGTGCAGGCCCCCCGATGTCGGGTGCCAAGGCTCTGGGGCTGTGAGGCAGGCTACCAGCTGGCTTCCCAGTGGGCGGCGGAGGCCGGCCCGGAGGGAAGGGGTCGGCGGCGGTGGGGGAGGGGCCGGCCAGGAAGCCCCGGGGGCCGGGGTGGGGCGAACAGACAGGCACACGCGGGGTGAGGGCACCGCAGCACAGGAGGGGCGCAGGGGGGAGGGGCCGTTCTCCGAGACCCCTCCCCCGCCGGGGCCGGGGCGGGGGCCGGGGCGGGGGCCGGGGCGGGGGCCGGGCGGCGGGCAGGCCGGGCCGGTGCTCCGGCGTCCTCCACGCCAGAAACCCAGGGCCGCGCGCGCGCCCGCGCTTAAAGGCGCAGGCTCGGCGCGCGCCCCCCCTTAAAGGTGTAGGCCGCCCGCCCGCCCGCCCGCCCGCTCTCCGAGGCGCAGCCCCGCCCCCGCCTCCCGTGGAGTCGCCCGGGCGTTGCTGGGGAGCAAGGATCCTGGGGTGCAGACAGAGATGCCGGGAGAGAGACGGAGACAGAAAATGTGGGCAGACTTCGCTGGGGAGGCCAGAGAGGAGTGGAATGAGGAAGACGGAGACAGAGAGACAGACGGACACAGACATGTTCAAGGAGCGAGGGAAACAGTACAAAGAGACACTGAGAGACCGGGAGGGGAAAGGGGAAGAGACTAGCACGAGCCAGAAACGGAGAGAGACAAAGACCCAGAGAAAATCAGAGAGACATAGTGGGGGCCCTGAGCTGGGCCAAGCCCGCGGTGAGAATGGGTATGTGTGCGTGCGTGTGAGTGTGTGTGTGCGTGTGTGTGAGTGTGTGTGTGAGTATGTGTGTGTGTGAGTGTGTGTGTGTGTCCGGTCCTCATTCAGAGCATTGGATGTGGCCCTCTATCCCCGAGCCCCTGGCCCCCACACCTGTCCCCTGTGTCAGCGCCACCGCTGCTGGTGTCCCTTCCACAAGTGGAGCCTCCTTTCCTGGACCTGCCCAGCAACAGGACTGACCTTTCAGGCCAGAGGAGGGAGTGCTCCGCCCCAAGACTCGTGGCCCTGGCTGCAAAGGGCAAGGCTGACTTCCAGACTGTGCCCTCTGGACTTGGAGCTGGACCTCAAGACACCCTGACCGGCCCTGGTCAATGTGGTCTGAGTGCTGGCCTGTGCATCTAAGGGTCCTGGATTCAATTCCTGGCCAAAAACATGTACCTCGGTTGCAGGTTTGCTCCCAGCCTCCCATGGCAGCACACCAGCGAGGCAACCAGTCAATCAATGTGCCTCTCAAATCTCTCTCTCTCTCTCTCTCTCTCTCTCTCTCTCTCTCTCTCTCTCACATCTCCCACTCCCTTTTCCCCTTCTACTCTTTCTAAAAAGCATTGGAAAAAACATCTCCAGGTGAGGATTACAAAAAACAAACAAATAAAAAAGAAGCACTGGCAGATATCCCAGGGAAGGAGGAAGAGATAGGAAACGGGACAGAGGCAGGACCTTGCTAGACGACCCGGAGAAGTCTATCCATCGAGTTCCCCTCTCACTCACATCCGGACCTGCTGGAATTGTACCAGCACATGACTCACCAGGACTGTGTCTGCTTATCCTGATGCTTGTGAGAGGATAGGGGAGGAAAATGTGGGTGTCCCACATGTCTCACGGTGATGGTGTTGCAGGAAGAGGGATGTGGGAAGTAGTCTACCAGCCTGATCTGGGAACTTGTTTATAGTAACAGGGAGGACCTGATCTTTGGAGATCCCTGGGCTGAAGGGAACACAGCCTGGGCCAATGGCCATGGCCCTAGCCTGGTGGAACCTGGATGGTCATAACCCACCTGTGGGGACCCTCATCTGAGTGGAGGCAGAAAGCGACCTTCTTGGAGACAGGGTCACCCAGCTTGTCGGCCCTAGCTTTGCTGAAAGCTTCAAAACAGACTTTAGGCTCCTTCCACTTACATGGATTGAAAAATTGCAGCCAAATAAACTCAGCTCAAGGGCTCATCTCTCTAAATCATTAGCAAAGTTCATCACACTCCTGGCCCAGCACAGTGGAGACACATTTGCAGACACTCAGAAAAAGGGCAGTTTTAGGGATGCTACAGAAGTGGTGAAGGTGAAGGAAGACAGAGAGGGAAACACCCAGAGACAATGCCATGAGAAGAGTGGGATTAGAATTCAGTGGAACTTGTTTATTTGGTGGGGGGTGGGCGGAGGGGAAAGGGGAGGAAACCCAGGAAATGGGTAAGGGAGGAAGCAGAGTGAAACAGAGAAAGAAGAAAGTGAATAGAAGGTGGAGATGAAAAGCAAGTTACCTTTCTGGGCAACTAGGGGTCAGTTCTGGAGAACATTCAGGAACCGTGTAGAACACAGACCCGTTTCCCCCCTTCCTCCCACCTGCAAAATTCAGAGAGGCTGGGGCATTTATCCACCCATTTTTACTACTTTGGGTGATGATCGTTCCTTTGTGAGGAGGGGGTGGTACTGAGAACCACCCCAATCTTGTCATGGGACAACCAAGAGGTCCAGGCTGCCTGTTTCTTCTTCAGCCAGTGAAGCAGAGACAGGAGTGAAGCCAATGATGCTGGCATTATGGGAGAGCAACTGTTTATCAACAAAACTCTGCTCTGCACTCCACCACCAGCCAGCTGCTTATATCGGGTAGAAGGACAAAGGTTACATGGGAAAGTGGGAGTTAGAGGAATGGGAGAGTAAGCACAGGCTAATCATTAGAGGATACAAGTCATGCAGGCTGGGATGGGGGAGGGGGGTGTGGAGAGGTGGGGGAAGGAGGAGTCACAGAGGGCGAGTGCCTTGGGAATCTTGGGACCAGAGTACATGCAGTAGGGCTGGGGGTTGTCAAGGGCAGGTGCCCCAGGACCAGATGGTCTCAGCCATCAGGCTGTAAATCTTTTCATAATGATGGGCAGTTCTCAGAAGGACAATGGCTGCATCCCAATGTTAGCTACCACTTCCCAGCCAAGTGAGAATGTGCTTTGTAATCAGAACAGACCCATCATGGTTATCAGAGCGTGGTTAATATTTCTTATGATTCTAATTTGTTCCCAATATTCTATTTCTGCCCCTGACCACCTGAGGCAGAAAGTGGGAGAGGGATGTCAGTGTGAGCTGGGCGTCTAATCCTCACACATGAGCTGCATTGGAATTACGCGAAGGACTAGTTAACCACAGACCTTCAGGCCCCAACCCGAGTTTCTGATTCAGTAAGTTTGAGGTGGTGTTCAAATATTTGCATCTCTAACAAGTTCCTGGGTGATGCTAATGCTGTTGGTCCAGGAATCACACTTTGAGAACCACTGGAGTGAATCGGGACTATCTGTAATGTGTGTGGAACTGCCCACTACAGCTGTGAAAGAAAGCTGGTGCACTGAGAGGATATAGCAACCCTCGTATGTACCGAAGAGACCAAAGCACTCGGAGACACAAAGAAGTGTTTGGAAACAGAGACAGGCAGAGGCAAAGATGCCAGTTCTGCATTTATTGTAGATTTGACACTGCAACAAAAGTAGCGACTAAGAGCATTAAGTCCTGCCTTCACTGAGCTCACATTACAAAAGAGGGAAAGACACATCTCCAGATAGCTCAGACATGTTTGGCCTCTGACGGGGAAAGCAAACGGGGGTGGGAACCCAGAAGCAGGCCTCTGGGGAGTTAAGGTGGCTTCCTGCAGAAGGGGGCCTTTCTGCTGAAACCTGAAGGATGGCACCAAAGAAGCAGGTGAACAAAGAACCCTCCTGTGCTGTTTGTGTGCAGCTCAGCGGTGCCTTCGTGCCACAGCACATGCAGCCTCAGGGCTCTGCTGTGCCTGGATAGTACTATGTGTGGGTGTGCATGTGCTCATTTAGTTCCTGGAAGGGGATCCTGATAGGGCTGTTTTCTGGGGAACTCCACTTAAATTGCTGCGTTTACTTAATTTCAACATTTGGAGAAGGGAACAGAGCAATGGAAAAGGCTAAAGGAGGGACAATGAGGTTAAACTGCCTGAGAGCCGAGGGGACCTAAGTGGGAAGAGGACTGCTCATATCCACACAAGAGGTCTTCTCGAATATACACAGATATACACAGGGGTCATGCCCATACTCACACATGCACATCAAGCACTCAGAGGCTCACCAGAACACACATGGCCACAGCAGGGATCGGGGTGGGGAGGTGGGACAAACATACACATAGACTCAAGTTCGAGTTGAAGAGACATACACAAGTGCATACTTAGAAACACACATTTCTGAAACACATACACAGACTCACAGACATGTGAGAGGGTACATGTGCAGAAACATTTTGCACACAGATTCTTTCTTGTACACATGTGTAAATGATACATCCACACATACATACAAGAAACAGCTAAAACTGGTTTGGCTCAGTGGATAGAGTGTCTGCCTGTGGACTGAGAGGTCCTAGGTTCGATTTCAGTCAAGGGCATGTATCTTGGTTGCGGGCACATCCCCAGTGGGGGACGTGCAGGAGGTGGCTGATCGATGTCTCTCTCTCGTCGATGTTTCCTGTCTATTCCTCTCCCTTCCACTCTGTAAAAAATCAATAAAATAAAAAAATAAATAAAAAGAAACATACAGGGTGGGACAAACATAGGTTTACAGTTGTATGTGAAACAGTTTATTCTTGTATTATTATTTATTAACTAAAGGTCCAGTGCACAAAATTCGTGCATGGCCGGGGTGGGGGAGTGTCCTTCAGCCTGCACCCTCTCCAATCTGGGACTCCTCGAGGGATGTCCGACTCACAATCCAGGACTGCTATCTCCCTACTGCTCACCTGCCTGCCTTCCTGATTGCCCCTAACCGATTCTGCCTGCCAGCCTGATCACCCCCTAACCACTCCCCTGCCAACCTGTTTGCCCCTAACTGCCCTCTCCTGCAGGCCTGGTCACCCCTAACTACCCTTCCCTTCCCTGCAGGCCTGGTCACTCCTAACTGCACTCCCTTACAGGCCTGGTCCTTCCCAACTGCCCTCCCCTGCTGGCCTAATCACCCACAACTGTACTTCCTTGCAGGCCTGGTCCCTCCCAACTGCCCTCCCCTACTGACCATCTTGTGGTGGCCATCTTGTGTCCACATGGGGGCAGGATCTTTGACCATGTGGGCAGTCATCTTGTGTGTTGGAGTGATGGTCAATCTGCATATTACTCTTTTATTAGATAGGATAGAGGCCTGGTGCATGGGTGGGGGCCAGCTGGTTTGCCCTGAAGGGTGTCCCGGGATCAGGGTAGGGATTCCCTTGGGACATGGGGAGGCCTGGGCAAGGGCCCTGTGGTGGGCCCTTTATTGTTCAGTTTATTACAGATGGTCCTCTTCCCACCCAAGCAGAGGCCCTGGTATCTGGGATTTATTTACCTTCTACAATTGAAACTTTGTAGTTTGGATCAGAGCCAAGCCTTCTGCTCACTCAGTGGTGGCAGCCATTTCTGTTGGAATTTATTTATCTTCTATAATTGAAACGTTGTTGCCTTAAGCAGAGGCCTCAGCCAGCCAGGCTGTGTGAAAAGTTTGGTTTGCTCCATCGCCAAGCAACCCAAGACTCCATTCTGCTCTCTCTGTGACTGTAGCCATCTTGGTTGGGTTAATTTGCATATTCACTCCCGATTGGCTTGTGGGTATGGCTTATGGATGTAGTGGAGGTACAGTCAATTTGCATATTACTATTTTATTAGATAGGATTATTGTATTATTTTCCATATGAACATCTGTAAATCTACTTCCGCCCAACCCTGAATTTAGAGAGTCAAACAATTACAAGTGATGGAAACACATGTACACACATGCACATGTGTGCATTAGTACAACCAAATTAATGAAGTCAGTCTGTCTGCCAAAATAAAGTCACTTTATTTATTTATTTTTAATAAATCTTTATCGTTCAGTTTATTACAGATGTTCCTCTTCCCACCCCCATAGCTCCCCACCCCCACCCTATGTCCTTAACCCCCTCCAGTGTCCTCATCCATAGGTGTAAGATTTTTGTCCAATCTCTTCCCACATCCTCACTCCCTCTCCCCCCCCCACCTTCCCCGAGAATTGTTAGTCCATTCCCTTTCTATGACCCTAATTCTATTATATTCACCAGTTTATTCTGTTCATCGAATTTTTTTTCACTTGATTTTTAGGTTCACTTGTTCATAGGTATGTATTTGTTATCATTTTGTTGTTCATAATTTTTATCTTTACCTTTTTCTTCTTCTTCCTCTTCTTAAAGAATACCCTTCAGCATTTCATATAATACTGGTTTGGTGGTGATGAACTCCTTTAGCTTTTTCTTGTCTGTGAAGCTCTTTATCTGACCTTCAATTCTGAATGATAGCTTTGCTAGGTAGAGCACTCTTGGTTGTAAGTTCTTGCTATTCATCACTTTGAATATTTCCTGCCACTCCCTTCTGGCCTGCATAGTTTCTATTGAGAAATCAGCTGACAGTCATATGGGTGCTCCCTTGTAGGTAACTGTTTTTCTCTTGCTGCTTTCAAGATTCTCTCTTTGTCTTTTGCTCTTGGCATTTTAATTATGATGTGTTTTGGTGTGATCCTCTTTGGATTCCTTTTGTTTGGGGTTCTCTGCACATTCTGGACTTGTAAGTCCATTTCTTTCACCAGGTAGAAAAAGTTTTCAGTCATTATTTCTTCAAATAGTTTTTCAGTATCTTGCTCTCTCTCTTCTTCTGGCACCCCCATAATTCTGATGTTGGTACACTTGAAGTTGTCCCAGAGGCTCCTTACACTATCTTCACATTTGTGGATTCTTTTTGTTTTTCTGGTTGGGTGTTTTTTGCTTCCTCATATTTCAGATCTTTGATATGATTCTTGGGGTCCTCTGGTCTGCTGTTGGATTTCTGTATATTATTCTTTATTTCAGACAGTGTATGCCTAATTTCTGACTGGTCCTTTTCTATTTTTTGGCATTCTCATTAAGATCCTTGAAGGTCTCACTAAGTTTCTCGGTGGTTTGTAGAAAATCCTTGAGTAACCTTATAAATGTGGTTTTGAACTCTATGTTCAGTCATTTGCTTTCCTCCATTTCTTTCATTTGTGACATGTTTCTTTGTCTTAGCATTTTGGCTGCTTCCCTGTGTTGATGGAGTGGCTTTGTGTGTTAGTTGTTCTTTAGGGCCCAGTAGCTTCACCTCCCCAATCACCTGAGGTGGACACTCTTGGTGCACCCCTTTGTGCCTGGGTACACAGTCTTGTTGTAGTTAAGCCTTGATTGGTATTGGTACACTGGGAGGAATTGACCTCCAGGCCAATTGACTGTGAGGATTAGCTGTGTCTATTAATGGAAGAACTTCTGTGCTGGAGACACCCTATGGGGCAGACTTGCTTCAGTGGGGCTTTGGGGCTCACAAGTCTGCCTCTTGAGCATGTCACTTATGTATGTGAGGAGTTGAAATCTGGTGTCATCTCACACTGACCTCTAGGTACACTGGTTCCTGGATCTCCAAAGAGATGCAAGTGTCTGAGGCCACCCAGCAAGAGCTACAGAGAGATTTGCAGATATCTTCTCTTTGCTTGGAGTTTGGAAGTTTTGGAGTTGTGTGACCCAGTTGAAATTTGTTAGATTAAGCTGCCAGAGGGCAGGCCATTCATATGCAAAAGCCACTGCCAGCTGGGTGGGGTTTATAAATTGGGCGGGGCCGGTCTCAGGTGATCCCTAGGGTGTGGCAAACAGTGATGGCTGCCAGTAAACAATGATTCCTGTGTGCACCTCTGGGAGAGAGCCACCCTCCCTTTCTGACCCGATGGCAGACAGTCCAGTTTCTCCCTCTATGGGTCTGGGTCCCCAGAATCTCACCAGAAACTGGAATTCAGAGAGTTGGGAACTTGTAACTCCTTCCCAGTTGAAAACAACAGCACACGCCAGCCTGATTTGCAGTCTCAGTACCTCTGTCTTTCTGAGCTTCTGCATGTTCTACCAGGTCTCAATGCACTTTTTTCTTTCCTTCTAGTTGCAGAACTTCCACTCTGCCAGCTTTCCCATGGTTCTGAGAGAATAGTTGTTTTGTCTTTTAGTTGTAGTTTTGGTGTGGTTGCTAGAGGCAGCACGTATAGGTGTATACCGTATGCCACCATCTTGGTTCTTCTCATAAAATAACTTTCAAAATAAACAAACTTGCCCTACCTGGTTTGGCTCAGTGGATAGAGTGTCGGCTTGTGGACTGGAAGGTCCCAGGTTCAATTCCGGTCAAGTCCACATACCATGTTGTGGGCTTGATCCCCAGTGGAAGGCATGCAGGAGGCAGCCTATCAATGATTGTCTCTGATCATTGATGTTTTTCTCTCTCTCTCTCTCCCTCTCCATTCTCTCTGAAATAAATAAAAATATTTAAAAAAAAATAAACGTAGGCCCTTTCCAAGTCAAAGGTTTATTAGAGCAAGAAGAGATGGAGGTGGTATCTCTTTATCCTCAACTAACACCCAATCAATTCCAGTCTAGCCAGTGGGGTTCATAGGAATTAACTCAGCTTTGTAATTAGCACATTAATCAGTACTGAGAACTGGGGACTCACTTTATTTTTATTTATTTATTATTATTTTTTAAATATATATTTCATTGATTTTTTACAGAGAGGAAGGGAGTGGGATAGAAAGTTAGAAACATTGATGAGAGAGAAACATCCATCAGCCACCTCCTGCACGCCTCTTATTGGGGATGTGCCCGCATCCAAGGTACATGCCTTTGACCGGAATCAAACCTGGGACCCTTTAGTCCACAGGCCGACACTCTATCCACTGAGTTAAACTGGTTTCAGTGGGACTTACTTTAAAGTTCAGGCCTGGCCCTAGCCAGGTAGCTCAGTTGGCTAGAGGTTGCAGGTTTGATCCCCTATCAGGACACGTACAAGAATCAACCAATGACTACATAAATAAGTGGAACAACAAATTGACATTTTTCAACCTCTCCCTCACTCCTCCCCCCCCCAAACACACACACACACTCACACACACACAACCAGGCCCGAAGGTACAGCCCCATTTGGAAGATCAAAAGAGAGAAGAAGAAAGATTAGTACACCCTTTTTCCTCCCCAACCCCTCCCCATACACAACACTATCCTAAATCAGACTGATGGGTCCCAGGCAAGCACCGACTTCTCCCATTACTTTATGAATGAGGTTCTGCTTAACTACAATGGAAGACCTACCACAACTTTCAGGGTCTGCTTAAGGACTTTCGGCTATAACCATGAAATAAAACTTCCATAAGAATATGGAGAAAGGTTTATATTTGTGCAAAGAATGGATGGATATACTGTATACTGACAACTTTAAATAGTAGACATAGAGATTTGGGGCCACTGTGTAGACCTGCCATGTAAAAGCCTGACCACCACAACGGGAGGTTAGAGGCATGTTTGACAGACTGACTAGTGCTCAAGCTTTGCTGATATCAGAGACCCAGAGAGGAACGTTCAGTGTATTAGTGAGCATAATTCCAGCTGCTATAACAAATAACCCTCCGGATTTCAGTGACTTCATATGATAGGGTTTTTTTCACCATAGGTGTCCTGCTTGATTGGCAGCTGTCCTCCATCTGGTGATTCATACACAGACTTGTCAATTTTGTGCCTCAATTATTTTATGGGGCTCAGAATTATCTGCTTCCCACCTGCCAAATGGAAGGAGATGGGATGTGGAAAATTCATCGACTTCTTTTAAAACATGGCCCAAAAGTGACCTACAAAGCTCCTTTCTGCCAGTATTTCAGTCACGTGGCCATCCTGGATGGAAGGGGTGCTGGGAACATATTCCTAGGCTGGGCATCTCCTCTCAGGCACAATTATTTAAAGAAAGTGTGAGTTACAATGGACTCAACATCAGTCTCCACCAAATCCACAGCCTCAGGGGAAGCAGAAGGAAGAGGCTGTGATACCTTGTTTCATCTACTTGACCAAATCCCTGCAGGGAGAAGTTCCTAGCTCAACCTTTACCACCCATACATCTAACCTGGTACTTGACTTTGGGTTGGGTGATCACAAATTTGGCCCCTTTGGCTTGATTTGGTAAGTCCTTAGGTTATTGCAGAGGGATGATAGTGCATGCACAGTGCTTTTTTGTTAAGCATTTATTGAGCTCTTACTGTGTTGCAGGCCCAATGCCAGGAACACACCTGTGAATTAGATACAGTTCAGGCTTTGGAATTGTGTCTCCTCATAAGAGAACAGATAATTTCTGAACCTGAGGGTGTCCCTTCGATACTCCTTTTGAACAAGATGAGGGACAGGAGAGGGGCAAGGAAGCCACCAAGTCTGCCGGCCAGGTGATGGTGGGGTGGGACTTGTGGAAGGGATGGGGCAACATTTGAGGAGGTGATCACCTGGACCAAAAGGGGAGAGAGAGGGCTTTCTAGGCATAGACATATTGGCTGTGTGCAAACACAGGTACTAATTAAAACCTAATGATTCCAACTCCTAACACTGCTGATTCATGTGCTAATTATAAATTTATGCAATCATCAACTCCATCTTGGAGTTGGGCTAAATCACAAACTTGGGCAGGAATGTCTGAGATAATCACCAACTAGAGATCCACATGCTAATTGCCATCTTGAATTGGCTCATGTGCTAAATACAACCTTGGGATAAATTAATAGAGTGATCAAAGAGTGTTTTATTCAATGAGGAAGAACACAGACTCTGAAGCCTGAGAGCCTTGGTTCAAATCCCAGCTCTGCCACTGAGCAGCTGAGCGGCTTTGGACAAATTATCCTTTCTCTGGTTTCAGCTTCATTCCTCTAAAGAGGTGAAGGGGGCGGATAGTATTTCAAATGGCAGCTGGAGGATTAAATGAGACAATATATGTAAAGCGCTGGGAACAGTGCCTGGCTCATAAGTATTTACTGTATTAAGTATAGCTGTAATAAGCCCATCTAATAAAAGAGTAATATGCAGATTGACCATCACTCCAACACACAAGATGACTGCCCCCATGTGGTCAAAGATCCTGCCCCCATGTGGACACAAGATGGCCACCACAAGATGGCCTGCAAGGGAGGGCAGTTGAGAGGGACCAGGCCTTCAAGGGAGGGCTGTTGGGGGCAATCAAACCTGCAGGGGAGGGCAGTTAGAGATGACCAGGTCAGCAGAGGAGAGATGTTGGGGGTGACTGGGCCTACAGGGAAGGGCAGTTGTGGGGGGACCAGGCCTGCAGGGGAGGGCAGTTAGGGGCAAACAGGCTGGCAGGGAGCAGTTAGGCATGAATCAGGCTGGAAGGGGAGTGGTTGTTTAGGGGGTGATCAGGCTGGCAGGCAGAATCAGTTAGAGGTGATCAGGAAGGCAGGCAGGTGAACAGTTGGGAGCCAGCAATTCTGGATTGTGAGAAGGATGTCAGACTGCTTGTTTAGGCCTGATCCCAGTAGTAGGATCAGGCCTAAACAGGCAGCTGGACATCCCTTGAGGGGTCACATATTGGAGAGGGTGTAGGCTGGGCTGACTTTTGTGCACTGGGTACCTAGTACTATATAATAAAAGCCTAATATGCAAATTGACCAATCAGTAAAATGATGGTCACTATGACGTGCATAACCACCAGGGGGCAGACACTCAAAGCAGGAGCTCCCCATAGCCTGGCAGAGGGAGACAACAGGCTGCGGTGAGCTGGCCAAGGCTGGTGCCTGTGGGGGCCCAATCACCCCACTAGTTGCCCACAGATCGGCCCTGATCACTGGCCAGGCCTAGGAACCCTACCCATGCATGCATTTCTGGCATAGGGCCTCTAGTGATAAGGCTAATATGCATCCAACAGTTACTGTACTGATTTCGTTTAATCCTCACAGCAGGCCCTACCTTCAATCTCTTCACTGCCCCCATCTTTCCCTGGCCCAGGTCTGGGAGGCTCACACCTAGAAAGTCTTCCTAGAAGTTCCTAGGGGGACCCTCAGCATTCCCAGTCCAACCCTCCACCCCAGCCCCTCTCAGCTGGGCCATGAGGGTGGAGCAATACCCCATTCAGGCTCTGCAGGCGCCATGCATTGTGGGTTGCGTAGTCTCCAGGACGGGTTAAGCGGTAGCTTCAGTCTTGCACATGAACTGCAATTTCCAGAAGATCAGGCGATACCCTCTACCTCACCTCTCAAGCAGGCCTTCAGAATTGCTCAGAGACGTATGGGGCGGAGGGACTGACCCCAGCTCGTGAAGGAGGGCGATGCTGCGCAGGCATGGGCAGTCAGGTGGGTAGGGACAGACATTCTGGCCCAGGAGATGCAACCACCACAATTTTAGTGCAGCCATCGAGTCTGAGCCGTCCTTTACTCCAGGAAGAGTGAGGCCTCCCACACTGTGTATACACTGGAGCCAGTCTGCACCTTCCTGTTCTGCATCTCCACCATCCATTGTCAGCTCTCGAGCCTGTTCTTGGAGTTCCACTCCTTTAAAAAATCCCTTTCTCTCTCTCTCCACCACCACTCCTGACCTTTTAAAAAATGTATCATGATAATGTTAAATCGTGCTATATATATATATAATACTGCTTCTCCAGGTACCATCACTATTTTTCTTCCTTTTTAAAAAATTTAATAAATCTTTACTGTTCAGATTATTACAATTGTTCCTCTTTTATTCCCCCCCATAGCTCCCCTCCACCTGGCTTCCACCCCACCCTCTGCCCTTACTTCCTCCCCGCTAAATGTCCTCATCCATAGGTGTACGATTTTTGTCCAGTCTCTCCCTGCACCCCCCTTACCCCTTTCCCCCTGAGAATTGTCAGTCCACTCCCTTTCTATGCCCCTGTTTCTATTATATTCACCAGTTTATTCTGTTCATCAGATTTTTTATTCATTTGATTTTTAGATTCACCTATTGATAGATATGTATTTGTTGTTCATAATTTTTATCTTTACCTTTTTCTTCTTCCTCTTCTTAAAGAGTACCTTTCAGCATTTCATATAATACTTGTTTGATGTTGATACACTCCTTTAGTTTTTTCTTATCTGTGAAGCTCTTTATCTGACCTTCAAATCTGAGTGATGGCTTTGCTGGGTAGAGTAATCTTGATTGTAGGTTCTTGCTATTCATCACTTTGAATATTTCTTGCCATTCTGTCTGGCCTGCATAGTTTCTATTGAGAAATCAGCTGATAATCATATGGGTGCTCCCTTGTAGGTAATTAACTGTTTTTCTCTTGCTGCTTTTAATATTCTCTCTTTGTCTTTTGCTCTTGGCATTTTAATTATGATGTCTCTTTGGATTCCTTTTGTTTGGGATTCTTTGCACTTCCTGGACTTGTAAGTCTATTTCTTTTACCAGATGGGGGAAGTTTTCAGTCATTATTTCTTCAAATAGGTTTTCAGTATCTTGCTCTCTCTCTTCTCCAGGCACCCCCATAATTCGGATGTTGGTATGCTTGAGGTTGTCCCAGAGGCTCCTTACAATATCTTCAAATTTTTTTTTTCTTTTTTCTTTTTTCTTTTCCGGTTGAGTGTTTTTTGCTCCTTTGTATTTCAAATCTGACTTGATTCTTGTGTTTCTCTAGTCTGCTGTTAGATCTCTGTGCTCAGCTTGGATGGGGCAAAGTTTCAGGGCAGGGCAGACAGCCTTGGCTTCCCGTCTGCCCTCCCCTATGAAGCCCCTGGGTCTCAGTGTCCCCAAGCACCTCTGAGAGAAAGCTGCCCTCGAGTTTCGCCCACTGCCAGACAATCCAGTTTCTTCCCGAGTGAGTCAGGGTTCCCAGAAACTTGACTGGAACTGGAGTTCAGCGCAGTTGGGAGCTTCCGTCTCCCTCTTGCTTTAGAAAGCCAGCCAAGCACTCAGCTGCCTGTGCATTCAGCAGTCAATCCTCTCTGCATGCATGCCTCTGGACCTCTGCTTTCCGCGGCTCCCCTGAGTCTCAGTGTGCTTTCTCTTTTCCTGACAGTCCAGATTCCCCCCGAATGGGTCTGGGTCTGCAGGTTGTCACCCAGAACTGGAGTTCAGTGCAGTTGGGAGCTTCCGTTTCCCTCCAGCTTTAGAAAGCCAGCCATGCACTCAGCTTCCCCTGCACTCAGTCACCTGTCCTCTCCGCGTGTGCATTTACGTATCTCGGCCTTTTGCAGCTCCTCTGAGTCTCAGTGTGCTTTCCTCTTTCCTTCTAGCTGTAGAATTTCCACTCAGCCAGTTTTCTTGTGGTTCTGGATGTGTCCATTTTGTCTTTTAGTTGTGGTTTTGATATTGTTGTGCAAGTCAGCATTTTAGGTATTTACCTATGTCACCATCTTAGTTTCCTCTCCCTTTTTCATTTTGTTTTAGTTTCTTTTACTATACAGAAGCTTTTTAGCTTGATGCAGTCCCATTTGTTTATTTTTTTCTTTGTTTCCCTTGCCCTAAGAGATGTATTGGTGAAAATATTGCTGCAAGAGATGCCTATTTTCTTTGGTTAATCCTCATCTAATGATATTTTTCTATTGATTTTCAGAGAGGCGGGGGGAGAGGGAAGAGGGGAACATTTATGTGAGAGAGAAACATTGATTGGTTGCTTCCTGCATGCATACCAACTGGGGCTAGGGATCAAACCTGCAACCCAGATACATGCCTTTCTCTGGAGTTGAACCTGAGACCCTTCAGTATGCAGGCTGGTCCTCTAACCACTGAGAACACCAGCCAGAGAGCCTATGTTTCTTCCCTAGATTTTTATGGTTTTCTGATTTACATTGAAGTCTTCTGTCATTTTGAGTTTATTCTTGTATGTGGTGTAATTGGTGCTCTACTTTTATTTTTATTTTTTTGCATGTACTTGTCCAATTTTACCAATACTATTTATTTAAGAGACTGTTTTTATTCCATTTGCATGCTATTATCTTCTTTGCCAAATATCCATTGACTATACAATTGTGGGTTGATTTCTAGGGTCTCAGTTCTGTTCCATTGGTCTATATGGCTGTTTTTGTGCCAATACCAGACTGTTATTTATCTATTTATCGATTTATTTACTTATTTTTAAAATATATTTTATTGATTTTTACAGAAAGGAAGGGAGAAGGATAGAGAGTTAGAAACATTGGTGAGAGAGAAACATTGATCAGCTGCCTCCTGCACACCCAACAAACAAGGTACATGCCCTTGATGGGTATCAAACCTTGGGACCCTTCAGTCCGCAGGCCGACACTCTATCCACTGAGCCAAACTGGTTAGGGCCCAGGCTGTTTTTATTACGATAGCTTTGTAGTAAAGTTTGATATTTGGTATTGTGATACCTTCAACTTTGTTCTTCTTTCTCGAGATTGCTGAGGCTATTTAGGGTTTTTTGTTTGTTTGTTTTCAGATAAATTTTTGCAATATTTGTTCTAGATTTGTGAAATATGCCATTGGTGTTTTAATAGGAATTGTGTTGAATCTTTAGATTGCTTTGTGTAGTATAGACATTTTAATTATGTTAATTCTTCCAGTCCATGAACACAATATATGCTTCCACTTATTCGTATTTTCCTCTATTTCTTTCTTCAGTGTCCTCTAGTTTTCCAAGTACAGGTATTTTACCTCCTCGGTTAAGTTTATTCTTAGGTACCTTTTTTGTTTTGTTGTTGCCATGGTAAATAGGATTGTTTTCTTAGTTTCTCTTTCTGATAGTTCATTATTGGTATATAAAGAGAATCACTATTCTTTAAGGTGAATTCAAGATTTCTTACTGTGGCATTCAGGGCCTCCATCACCCTCACTATATAGACCTTGATTTGGTGCTGAATATCTGACTTGTACTTAAGGGATTCACTAAAACTGCATCTCTAAGTGATTTCTCACCTATGTACTTGTACATACTCTCCCATTTGACTGACTGTGTTCTACTCATTTTTAAGACCCAGTTCTGGGATTACCTCCTGTAGAAAGCTTTTCCAAGCACTTATTCTCTCAGGGCTCAATAAGACCTGGGCCCATTTATTCACTGCATTTCGGGAAACTGTCTGTGGGGCTTGCCATTGCATCTGCTTCCTGCATGCCCCTTGTGAATAGTCATTAAGGAGCCATTTAATAGATTGTGAAAGTCAATTATACTGAAATTCTCAAAGAACTATACTTCCCTATTCACACTCTCTCCTTGAATCTGCCTTGGACATAAAGTGACTTGCTTTAACCAATAATGTGACAGAAGTCACTCCTGCCCAGTTTTAGCTTAAGCCTTAGGCCAGTGGTCAGCAAACTGTGGCTCTTCCACAAAATACCACATGCGGGTGCAAAGTACAGTGTGATTGAAACTTTGTGGCACATGAGCAGAAGTCAATTTTTGGCTCTCAAAAGAAATTTCAATCGTTGTACTGTTGATATTTGGTTCTGTTGACTAATGAGTTTGCTGACCACTGCCTTAGGCCAAGCAGCTTTTGACTGTGTACACTGTTGGGGAAACTACAGGGAAAGGCCACATGGAGAGGCCACATAGAAAGACTGTTGGTATGTGGAAAAACCACACGGGGAACAGAGAAAGTCAGATAACAGTGAAAAGAGATGTCCCTAATATCTGACCCCAGGAATGTCGACCCAGGAACCATGAGGTCACCGGTTCGATTCCTGGTCAGGACATATGCCCAGGTTTGCAGGCTGGATCCCCAGTGGGTGGTATGCAGGAGGCAGCCAATCAATGAGTCTCTCTCATCATTGATGTTTCTCTCTCTCTGAAATCAAAAAAATATATTTAGAAAAAATGGAGCCCACCAGTGTGGCTCAATGATTGAGCATTGACCTATGAACCAGGAGATCAGGGTTTCATTTCCAATTAGGGCACATGCCTGTGTTGTGGGCTCCACCCTCAATAAAGTGTATGCAGGAGGGAGCCAGCTGATCCATGATTCTCTCTCCCTTCCTCTTTCTGAAATCAATAAAAACATTAAAAAAAAAAAAAGCAGAAAATGTTGCCTTGAATGTAGTTAGATGAGCTGTTTTGTTGCAGGAATTTTCATTAACATGATAAGAGTCCTTGATAACTGTATAAGATGTTGCTTTCTAATCACTAAACCTGCTCACATTCAAGGGGTGGGGAATAGACTCCACTCTTTGATGGATGTTGCTTGTAAAGTGCAACAGCAAAGGGCAAGGAAACAGAGAGGAGAAAAAATTGGAACCGTTTTTGTAGTCTACAAGAGCTCTTTCTTCATGAGTGTGTTAGGTAAGGTAAATAATGAGCTATTGTTAACCAAAGAACCCCCAAATCTCAATGACTTAATGCTGTCAATGTAAGAAACATCCAAACCTATAGATAATTTTTATGAGTTTATAATTTTTTAATATATTTTTTAATTGATTTCAGAGAGGAAGAAAGAGGGAGAGAGAAATAGAAACATCAATGATGAGAGAGAATCGGGGATCAGCTGCCTCCTGCACACCTCACACCAAGGATTGAGTCTGCAACCAGGAACCGAACCGCGACTTCCTTGCTTAAAGTCGACACTTAACCACTGAGACATGCTGGCTGGGCAAAAATTTATAATTTTTATTTGACCTATAACTGATGACATTTACCAGGAAGCAAGATCTCAAGTGCCTCAGAAAATAACACTTTTGCAGCGTTTGGAATTAAGGAGGAATGTAAGAAAGAAAATGAGGCAGGAATTGGATTACAGAAGGGTTACTATTATGTGCTCTCTTTGAGACAGACCAGTAAGCCAGCACAAGTGGAATAGCAAAACAGACAGATAGTTTTATAGCAGTTTCCAGCCACTTAGAAAATCTAGATGCCAAGCAGTTTTCAGCCATCTATTAATCCTATCTTCCCCCAAAGACACCGAAGAGTAATGGTTTGCATTTCTCCCCAACCAGGGGGTAAATAGGTTAAATTACCTTACTCAGGAAGATAGCAGAAATCCAATTAATGCCATTTGCTAACCACACCAAGGACAGATGAAGTTAAGAGAATAAATCTTGCCCTAGCAGGTTTAGCTCAGTGGATAGATTTGTCAGGCTGCAGACTGAAGGCTCCTGGGTTTCATTCTGGTCAGGGGCACATGGATGGGTTTTGGGCTTGCTCCCCTGTAGGGAGCATGTAGGAAGCAGCAGATCAATGATTATGCCTTCAAGGGGTATTGTTTTTGGTATTTCAAAAGTGTGTTAACTTCGATATACAAGAACAATGGATAGGGCTTGCTTAAAAACCTTTCACTAAAGAAGTTATAGGCCTGGAGCATAATTACCCATTGTGACTTGCCCAAAAGAAAAATTACTATTTTTAAAATATATATATATATATTTTATTGATTTTTTACAGAGATGAAGAGAGAGGGATAGAGAGTTAGAAACATCGATGAGAGAGAGACATCGATCAGCCGCCTCCTGCACGCCACCCATCGGGGATGTGTCCGCAACCAAGGTACATGCCCTCTACCAGAATCAAACCTGGGACACCTCAGTCCTCAGGTCAATGCTCTATCCACGGAGCCAAACCGGCTTTGGGGAGAAATTATGATTTATTACAGCACCCTTCTCCCCCTGCCCCTTTATAATTCCCCTTTTGGTCATAAATCAGTCTGAGGGATGCATTGATGACCAACCTTTTGGCCGGATAATATGGTATCACAGTGCTAGGAAGCCTCATTTCTAGAAAGTCTCAACATTGATGTTGTCTTGTCTGGGGAGGGAGCCATAATATAACTAATGGGATGTGAGTTGAGGCTGAATTTTTCCAAAAGGGAAGGCCAATAAATGGAGGACAATTAGGTCTTATTGTGACCTTCATTGTGAAAAAAGCACTCTGGATCATTTCTGACCTGTGAATCATCATGATCTACATTTTGTCTCCTGTATTGGCATCCAGTATAACATTTACATAAGCCATAAAAAGAGTAATAAATGTTATCTTATGCATGTTCAATAATAATACATTTGGACTACAAAAGCCCAAAGAATGAGTGAAACTATTATTATGACTAATATCATTAGCCGATAAGTAAAGACAGTAAAACAAAATGGTTTCTGAGTTCAACATCAATCCATAGATATACAGGCCTTTTTTTATTATTATATTTTTACTAGAGGCTCGGTGCATGAAATTCATGCATGGTGGGGGAGAGGGATGGTCCCTCAGCCTGGCCTGTACCCTCTCGCAATCTGGGACATGCCTTTCGCAATTTGGTACTGCTGGCTCCTAACTGCTCACCTGCCTGCCTGCCTGATCACCCCTAACCACTCTACCTACCTGCCTGATTGCCCCTAACCTCTTGCCTGCTTGCCTGGTCGCCCCTAACCACTCTGACTGCCTATGTGATCACCCCTAACTGCTTCTGCCTCGGTCCCCATCACTGCAGCTTTGTCCGGAAGGACATCCAGAATGACATCTGGAAGGTTGTTCAGCTGTCTGGTCTAATTAGCATATTATACTTTTATTATAGATTGATTTCAGAGAGGAAGGGAGAGGGAGAGAATCATTTATCAGCTGCCTCCTCCACTCCCCACACTGGAGATTGAGCCTGCAACCTGGGCATGAACCCTGCCTGGTAATTGAACCATATCTCCTGGTTCATAGGTCAATGTCAACCACTGAGCCACACTGGCCGTGCAGGTCTTGTTGATGTCTTAAGGAAGCTGTTTACCTCTGGTGTCAGCAGCTTCTCATCCCTGAGGAATTTTTTTTTGAAAGGTAAACCAGTTTCTTTATTGAAATATGATAAAAGCAATGCCGATAATAACATTGTTACATGTTGGTTTCTACACTGTGAACTCTGACTTTTTAAGATGCTGTGCATTTGAACAGCGTCCCTGAGGAATTTTTGATGTCTGTTGTAGTCAAAAGCAAATGTCAGAGATGCTAGGTTCCTAATAAGGTCTCTTCCAATGAGGATGGTCAGTGTGTTCTATTTTATGTCCTTCCCAATAAACAAAATCCCCAGGTGGCAGTTAATGATCTCTGAAGTCTTTGACTCCTGGGAGTTCACTGTGAAAGGAAGGGGTTACCAACTTGGCATTTTTTTGAAGTGACTATGAAATCTTGGCAATACAATAGTAAGATACCTCCTGTCAATAGTGTCAATTAGTTCCTTCTAATTACAGCTTAAATTATGATGCACAAAGGAAAGGAAAACTAAAAAATGGAATTTTACCAGGGAGCTTGGAGGAACCACGTGGCCATCCTGGGTTTCCCATAGCCCTATTTGTTTAATTTACACTCATTGTTTATCTGTACAACAAGTTTTCCATCACTTATTTTGCAATGTTTCCCATGCAATTCAACATAAAATACGAGTCTTTTGAGGTGTTTCAGGGGCTCTTCTGGAGCACCACAAAGTTGTTCCCATATAGATTGAGATTTTTTTAAAATATATTTTATTGAGTTTTCACAGAGAGGAAGGGAGAGGGATAGAAAGCCAGAAACATCGATGAGAGAGAGAGACATGGATCAGCCGCCTCCTGCACACCCCTTACTGGGGATGCACCCGCAACCAATGTACATGCCCTTGACCGGAATGGAACCTGGGACCTTTCAGTCCGCAGGCCGACATTCTATCCACTGAGCCAAACCGGTTTCGGCAATTTGAGATTTTGAAACCTCAATTTCTAATGAAAACTAAGAAGTAGAATTTATGAAAGCATTTTATAACCTCTATAAACATATTTAACTAGAGGCCCAGTGCACGAATTCATGCATGGGTGGGATCCCTTAGGGTGGCCTATGGGGATTGGGCCCCAGCTCACACCCCCAGGCTTGCAACCCCACAGTCCCTCCTGCTACCCCGCCATGGCACCCCTCACTGGCCCCACCATCCCATCTGCAGGGCAATTGGTCGGGGCTGCCCCTCCCCCGTTCCCCCACACCCAGCTCCCTCAGTGCCTGGGAGCTGGGCAGCAGCCTTGCCCTCTGCTGCTTCTGCTGGTCACTGTCTGTGGGTGATAGGGCCCCGTGTGCACCTGCCTTGGCCTGGCACTGCCCCCGCTCACCTGTTCCACCATCCCACCATTATCCTGCTTTCCTTGGGGCCTATCAGGGCTGGCAATGCCTCCACTGCCACCTGCTGTCAGCACTGTGTCACTGCGTCACTGGCACCGCCATGTTCTGCGCCACCCCCTGGTGGTCAGAGCTCATCATAGCCAGCAGTCAAACTCCTGGTCAAACAATTTGCATATTAGGCTTTTATTATATAGGATAGACATCAAAGTTGGCTATTAACATGGACTTATTTTTGTAAAGCCAGTTAAAATGTAATATAATGTCAATAACCCGAAAGACATGTCTGTTTTACTTAAACCGCAAACTTAAACTAGTTTTATTTACTAAGGATTAATCTTAGATCACATGAACTTGAAAAGCATTTGTGTTAGTTTCTGCATTTTAAGAATTTTAGAATCTCCTATTGTTACAAGCTTGTGCCTTTAAATTAATTTTAATAATACCATTCCGAGGTTCAAAATTATCTCACATTTACAACATACATATATAGACACACATCCAGAGCTACACAGAGACCTTCTTGCCGTGAGCTGTTAGATGGAAAGAGCCTCACTAGTTTATAAAAGAACAGTTGGACCCTTATTTATTCCTGGAGGCATTTACAATTCATATCTGTCGTTGACAAGTCAAGTTCCAAATGACCTTCTCTCTTAAAATAAGGGCAGCCAAGACTTGGCAGGGTAGCTAAGTTGGTTAGAGCATCATCCTCATACACCAAGGCTATGGATTTGATCCCTGGTCAGGGCACATACAAGAATCAAATAATGAATGTATAAATAAGTGGAACAAATAGATGTTTCTCTCTCTCTCCCCTTCCTCTCTTTCTCTAAAATAAATTAAAAAATATAAGGGCAGCCATTTAGAAAATATGTATTTTCTTATTGATTTCAGAGAGGAGAGAGATAGAAACAGCAATGATGAGAATCACTGATCCGCTGTCCCCTGCTCAACCCCTACTGGGAATCGAGCAGGTAATCCAGGCATGTCTCCTGACAGGAATTGAACCAGGACCTCTTGGTTCCATGCAGGCCAGGCGAGCAACCATTTTTAATACCTCAAAGAATTGAGTTGACATCGAAATAACATCATATTTATCAAAATCCTCTTTTTGAAGTTTTGAGAGACCAATTAAATAGGTTTTCCATTTATTCTGCCTAATCTTATAGCCAGTTTTTATTGGTTGTGCACACAAAAAGATTAATTTAGAAGGATCCTTATCCTGGCCATTTAGTATTAATGGGAGGCTGACTGTCCTGGGGCTGTTGGCCTTGGAGGCACAATTTAATGTTAATTTTGAGATCTGTAGAGTCTAAACAAACTTCTAGGGAAAACCAATCTTTATTTACACATCTCTAGATGAGCCAAATGTGGTGGATATCCCTATAGAACTTCTTCATGCCCTAGAGGAAATGTTTCCTTAGGCAATCCCACAGAAAATTCTTAACCACCTAGAATACCCCCAAGCAAGGGCTGGTGAGAGTTTACGAGACAGACTCCACTCAAACTACGGCATTTTCTAAGGCACAGGCCTCTCTTTCAGGCGCTCTCTTGGGCAGACCCATTGTAGGGAGCCTTGTACTCCTCTCTAGGGCTGGCTTTTCTGGGACTGGCTGCATTCTTGCCCTGCATCCATATCCAACCCATCGAATTCAGGGATCTACAACTATTTTTATCCCAGACTGGAGAAGCGAGTATCCTTTCTCTTTTTGAGTTGAAGAGTGTTGAGTCTTTAATTTAAGTGGCAAAGATTTTGTTCAGACTATCAGTAAGCAATACAATTAAAAAGCTGAAATTTCCACGCCCTATCTAATTGAGACAATGAACTTCCCCATCAAATAATCATGTAAATTCTTACTGATAAAATAATCTACTTGTTACTGGAATTGCCTGTTTCAGGGCAAAGGGTGTATCCCCAACCTGAATAAAAGGGATGGCAAGGCCAAAGGAAGGTGGTAGTCCTTTCCACTAGAGGAAGGCTCCCACCTGGCCCCCCAATATCGCCAAATTAAAAAAAAAAAAAGCTGAAATTAAAGCGGCAACTCCCTCTCCCCCATTGTTTCCACCCTCCCCCACCTCAGGGGTTTTCTAAGGACAGGTCAAATAAACTTACGGCTTGCTACTTAAAGCAAAGAGGCCCAACATTCTGAGAGAAACTCAAGTTCACCTGACGTGAAGCGGGGAGCTGGTGGGGACCATGGGCCCTTGCTTATATTTAGCTTCAGGTCAGCGTCTGCAGGGTGGGCTTTTTTAGAATCTTGTGGACTATGCTAAGTAAATGTCAATGTAAGAAATATCCAAACCTGTCGAGGATTTGTAAAAAATAATTATTTACTGTTGAAAGTATTACACATGTTCCTCCTTTTCCCTGCATTGCTCCCCTCCCCACCCAGGCCTTCAGCACCTTAGTGTCTGTGTCCATAGGTTATGCACTTTCAAGATCTTTGGCTAATTATCTCCCTCTCACCCACCATCCTCTGCCTTCCCTCTGAAATTCCCCACTCTGTCCCATGCTTCATGTCTCTGGATCCACGCCATTCATCAGTTTATTATTTAGATTCCACTTATGAGTGAGATCATGTGATACTTGCTTTTCTCTGACTGACTTATTACACTCAGCATGATACTCCCCAGGTCCCTCCACTCTGTCTCAAAAGGTAAGAGATGTTTCTTTTTTACTGCTGCATAGTATTCCGTTCCACAGCTTTTTTTCACCTACTCATCTACTGATGGGCACTTGGGCTATTTCTAGACATTAGCTATTGTAAATTGTGCCGCTGTGAACATAGAAGTGCATATATGTTTTCTGATGGGTGCTTCAGGTTTCTTAGGATACATTCCCAGAAATGGGATCACTGGATCAAATGGCAGTTCCATATTTCATTTTTGGAGGAAACTCTATACTGTTTTCCGTAATGGCTGCACCAGTCTGCATGCCCACTAGCAGTATTCTAAGGTTTTCTTTTCTCCACTCTCACCAGCACTTGTCATCTGTTGATTTGTTGATGATAGCCATTCTGACAGGTGTGAGATGTTACCTCATTGTCATTTTGATTTTCATCTCAGATGATTAGTGAACTTGAGCATTTTTTTCATGTCTCTTGGCCATCTGTAAGTCCTCTTTGGAGAAGTGTCTATTTAGGACCTTTGCCCATTTTTAAATTTATTTGAACCAAATTGATGACATGATTAGAAGCAAGATCTCAAATGCTTTGGAGAATAACAGTTTTGCAGCATTTGAAATTAAGGAGAAAATGTAAGGAAGATTACATAAAGGTGGGAGAAAATGAGGCAGGGTTTGGATTACAGGATAGTTAAAATTATGTGTTCTCCTGAGGGTGATTATGCCTTCAAGAGATATTACTTTTGGCATTTCAGTGATGTGTTAACCTTGATGCATAAGAATAATGGACAGGGCTGGCTTAAAACCTTTCATTAAAGAAGTTATAGGATGGGGAAGGAGTGGGTAAGAAATCAACCAAGGACTCGTATGCATGAATATAAGCATAAACCATGGACTCAGACAGTAGGGGGGTGAGGGCATGTACTGGGGGTTGAGAATGGCCAGGGAGAGGTCATGAGGCAGAGGGGTGGGGAGGAGACATATCAATACTTTTTTAAATTAAATATTTATTTTTCAGATTGTTCCTCTTTTTTCCTCCCATAGCTCCCCTCCACCTGGCTCCCACCCCACCTTCTGCCCTTACCTCCCCCCCCCATTGTCCTCATCCATAGGTGTATGATTTTTGTCCAGTCTCTCCCTGCACCCCCCTCACCCATTTCCCCCTGAGAATTGTCAGCCACTCCCTTTCTGTGCTCCTGATTATATTCACCAGTTTATTCTGTTTATCAATTTTTAATTCACTTAATTTTTAGATTCACTTGTTGATAGATATGTATTTGTTGTTCATAATTTTTATCTTTACCATTTTCTTCTTCCTCTTTTTAAAGAGTACCTTTCAGCATTTCATATAATACTGGTTTGGTGTTGATGAACTCCTTTAGCTTTTTTTTAAAAAAATCTTTATTTGCCCTTCAATTCTGAATGATAGCTTTGCTGGGTAAGTATTCTTGGTTGTAGGTTCTTGCCATTCGTCACTTTAAATATTTCTTGCCACTCCTGTCTGGCCTGCATAGTTTCTGTTGAGAAATCAGCAGACAATCATACGGCTCCCTTATAGGTAATTAACTGTTTTTCTCTTGCTGCTTTTTTTAAAATATATTTTATTGATTTTTTACAGAGAGGAAGGGAGAGGGATAGAAAGTCAGAAACATTGATGAGAGACAGACATCGATCAGCTGCCTCCTGCACGCCCCCTACTGGAGATGTGCCCGCAAGCAAGGTACATGCCCCTGACCGGAATCGAACTTGGGACCTTTGCAGGCTGACACTCTATCCACTGAGCCAAACCAGTCTCAGCTCTCTTGCTGCTTTTAATATTCTCTCTTTGTCTTTTGCTCTTGGTATTTTAATTATGTTGTGTCTTGGTGTGGTCCTCTTTGGATTCCTTTTATTTGGGGTTTTGTGTGCTTCCTGGACTTGTAAGTCTATTTCTTTCACCAGATGTGGGAAGTTTTCAGTCATTATTTCTTCAAATAAGTTTTCAGTATCTTGCTTTCTCTCTTCTTCTGGCACCCCCACAATTCTGATGTTGGTATGCCAGAGGCTCCTTACATTATCTTCACATTTTTGAGTTCTTTTTTCTTCTTGCTTTTCCAGTTGAGTGTTTTCTGCTTGTTTATATTTCAATTTTTTACTTGATTCTTGCATTCCTCTAGTCTGCTATTAGGTCTCTGTATAATATTTTTTATTTCAGTCAGTGTATGTTTAATTTATAGTTGGTCCTTTTTCATCTCCTCTTGGATATCACTAAATTTATCCATATTTTCCAGGAAATTCTTGAAAAACCTTATAACCGTGGTTTTGAACTCTGTATCCAGTTATTTGTTTTCCTCCATTTCTTTCGTTTGTGATCTGTTCCTTTGTCTCAGCATTTTCACTGCTTCCCTGAATTGGTAGAGCAGCTTTGTGTGGGAGGTGTCCTATAAGGTCCATTAGCTCTGCCTCCTCAGTTACCTGAGGTGGACTCTCTTGGTGCACCCCTTTGTGGACTTTGTTGTTAAGTCTTGATTATTGTTAAGTCTTGATTATTGTTGCTATCGCTGGGGGGAAATGACCTCCAAGCCAATTGGTTGTGAGGATCAGCTGTGTCTACACTGGGAGAACTTCTGTGCTGGAGTCAGCCTTATGATACAAGACTTGCAAAGTTGCAAAAGCCTCTGTGTTCAGCTTGGATGGGCAGAGTCTCAGAGCTGAGCAGACAACCTTGGCTTCCCGTCATCCCTGCCCTAGGAGGCCCCTGGGTCTCAGTGTCCTTCAGTAATCACTGCAGTCTTCTCTGCCCACACTCATGCTCACGAGACTCCATACCTCTGCATTCCGTGGCTCCCCTGTGTTTCCCTGTGCTCCCAGGACCCGTATGAGTCTGAGTTCCCAGTGTCTCACCCAAAACTGGGGTTCAGTGCTGTCAGAAGTGGAGTTCAGCACAGTCAGGTGGTTCCCTCTTTCTTCTGCTAGAGAAAGCCAGTGGCACAATCAACAGTCAGTCCTCTCTGTGCGCACTGGCGCGTGCACTCCCAGACCTCTGCTTTTCGAGTCTCCCCTGAGTTTCCATGCTCTCCTTGCTTTTTCTGACAGTCCTGACTCCCTTCCATATGAGTCTCGCCCAAAAATGGGGTTCAGTGCTGTCGGAACTGGAGTTCAGTGAAGTAGGGAGTTTCTGTGTCCCTCCCGCAAGAGGAAGCCAGCCAGGCGCTCCACTGCCCAGCCTCTCCACACCCGTGTCTCTGTACCTCAGTGTTTTGCAGCTCCTCTGAGACTCTGTGAGCCCTTCTCCTTCTAGTTGTAGAATTTCCACTCAGCCAGATTTCCTGTGGTTCTGGATGATATCTGATCAGTCTTTTAGTTGTAGTTTTGAAATGAGACTCCACCCCATCCAAGCAGTAGTTTAGGTGTTCACCTAAGCCACCATTTTGGTTTCTCCGAGAATATTTTCTTTTTAAAAAATGTAATTAGCAATGTAATCAAGGACTCTGACTGTTTAAAAGCTGTGAATGCCTGAAACTTATAGGCCAAGGTGTTCTCTACCTGAGATTAATTCTGTCCCCAACAAAGGTCTAAGCCAATTGGTAAGTTGTCAAACCTGCCTTTTGGGGTATGGCATTGTTGGGAATGGAAATTAGTTGAGAAGGGAAAGTCTTTTATTGGAGCATATATATAGGCAGATCATTCTGTCTTAGAGGTGCTAATTCTTGAAATTAGCAAGATCCTTTCTTTTCTGATTATGAAGCTACTAGAAGCCCAACCCATGAAGATTCATGCTAGAATGGGCTTACCTTTCCCTGGCTGCTGGCACTGCCTTTCCACTGCAGCCCAGTTCCTTTCTGCTCAGATCCCAGAGCTGCCTCTTTCCTCTCCGGGAGCCTCCTCTTTCCACTCTGGCCCAATCTTCCCACGATGCCTAGAGGCTCTAAGAGACTGGGGATGGAGCAAAACGCCTGCGTTGTTAATGCAAGTATCCCACCCCCATCACTGAGTGCCTGTGGCTGCAAATTAACTGCCATCTTTGTTGGGTTAATTTGCATATCACTCCTCATTGGCTGGTGGTGTAGCGGAGGTATGGTCAATTTACATGTTTATCTACTATTAGGTAAGATAGATATTAGCTTGTCCATCCAAGCTCCTGGCTATTTGGAGGGAGATGGAGAAGATGGTATAGGTCAGGTGTGAGAGGAAAGAGAGGGGCCCATGTTTTTAGGATGGAAAAACTGTTGGAGTCTCTCTATCTTTTGAACTTTGAACTCTGAAACCATTGGTGGCAGGTTTCAGTCACTGACAGCACAAGTTCATTGAATCACTTCAAGAGTTAGATTATTTCAAAAGCCCTGGTCTCAGGAGAAGATTAAACTTTCACTTTCATACTAGGGCAGTGGTTCCCTTTAAGATACAAAACAAAAAAATTTTTTTTTAGCCCAAGAATTAACTAATACCCAAAATGCTGTCTTGAATCATAAAATCCGTCAGTTCTTGACAAAATCCAGACCTACATCTAGAACTTCATTGTAAATTTCTTTTAGGCATGTGTTAGTTTTCTTTGAAAACTTTGTTTAAATATAAACTTCATGCAACACTGTCAGTTTTTGTTTTAATAAAACTATAGATTTTTTTTAATTATGAGTCTTTTTAAAAAATATATATTTTATTGATTTTTTTTACAGAAAAGAAGGAAGAGGGATAGTTAGAAACATCGATGAGAGAGAGACATTGATCAGCTGCCTCCTGCATGCCCCCTACTGGAGATGTGCCCGCAACCAAGGTACATGCCCTTTACCAGAATCAAACCTGGGACCTTTCAGTCCTCAGGCTGATGTTCTATACACTGAGCCAAACCGGTTTTGGCAAGAGTGAGTCTTTATTACCGAAGCCAGTGGCCATATAGCCATCAGACAAGACAGTTATTTACAGCAGAGTCCATAAAGGCAGGGAGCCGGTCACATCTTTCCCATAAAGCAGCATCCGTCTCTGCACCCACAGTTACCTGAGCAGCTGCATACTGCCTCTGACTCACTGCCTCACATCACAGTGGCACCTAACTCCCTGCCTCAGCAGTTTCTCCAGCTGCTCTAGCTCAGCAGCTTCCCCTGCCTTACTGGCCCAGCATACTGCCTGGCTCATATGGTAGCTACATTTGAGCTCTCTAGCCTTTTCCCTTCCTAGCTGCTCTCTCCAACTTCGTCTGCACACTGCACACATAGCAGCTACATTTTCAGTCTCCACTGCCTCTGCTGCTTTAAGCTCTCTAGCCTCTCTCTGGTCAGCAACCTATTACCCCAGAGACAAAGAAGGCTAGCTGCCAACAGGGACATCAATCATTTGGGTTACAGAAGGGCACGGTGTATCATGTGTCCTTGAACCTGTTCATGATGTCTTGGCCTTGGATACCCCAATTAGGCTCATGCTCAGGGCGGCCTTGACCAGTCTGATGTATTGATCAGAAGGCCTCTGTGCTCCCATTGGCCTTGATTATCTGGGGATTCTGGCATGATTCCCACAGTAGACAAATTTTCTTTTTTCTTTTTTATCTTCCTGTTTGTTTGTTTTTTTCAATTTTTAATAATGAGCAAGCATTATTAGATCTTTTATTTTTATTTTGTTAAAATACACACACACACACACACACACACACACACACACACACACACACTGACTGGCCAGAATATTATGATCTCTGAACACATAATAATCTGGCCACTCAGTATATATATTAGAGGCCCAATGCACAAAATTTGTGCACGGCTGGGGGTGGGGAGGAAATTGTCCTTCAGCCCAGCTTGCTCCCTCTCCAATCTGGGACCCCTTGAGGGATGTCCAACTGCCCGTTTAGGCCCAATCCAAGTAGAATCGGGCCTAAAGGGGCAGTCAGACATCCCTCTCACAATCCAGAAATGCTGGCTCCCAACTGCTCACCTGCCTATCTTCCTGATTGCCCTAACCGCTTCTGCCTGCCAGCCTGATCATTCTCTAACCACTCCCCTGCCACCTGATTGATGCCTAACTGCTCCCCTGCCAGCCTGTTTGTCCCTAACTGCCCTCCCCCGTGGGCCTGGTCATCCCCAATTGCCCTTCCCTGCAGGCCTGGTCACTCCAACTTCCCTCCTCTGCAGGCTTGATCACCCCCAACTGCCTTCTTGTAGGCCTGGTTCCTCCCAACTGCCCTCCCCTGCTGGCCATCTTGTGTCCACATGGGGGCAGGATCTTTTGACCACATGGGGGCAGTCATCTTCTGTGTTGGAGTGATGGTCAATCTGCATATTACTATTTTAATAGATAGGATAGAGGCCTGGTGCATGGGTAGGGGCCAGCTGGTTTGCCCTGAAGGGTGTCCTGGATCAGGGTGGGTGTTCCCTTGGGGCATGGGGTGGCCTGGGGGAGGGGCCTGTGGTGATTTTCAGGCTGTCCATGCTTTGGTGACCCAAGTGGAGGTCCTGGTATGTGGGATTTATTTATTTTCTACAATTGAAACTTTGTAGCCTAGAGCGCAGCCAAGCCTTCTGCTTCTACAGCTATTGAAACTTTGTTGCCTTAAGTGGAGGCCTGGGCCCGCCAGGGTGTGCAGAAAGCTTGGCTTCCTCCATTGCGAGGCGCAACCCAAGCCTCCTTCCTGCTCTCTCTGTGGCCGTAACCATCTTAGTTGGGTTCATTTGTATGCTCGCTCTGATTGGCTGGTGGGCATGGCTTGTGGGTGTACATATATATATGTATTAGAATATATATATTAGAGACCTGCTGCATGAATTCGTGCATGGGTAGGGTCCAGCCAGCCTGGCCAGGGAGAGGCAACATGGGCAGTTGGCCGGCCTGCCTGCTGGTCAAACTCCTGGTCAAGGGGACAATTTGCATATTAGTCTTTTATTATATAGGATATACACTGAGTGGCCAAATTATTATGCATTCAGAGATCATAATAATCTGGCCACTCAGTGTTTATTTTTATTTTTATTTTTTTAATATATTTTTATTGGTTTCAGAGAGGAAGGGAAAGGAAGAGAGAGATTGAAACATCAATGATGAGAAAGAATCATTGATTGGCTGCCTCCTCCAAGCCCCCTACTGGGCACAGAGCCTGCAACCCGAACATGTGCCCTTTACTGGAATCGAATTCAGGACCCTTGGTCCACAGGCTGACACTCTATCCACTGAGTCAAACTAGCCAGGGCTCAGTGTATATTTTTTAATTTCTATTTGAGGACATGCTTAAAGAGGAAGGGAGAGAGACAGAGAGAGAGAGAGACAGAGAGAGAGACAGAGAGAGAGACAGAGAGAGACAGAGAGAGAGAGAGAGAGAGAGAGAGAGAGAGATCAGTTGTCTTCAATACATGCCCTGATTGACCAGGAATCAAACCAGCAACCTTTCCGTGCACAAGATGATGCTCAACCAACTGAGCCAAAAATATCCAAACAATGAAAAGCAAATGCACGGCACAGTGAATCACTGAGTGAACAGCTCACAGAAAGAGGTCATGGATGCATTCTAGAAAATGCTTTGTCCTTTTCATTTGCAAAGCTTGCTCTTTTCTGACGGGTATCCACCACTTTGCTGAGTTCCTTTTCTTGCTTTGTGTAGCAGTTTTGCCACCTATGTATGCGTCTAAACACTATGGTCTAATCTGGACTATTTTTAAAATTTAGGTAAATGGGAACTATATTGTATATATTTTTTTGTATATGGCTTTTTTCTTTCAGTCAACATTTGTTTTGTGAGATAAATCCATGTGTGACAAGTATTAGTATCTACTGTATGCTATGTATCTAATATATTTATGCTCATTATGTAATACTCCATTGTGTGAGTGTGCGACACTGAATGTTCTCGTTCTCCTGTGACAGACATTCCTCTGAAGGCTTTTGCAGAGGGCAGCTATGAGGAGCTTTTATACAGGCTTCCTGGTGTCTATCCACTCGTCTCTTTAAGATACTGATAAAAAGCCAGAAGTTCTGAGTAACCCGGAGAGATAATACTGAACTGTTTTCAATGTGGATAAACCACTTTTACTCCTTCAGTAGTGTGAGAGTTTCTGTTGATCCACATTTTCTTTTTTTAAAGTATATTTTTTTATTGATTTTTTTTACAGAGAGGAAGGGAGAGGGATAGTTAGAAACATTGATGAGAGAAAGACATCGATTAGCTGCCTCTTGCACACCCCACACTGGAGATGTGCCCACAACCAAGGTACATGCCCTTGACCAGAAACGAACCTGGGACCTTTCAGTCAGCAGGCCAATGCTCTATTCACTGAGCCAAACCAGTTTCGGCTGATCCACATTTTCACTATTCTTGGATATTGTCAGATCTTGAGATTTTTGCCATTTCTGGAGATATAAGGCAAGGTGTGAAACAGTTTTTCCCTCATGTTTTAACTTGCATTTTTCATTGAAGTGGAGTACCTTTTCATACCTTTATTATCATTGGAGTTTCCTTTTTGTTAAGTGTTTGTTTATAAGTTTTGCTCTTTTTTCTCCTATGGTTTTTTGTTTTTTAAAGAAGTTCTTTTTAAAAAAAATGTTTTCATTGATTTTTAGAGAAAGAATAAGGGAGAGGGAGAAGGGAGAGAGAATTAGGAACATCAATGAGAAAAGAAACATGGATAGGCTGCTTCCTGCACAACCCACACTGTGGATTGAGCCTAAAACTCTGGCATGTGCCCTTACTGGGAATTGAACCATGACCTCCTGTTCATAGACCAATACTCAACCACTGAACCACACAAGCTGGATCTACTTGGCTTTTTATAGTTCTGTATAAAATGTAGGATCTACTTACAAGTTCCACAGGAAAATAATTTTAGAATTTAGATTAAGAATGAATTGATTGTAAAGGTAAATCCAATGGAAAACTGGTATCCACCCCAATAAAACCATTTATTTGAAAAATATCTTTTATAAAATTTCCCTGTAGAGGCTTTTCACAGTTTGTTAGATACTCAACTAGATACTTATAGTATACTAATGCAGTAATTGTTTTTCTCAACTTTTATTTGATTTATAGCTGGTATTTAGCAATAAAAATAAAATTTGTATATTGATTTTATACCCAGCAACCTAGCCAAATTCTATTATAAATCTCATTAAAGCCCTGGCTAGTTCGGCTCAGTGTTTAGAATATTGGCCTTTGGACCAAAGGTTCTCGGGTTCAATTCTTGGTCAAGAGCAGGTACCTAGGTTGCAGGTTCGATTCCCAGCCCTTGTCTGGGCTTGTGCAGGAGGCAACCAATTGATGTTTCTCTCTCTCCCCCGCCCGCCGCTTCTGCCCCGCTTCTACTCTCTCTAAAAATTAATGGGAAAAAATTTTTTGGATGAGGATTAAAAAAAGGAGAAATAAGTTCCAACCAAAATATTCTAATTTTCTTTCATCAGAATCATATAATCTACTAATAAGAATGCTAAATTTTCTTTTTTTCCCCTGCTTTACTGTGGAGTTAAGGTCTTCAGAAAAAAATGGAACAGAAGTGGAAACAACAGGCATTTTTGTTTTATTCCAAATCTTAGAAGGAAAGCTTTTTATATTTAACCATTAAATATTTTAATACTTAACCATATATGATGTTAGCTATAGGTATTGATAGTGTTAGTCATCAAATTAAAAAATTCACTTTTATTTCAACTTTGCTGAGAATTTGAATCATGTTAATCACACACTTTTTTCCCCCCATCTGTTGAAGTAATCATATGCTCCCCCCCTTAACCTTTTAATGTGTTGGTTTATATTAATTGATTTTCTAGTATTCAATCAACCTTGCATTTTTGCTATAACTCTAAGTTGGCCATAATCTATTCAAATATTGCATTTACTTGGGACTACAATAAAATGAGATAGGCATTCTTTTTTATCCTAGCTTCTGTTTGTTTGTTTTTCTCTACTGAATTCTAGCTAGTTTCTTTTGACCAACCTTATTTTTTCAGCTATGTCTAATCTTAGTTAAACCTGTTTATTGAATTTTTAATTTCAATTATTGTATTTTTCAATTCTGGAATTGCTTTATATTTTGTATTCTAATAGGCACTCTCACTTTTTATAGGTCCCAGTTCCCTGATAAAATTTTCAAACATGTGTTACTTTCTTGAAAATACATGTAGCCATATTATAGTATCTGAAGTATATGCATATGTTTTCCTATATCTTCATGCTGTTGCTTCTCTTTCAAGGTATCTTAGATTTGTAGAAAGATATGAAGACTTAATATGTTGGTATGTTACTACAGAGGGGACATTTGCTTGTTTCTGTCAGTTCCCTGGATAGATCTTAATTCAGTCAGGACCTAGGTCAGTGGTCGGCAAACCGCGGCTCTCGAGCCACATGCCGCTCTTTGACCCCTTGAGTGTTCTAATGCCACTTCTTCAAAATAGACTCGCCCAGGCCGAAAACCGACTTCTGCGCATGGGCCACGAAGTTTCAATTGCACTGTAAGTGCGCACCCACATGTGGTATTTTTGTGGAAGAGCCCCACTCAAGGGGCCAAAGACCCACATATGGCTCGAGAGCCACGGTTTGCTGACCACTGTCCTAGGTTTACTGGGTTCACTCAAGGGATGTGTTGTAAATTTATATGAAGGTTAGGAGATTTCTGGCTTACTCTTACCTTGAGAGTGAGGACTGTCAGACTCCAGCTTAAAATGAAGAGCTGATGTTCGGACCCCCAGTCTGGGTGGGTCTGGGCCTTTACGATTGCCCCACACAGCCCAAACTATCTTCCTGATTGGAAACTGCCCTCAGAACAAAGTGGGGGCATTTAAATTTGGGCTCCTCTCTTGTTTTACTCTGAATTTTGGACAGTATTTTTTTTTTTAACCCTCTTACTAGTGCTTTGCTGCTTTTAATAGTTTTTCCCATATATCTCATTATGCAGGGTTTTTTTTGGTGTGTGTGTGTGTGTGTGTGTTTTTAAATATATTTTTATTGTCTTCAGAGAGGAAGGGAGAGAGGAAGAGAGAGATAGAAACATCAATAATGAGGGAGAATCATTGATTGGCTACCTCCGGCACTCCCCGCACTGGGAATCAAGCCTGAAACCTGGGCTTGCACCCTGACCCAGAATCAAACCGTGACCTCCTGGCTCATAGGTCGATGCTCAACCACTGAGCCACACTGGCTGGCTCATCTTTCAGTTTTGTTTGTTCTCCAGTGGAGGCGGGTTTCTGATTGCCTAGAACATTATTACTGGCAGCAGAAGTTCTGTATTTTTTTTCTCCCACAAAATTGATTTTATTTGTTCTATTTTCTGAAATTAAAATACCTTAAAATCTTCCTGATTAAAGAGGTTAAAAAAAAAACAAATAAAAATTTAAATAACCACTAGCCCTAGTTCAGTGGTTAGAGCATTGGCCTGAAAACTGGAGGGTCACAGGTCCGATTCCTGGCCAAGTGGGAGCATCTGGGTTGAGGTTTGATCCCTTTCCACACAGTTGGGGCACGTGTGGGAGGAAAACAATCCACGTGTCTCTCTCACATCCACATTTGTCTTTCTCTCTCCCCTATCCTCTCCCTTCTACTCTCTCTGAAAAAAATCAATGGAAAAAATATCTTCACTAATCGAGTGAGGATCAATAAAAATAAATTTTCAATTAAAAAAATATAAGCCAACAAAATACAAAAAAAATTTTTTTAATGAAAGAAAATGTCATATAAATCCCAACAACCAGAGATAACCATTGTTGACATTCTCTTGACTGATTCACTTTTTTTTCTATGCAGATATATGTAATTTTACATATATTATCTATTTGAGCGAGTCTACTTTGAAGAAGTGGCATTCGCCAAAACCGGTGTGGCTCAGTGGATAGAGCGTTGGCCTGCGGACTGAAAGGTCCCAGGTTTGATTCCGGTCAAGGGCATGTACCTTAGTGGCGGGCACATCCCCAATGGGGGGCCTGCAGGAGGCGGCTGATCGATGTCTCTCTCTCATCCATGTTTCTGACTCTAACTCTCTATCCCTCTCCCTTCCTCTCTGTAAAAAATCAATAATATATATATATATATATATATATTTTTTAAAAAAGTGGCATTGACCATACCTCCGCTATCGCCCACAGCCAATCAGAATCGATATGCAAATTAGAAGGCGAAGGATGGCGCCAGCCCAGCTGCTCCAGGCCCGTGGCCCGCGGGCAGGAAGCCTAAGAGAAGGAGGGGGGCAGGGACCTGCAATGAGAAGGGATGGATCTCCAGGAGCCGCGCGCCCCGGCGGAGGGAAGACGGCAGACTCCCCCCGGCGTCTGCAGCAAAGAAGAAGATGGCAGACACGGCCGGGGTCTGCAGTGAAGCAGCGAAGGTGAAGATGGCAGGCTCTGGCCAGAGTGAAGGCCGGGGCCCCGTGCTGGAAGCCAAGGGAAGGAGAGCCTATGGCGCGAACCCCTTCGTGCAACCGGCCTCCAGTTGCCTCCAGGACTAGGCATCACGACCGTTCCCCGAGGCGGGGCTGCGATCTCACCCCGCCCAGGCCGACACCCTGCTCCCCGCTCCGCCTGCAGCCGAATCCCCGCGGCTTCCTCAGCGTTCCTGGAGCCGCCCCCGCACTCCCGCCCCTGCCCGCAGCGGGCGCCCTGGAAGCCTCCTGACGGCGGGGAGAGCCGAGCGGGGCGGGGGCCGCAGGGAGCCAAGGTCCGGGAGTCTGAGGAGAGCCCACCTGCAAAGAAGGGAGAGAAGTGGCTCCGGGGAGCTCTTCCAATCCCCCTGCACCAACACCCCACCCAGCCCCCGCACCCCGGGGCGGCACCGGGAGAAGACCCAGCCTCAGGGGTAGCTGCAGCCCGCACCTCCAATTCCCAAATTCTCTTCCCGCCACCCCGCCCTGGCGACCACCAGTCAGCGCCCCTGAGGCTCTGGGGCCCTCTCTCCTCCCTGCGACTCCAGACCGGAGTGGAGGCAGGCCTGGGCGGCCCCCCAGGGTCAGACCTACCCCCCACAGCAGCGACACCTTCTCTGCAGTGGAAGCGCACTTAACCTCGCTGGGGGGGTGTGGCTTAACCCATCCTCCTGGCCCGCCTGCCCGGACCCCATCAGCTCCAGCAGCTGCCCCCTCCCTCCCGTACCCCCTCCTTCCTCTACCAGCGCCTCCAGGGACCACCATCTCTACAGGGCTGCTGGCCAGAGCCCGCCCCTCCGAGGTCTATGGAACCCCCTGCAAAGCTTCCATAGCTCCAGTCCTGGGGAAACCATCATGCCCTCCTCCCCTAATCAGCACCCGCTACCTGCGAGGGTGCCCGTGGGCTTAAAATAACAATCCCTTCCCGTTTAGGCATCACTGACTTGATGAAACATTTCTAGTTTATTACTCAGAGCCTCCTCATGACAACCCAGTGAGGCAGGCAGAGAGGAGATTACAATTCCCATGGTGCATGCGGATGTATTCAGAAACGAAGTTCAGAGAGGGAAAGTGTCAAGCCCACTGGTCCCCCAGGTGCAGCACATGCCCCATGGTGGGGGGGGGCAATTTGATTTCAAGTGGGGGCAATTCGAGAATGAGTTAAGTGTGAGTTTTTTGCAGTGCTTATGGTTCTAGGGGGCCTCATCTACAGCGTATCCTCCTACATAATAAAAGGCTAATATGCAAATGACCGCATGGTGGAATGACCACCAGGGGGCAGACAGTCAACGCAGGATCTGCCCCCTGGTGGTCAGTATGTTCCCATAAGGCAGTGGTTCTCAACCTTTCTAATGCCGTGACCCTTTAATACAATTCCTCATGTTGTGGTGACCCCAACCATAAAATTTTTTTTGTTGCTACTTCATAACTGTAATTTTGCTACTGCTATGAATCTTTTTTTAAATATATTTTATTTATTTTTTTACAGAGAGGAAGGGAAAGAGATAGAAAGTCAGAAACATCGATGAGAGACATGGATCAGCCGCCTCCTGCATCCCCCACAGTGGAGATGTGCCCGCAACCAAGGTACGTGCCCCCGACTGGAATCGAACCTGGGACCTTTCAGTCCACAGGCTGACGCTCTATCCACTGAGCCAAACCGGTCTCGGCTACTGTTATGAATCTTAATGTAAATATCTCAACCCACAGGTTGAGAACCGCTGCTGTAGATCCTAAGACCATTGGAAAACACAGCTATTTACATTACGATTGCTAATTGACCATCACTCCCACAGCTGAAGCCAAGTTCACATAAGGAACTTTAAGGAGAAATCAGCAGAGACCTGAGGCTATGCCTTCCCCTGCCCCCATGGGGCTTGACAGGGGACCTAAGGCCACAACCCCCACCTGGCAGGGCTTGACAGGGGACCTCAGGTCGTGCCCCCCATCTGGCAGGGTTTGGTGGGGAGACCTTAGGCCATGTCCCCTGCCCCAGCACCAGGCCAGGGGACCTGAGATTGTGCCCTCCTGCCTGGCAGGGCTTGACAGGGAACCTCAGGCCATGCCCCCCATCAGGTGGGGCTTGACAGGGGATTTCAGGCCACAGCCCCTACCCCAGCACAGGCTAGGGGACCTCCGACTGCATCCTTCACCCGGCAGGTCTTAACAGGGACCTCAGGCCTCATCTCCTGCCCCAGTGCCAGGCCACGGGACCTAAGGCCATGACCCCCATCCCAGCACCAGAATAGGGTACCTGAGGCCATGCCCCTGGCCTGGCAAGGTTTGATGGGGGACCTCAAGGTGCACTTCCTGTCCTGATGCTGGGGCTAGGGGACCTCAGGCTGCTTCCCCCGATCTCAGAGCCAGGGCAGGGGACCTCAGACTGCACCCCCCACCAGGTGAGACTCGACAAGGGACTTCAGACCATGCCCCCCATCCCAGCACCAGGCGGGGGAACTCAGGCCTTAATCCCTACCCCTGCCCCCCACCCCAGCACTGGGCCAGGGGACCTGAGACTGTGACCCTGCCTGGTGGGACTTGACAAAGGACCTCAAGGCCCAGTGCTGTTTCAGGGGAACTCAGGCCATGTCCCCCATCTGGCAGGGGTTGACAGGGAAACTCAGGCTACACACCCCACCCAGCTGGTGAGGCTTGATGGGGGATCTCAGGCTATGCCCCCGTCCTGGCTCTGGGCCAGGGGACTTGAGGCTACGGCCTTTGCCTGGCAGAGTTTGACAAGGGTGGGACTGGCCATGTCTGGATCTAGCCCAATGCGAGGAGGGGCAGCCCAGTCTGGGTCTCATGTGCTTTGAGGTGTATGTGGATGGGCAGGGACTTGACTCTGGGTTCCATGGTGCACCCCAGACTCTAATAGGAGGAAGGTTTTCATATACATTTTACTAATTTTCTTTAATTTCTTGACACTTCTATTATAAAGAAAGGGCAAATAGCAATATTAAATTATTTCCTCTAATTAATCCCCTTTTAATGTGCATGAATTTCTTGCACCAGGCCACTAGTTTTATATAAATGGGATCATGTTATACATATTTTTTTAAAGAAATCTTTATTGTTCAGATTATTACAATTGTTCCTCTGCCCTCCCTCCCCCATAGCTCCAGTCCATCTGGCTCCCACCCCACCCTCTGTCCTTACCTCTCCCCACCATTTTCTCATCCATGATTATTGTCCAGTCTCTCCCTACACCATCACCTTTCCCTGCTGAGAATTATCAGTCTATTCCCTTTCTATGCCCCTAATTCTATTATATTCACCAGTTTATTCTGTTCATCAGATTTTTAATTCACTTGATTTTTAGATTCACTTGTTGATAGATAGTATTTGTTGTTCATAATTTTTACCTTTACTGTTTTCTTCTTCCTTTTTTTAAAGAATACCTTTCAGCATTTCATGTAATACTGGTTTGGTGTTGATGAACTTGTTTAGCTTTTTCTTATCTGTGAAGCTCTTTATCTGACCTTCATATCTGAATGATGGCTTTGCTGGGTAGAGTAATCTTGATTGTAGGTTCTTGCTATTCATCACTTTGAATATTTCTTGCCATTCTGTCTGGCCTGCATAGTTTCTATTGAGAAATCAGCTGATAATCATATGGGTGTTCCCTTGAAGGTAATTAACTGTTTTTCTCTTGATGCTTTTAATATTCTCTCTTTGTCTTTTGCTCCTGGCACTTTAATTATGATGTGTCTTGCTGTGGTCCTCTTTGGATTCCTTTTGTTTGGGATTCTTTGCACTTCCTGGACTTGTAAGTCTATTTCTTTCACCAGGTAGGGGAAGTTTTCAGTCATTATTTCTTCAAATAGGTTTTCAGTATCTTGCTCTCTCTCTTCTTCTGGCACTCCCATAATTCTGATGTTGGTACGCTTGAAGTTGTCCCAGAGGCTCCTTACACTATCTTCACATTTTTTTATTCTTTTTTCTTTTTTTTTCCAGTGGAGTGTTTTTTGCTTCTTTGTATTTTAAATCTTTGACTTGATTCTTGCATTCCTCTAGTCTGCTGTTAGGTTTCTGTATAATATTTTTTATTTCAGTCAATGTGTGTTTAATTTCTAGTTGGTCCTTTTTCATCATCTCTTGGGTCTCGCTAAATTTATCCATTTTTTTCTAGGAAATTCTTAAAAAACCTTGTAACCATCGTTTTGAACTCTATATCCAGTTGTTTGTTTTCCTTCATTTCTTTCATTTGTGATCTGTTCTTATGTCTCTGCATATTTCGTTGCTTCCCTAAGTTGGTAGGTAGTTTTGTGTGCTAAGTGTCCTATATGGCGCAGTAGCTCCGCCTCCCCAGTTACCTGATGTGGACTCTCTTGGTGCACCCCTTTCTGAACTGTGTGTACAGTCTTGTTGTAATTAATTCTTGATTGTTGTTGGTATCACTGGGGGGAATTGACCAACTGGTTGTGAGGATCAGCTGGTTCTGTGCATGCGCGCTTGCCTCCAGACCTCTGCCTTTCATGTGCACGTGCGAGCTTTCGACCTCTGCCATTCTGGTTCCCTTGAGTTTTGTGCGCTTTAGGGACCCGTATGAGTCTGGATCCCCAGGGTCTCCCAAAATTTGGGTTCAGTGCAGTTAGACCTGGATTTCAGTGCTGTTGTGAGGTTCTGTTTTCCTCCCGCTAGAGAAAGCCAGTGGCACAATCAGGAGTTAGTGCTCTGTGTGCACACTTTTGCATACTCCCAGACCTCTGTTTTTCATGGCTCCCCTATGTTTCCATGCACTCCTTCCTTTTCACAACAGTCCAGACTCCCCCGAATGAGTCTCGCCTGGAGCTGGGGCATAGTGCAGACAGAAGTGGGGTTCAGTGCAGACAGGATTTTTCATCTTCCTCCCACTAGAGGGAGCCAGTCAGACCCTCTGCAGCCCATCCTTTCCACGAGCGTGTCTCTGTACCTCAGCTTTTTACAGCTCCTCTGAGTCTTTTTTTTTCCCCCAAAATATATTTTATTGATTTTCTACAGAGAGGAAGGGAGAGAGTTAGAAAGTCAGAAACATCGATGAGAGAGAGACATCGATCAGCCGCCTCTTGCACGCCCCACAGTGGAGACGTGCCTGCAAGCAAGGTACATGCCCCCAACCGGAATCGAACCTGGGACCCTTCAGTCCGCAAGCCGATGCTCTATCCACTGAGCCATAGAGAGTTAGAAACATTGATGATGAGATAGAGACATCAATCAGCCACCTCCTGCATGTCCCCTACTGGGGATGTGCCTGCAACCAAGATACATGCCCTTGACCAGAATCGAATCTGGGACCCTTCAATCCACAGGCTGACACTCTACCCACTGAGCCAAACCGGTTTTGGCTCCTCTGAGTCTTTATGAGTCCCTCTCTTTACTTTTAGTTGTAGAATTTTCACTCAGCCAGCTTTCCTGTGGTTCTGGATGGTGTCCATTCTGTCTTTTAGTTGTAGTTTTGAAAGTGTTGTGCGAGGCAGCAGCTTAGGTGTTCACCTATGCCGCCATCTTGGTTTCTCCTTGATTTCACATTCAATTTTGATTGATAGTCTTGCTGGGTACAGTATTCTTGGATTCAGACTCTTCCTTTGCATGACTTTGTATATTTCATTCCATTCCCTTCTGGCTTGATGAGTTTCTGATGGTGATTCCTTTGTAGGTAACTTTCTGTCTCTCTCTGGCTGCTTTTTAAGATTCTTACTTTGTCATTGGTGTTTGCCAATTTAATTATAATGTGCCTTGGCATAGGTCTTTTGGAGTTCATTTTGCTTGGGACTCTGTAAGCTTCTTGGATTTGTGTATGTTTTTTCTTCCCTATATCAGTGAAGTTTTCTGTCATTATTTCTTCAAACAGGATTTCTATTCCTTGCTCAGTTTCCTCTTCTTCTGGAGACCCTATTATGCAGATGTTGTTTTGTTTTGTGTTGTCCCAAAGTTACCTTAGACTCTCCTCTTGCTTTTTAATTTTTTTTCTAGAAGCTGCTCTACTTGGGTATTTTTTCCTGCCTTGTCTTTTAGCTCACTGATGCGGCCCTCTGCTTCTTCTAGTCTACTCTTGATGCTTTCTATTGAGTTCTTTACAGCAGCAATGTCATTTTTCATTTATTCGTGGGTCTTCTTCATTTCCTCTTGGTTTTTACACATTGCTTCTGTAGAGTGACATGGGCAGGTTAACCACCCCTGAGCTCTCCCAGGTTTTTACAAATATTGTTGAATTTATCTTCTTTTCAGCCACCTTATGACCATTTCTCTGCATTCTTTTTCTGATGGTTACTTGCCTCCATTTGGTTTACTTCCTTTTCTGGTGATGCCTGTTTTTCTTTCATATGCAAGCTGTTTCTTTGTCTACCCATGGTCTCTCTTCTCCAGGTGTCTGGTTTTGTAGTTCTCTCTCTCCTGTGTTGATTTAAAGGCACAAAATACAACACAACCATGTACAATGCACAAGGCACTGAACAGAAATGTATTCATGATATTAATAACCCCAAATAAAGGATGGCAAATTAGAGGATAGAAGAGAAAGAAGAGGGAAAGAAAAGAAAGGAGTGTAGAAATGAAATTGGGAAAAGGAAAGAAAAGTAAGATAGAAAAGAAAGAAAATAAGAAAGAGAAGGAGAACAACTTATATATATGGGGAGAATACTACAACAGAACAGCCACTAATCCTAACAAATGCCAGCAACAAGTATATATATGTTATTCTCTTTCTCTTTCTTATTTATTTCTTTTCTATCTTATTTTTTTTTCCTTTTCCCAATTTCATTTCTGTACTCCTTTCCCCCCCCCCTTCTTCTTTCTCTTCTATCCTCTAATTTGCCTTTCTCTGTTGGTCACCTTTAGATTAACAGAAACTACAAACAATAACTAATATCAAGTGAGGTGAGGGAAAACAGAAATGAAAAACAAACAAAAACAAAGCAAACCAAAAACAAAACAAAAAGAATAAGCAAGACAATCTCACAAGAAAGTATAAAACATCAACATATTCAACATTCAAGCAAACAACAACAAAAGGACACAGAGAAAAACAATTTTTGAATAGTGAAGACAAAGAAGAGAGAGGTGTGTATGGACTTGGAGCAGGAGATTGGAGTAGGGTGAAATTTTAATAAACAGTAAAAAGGAAGAATAGGGAACATCTAAAATAGGAAAAAGGTAAGACAAACAGGACAACAAAGGGGAAAAGTTAGGAAGAGGGTGATGGCATAAAGGTAGAGTTGAGATATAGTAAAATGATGCTAAAGGAAAAATGAATAAAGAATGTAGAACTCTAATCCCAAAGCAAAATAAAGAGAAGATAAAATGACACTTTTAAAAAAAAGGTAAAATAGTAGTAGTAATAACTGATTGAAAATAAAAATGTACTAATTAAATAGATCAAATCAAGTGAGGAAAAAGAAAAAATAGTTTCTTAAGTAAAAGATGAAAAAATTAAAATTAAAAAATTAAAAATTAAAAAAATAGAATGTGCAGTAGTGAAGGTCGTTCACTTTCTCTGTTGTTCTGTTTGGCACTCTTGTTTCCCATTCAGGACAGTATTGCAGTTCCCTGCATTCCACTGGTGCTCAGTGTTGTAAGCCAGTCCTGGTTTTTAAGCAGGGAGTGTGTCTTAATTTCTTTATTCTTTTGTTATTACACAAGATTCAATTTGTGAATCAGCCTCTGGGTGGCAGTGTTTCTGGATTGATCTCTCTAGCCTGTGCTTAGATCCTGCTTTCTCTGTGACACTCAATACCGGTTTGTGGGAGTGGGCTGCCCCACAGCTGGGTCTCCGAGGTCACTCCCCGCTCTGATCTCAGGTTCCAGAAAAACAACTTTCCCCTGCAGTCTCCCAGGGTATTCCCAAATAGGTGATCCTATATATTGGGCTTAGCGATCAGAAGCAAGGATCTGAAGAGGAAAGAGCAGACCAAGAGAACAACTGAGTCCCCCTTCCCCGCTCCTGTCCAAGCAGCTAACACACTTTAATAACTCTGAGGCTGTCCTTCTGCGTCAGATCAAAATGGGTTGCTTTCTAGAGATCCCCTTTGTCAGCAGCTCTGAGGATCCCCTTCCACATCCACGGATCACACCAGGGCCAACAGCCACAGATTTCTCTAGGTACAGAGTACCCCAGGCCTCCAGCTCCCACAGTGCTCGACTTTCTCTGTCCTGAGGGACCAGAGACCTCACCTTATCCCAGGCGAAATCTGTCCTTTCTGTGTGAGTGTAGAGCTCCTTTGAGTCCAAGTGTTTGCACCTCGTGGGGACCGGTGTTCTGGGGCTCACAGCTGTTTGGTAGGTGTCGCAGTTGTAGATTTTCAGGTCCGAAAACATCCACTTTCCCCTTCAAGATGGTGTTGTCTCCATGTCTGAGCTGGTGGTTCCAGGAGAAAACACCCAGCTGCAGTGCGGGCTGCCCGGTTAGGGGAGCCCCATCCAGCAGTCCCCCACCTTCTTTGGAGGATAGCTCTCCCTTAACTCACCAGCAAACACTGCCGGTGTGACCCTCAGTTGTTCTCTCTGTCTGCTCAGGGACAAGGCTCGGGACATGTCCGTCTATTCTACCGCCATTTTTCCCCCCTATACTTTCTCTTTTATTAGTATTTACTTATGTCAATGTACTCCTTGCCATAATTGCTGTTTCTTCAGTTTCTTCTGGAATATCTTTTTCTTCTGTGCAGCATTCTCTTCTGGGTTAGGAACAATCTGCTCTTTTATGATCTCCGGTAAAGATCATTTCCAGGTGCCTGGGAGAGCTCAGGGGTGGTTCACCTGCCCATGAGCTCTGTACGGTCTGCGCTGTATCTCGGGAGCTTTGTTCACCTGGATGTGGTCAGTGACCAGAGAATGTACCTCTAAACCCGAGTTCAGCATTACTCTCTGCATTTTTAATCATGTGCAGCAAAAATTGAGCACTCTTGCTGAGACTGGTTTGGCTCAGTGGATAGAATGTCGGCCTGCGGACTGAAAGGTCCAGGGTTCGATTCCGGTCAGGGGCATGTACCTTGCTTGCGGGCACATCCCCAATGTGGGGTGTGCAGGAGGCGGCTGATCGATGTCTCTCTCTCATCGATGTTTCTGACTTTCTATCCTTCTCCCTTCCTCTCTGTGAAAATTCAATAAAATATATTTTTTTAAAAATTGAGCACTCTTTTTGGACCATTGTTTAGTCTGCGCACACCTACCAACTCCACTATTGTAATGACAGGATAGCACACATTGCTTCTGTAGAGTGACATCTTTCAGATAGGTGGTGGCTTTTCGAATATGCATACCCTGATGGCCTGGGCAGTTTCCTGAGTGTTCTTAAAGTGAACAGGAAGGTTTAAACCTCTTGATTTGCATGATTTTGTGGGGTTTTCTGGGCCAAGTGTATAGTGAACCATTTTCAGAGGTCACTTCTGGCTGTTTTTGGGAAGAGGAAGAGAGCCATTGTAGTTTTAATTTGTATTTCCCTAGTAACTAATGATGTTGAGCACTCTTTCACATGCTTACTGGCCATTGGGATCTCTTCTTTTATGGTGTGTGCTAAATCTTTTGGCCGTTTAAAAAACTGGGTTCTTTCTCTGATTTTTCAGAAAGCTTCTGCTTAGTACTGCAGGCAGGATGGACTGAGGAGGCAAACATAGAAGCAAGGAGAGTGAGGAGGGCTGGCACTCCCACAGAGGCAAGTTTGTCACTGGCTCAACACACTGCCTGTTTTCTGGAAAAGTCAGCTTTGGCTTTTTCTAAACCTTGGGCTGCTGCCAGGACAGATTGCAAGATCTCCTGGGGAGAGGGGAGATGGCTCTGCTTCCTGGAGGCTGGTACTGTGGGGGTGGGCGACACCCAGTCTGCTGAGTGCACCTCCATCTCAGCCTCTTTCTTTACCTGATGGAATGGAGATCATGAGCAGAGATCTGCACAGGCTGGCATCCTGTGTCTGCAACCAGTACAATTAAACTGGTTGCTAATGTATTGAGACACTTCTCTTTGGGTTGGTACAAAGTCTTCATCTGACCTCCCACAGATATCTGTCACCTCCTCTGACCATTCCCTTGGGACACCTTGGACTTCCCCATATCTCAGCAACTAAAAGGGTGGAGGGCCTCAGGACTCTGGTCCATGCCTATAGCCACACCTGTTCTAATTGGATGGTGCCTGGTATGCCAGTTATTAGACTGAATTCTGGGTATAGCCAGACCTGGCTGGAGCTGGAAGGATCAAATCAGAAGGCTGAGGCTGAGGCTGAGGATTTTCATCAAGGTGGGCCCAGAACTGGAGACTTGAAGTACTATAACAATTTACCTATAATAATAAAAGCGTAATATGCTAATTAGACCAGACAGCTGAGCAACTTTCAGGACGTCCTTCCGGATGACCTTCCATATGAAGCCAGAGGTGCAAGGGCTGAGGAAAGTCACTGCAGCTGCGAGGGCCAAGCCCCTTGCATGAATTTCGTGCATCCAGCCTCTAGTCTACTAATAAAAGGGTAATATGCTAATTAGATCTGGAGACCTTCCGGATGTCTTTCCAGACAAAGCCATGGTGGTGGGGCTGAGCAGAGGTGGTTAGGGGTGATCAGGCCAGGAAGGGAGAGCAGTTGGGGACAAGCAGGCTGGCAGGCAGAGTGTTAGGGACGATCAGGCAGGCAGGTGAGAAGTTAGGAGCTAGTGGTCCTGGATTGCAAGAGGGATGTCCAGACATCCCCAAGGAGTCTCAGACTGGAGAGGGTGCAGGCTGGCCTGAGGGACATCCCTGCCGTCCACAAATTTTGTGCACCAGGCCTCTAGTGTGTGTGTGTGTGTGTGTGTGTGTGTGTGTATGTGTGTGTGTGTGTGTGTGTGTGTGTATATATAATATATATATATATTATATATATATATATATATAAAGCCTAATTGACTATCTACCAAACAATTGGAATGACCAGAATGACCAGTTGACCAGCCACTATGAGAGGGAAGGAGGAGCAGGGGAGGTGGGAATCAGTGTGGTGGTGGGGCATTGACATGGTGTCGGCATCCATTCCTCTTGGGCCTGGCCCAGCGACTGTCACCTCCTCTCTTGACTCCGTCAGGGCCTTTGGGCCCCAGGCTGGGACAGGGAACCAGGGTGGGGCGGGGGCGGTTGGCAGCGAATGTGTCCCTTTCCCAGGGGGGCCGAGGGCCAGCTCTCTCGTCAGGGCCGGCAGCCAACCTTCCAGGCCTTGTCCCTCCCCCCAGCCAGCAGGTCCCAACTGGCCCGCCTCCTGCCTGCCACAGTGGCGGTGCGGCAGCGAGGGAAGGAGGAGGGAGTGAGGTGGGGAACCACATGATGGTGAGGTGCCGACATGACATCAGCATCTGGTGTCTGTTCCTTCTGCCCCTGGCCCGGCAATGGTTGCCTCCTCTCCTGATCCACTGGCCCGGCCCTGATTGCTGGCAACATCTGGAGACCCCACCCATGCATGAATTTCGTGCACCGGGCCTCTAGTAATCATAATAATTAACATTCATTGAGCAGATTGAGTATGCCAGGCAGGCATTACTCTGATACACCTCACAAGCCCTCACAGTAAACGAGACCATTGCAGCCTCCTTCTGTCCTTCCTGCTCCCCAAAATCTGTTCCCCATGCCATGCCAGAGGGAGCCAATAAAAATTGGCATCAGATCGGGGTCCTCCTGGCTCAGTCTCCTCTGGTCTCTGACTGTCCCTGGATGACGCTGCTGCAGCCACCTGGAGAGGTCTGAGGTGCCAGCAGGACCTATGGGACCTGTTCTCACCACGTTCACTCCAGGCCTGGTGGTGGGGAGGCGGTTCTTTAGCGATAGGACTTAGCAATGGCAGCCATTAGCAGTGTTAAACAAAAAACTTTCACAGCCACAAGCTCTTCTGAAAGAAAGATTTTGCTGAGACAAATGCTAGCCAAAAAGGGGCATGCAATCTAAACCACCAGCAGTAGGGCGAGAAGGAGATGACATGTCAGCCAGGAACTTTTATACAATGAGTTTGGAGAAAAAAAAACAGTAAGTTGTTTTTAGAGACTTCACATTTGTCACAGGTACAGAGTTTGGGGGAAGGTGAGGCAGGGCTAGTTCTGCATTGTCCATAAGGAAGAAATATTTGCTCCTTTGGATTGATTGTGGACAGCAGTTCAAGAAGTTCATCTATAATAATAAAAGCAGAATATACTAATTAGACCCATCCTTCCAGACAAAGCCTTGGCAGAGGCCCCTCAGTGGTGATGGTGGCGGGCGGGGGCCAAGGCAGCGGGTAAGGGTGGGGGGGGAAGGCAAAGGTGCTGCCTGGCACAGGGGCCAAGGCCCTTGCATGGATTTCTTGCATCGGGCCTCTAGTGAGTCAATAAGACAGAGAGTCTGCCCAGTTAATTCAACATTCACTCAGGAATGTGAGCAGTCTCTTGTTGTCTTTGCCATTCAGTCATTAACAGATAGACTTCTCTTGTCTCTTCCTTCCACCCATAAGCCTGCTGGAGTTTAATTTAGGATGTCTCACAGTTTTCTCCTGATCAGCAGCCAGTGCTGCCTGGGCTGGGCCCTGACTCTCTCCTCCAGACTCGGAATCGCCCCTCCCCCCACCATCTCCACCCCTAGCAACAGGGGTCCCATGACTGGCATCCAGTTTCCCCTTTTCTCTCCTTAGCCCAGGGAGCTGTGGGGTGTGACGCCTGGATGGGGGAGGAGGGCTTCCTGCCGCTGGCCCATCCCCCCCCAGTGCCCTAACCTCAGGTTCCTCCTTCCCCATCCCCAGCCCAGCCCCAGCCCTCCTGCTGAGGGCTAAAGCCTTTGTCTTCTCCCTCGGTCTTCACTTCCGGCCACTTACTCATTTGGTGGAGTAGGCCAGCCCAGCCCAGTGGTCATCACATTGTCCGCTGCGCCTGCCTCATCCCAACCTCTAATCTTGTGTCTGTGAGGTGTGTGTCTGTCTCTCTGTCTGTTCCTCCCCCTCTCTCCCTCTTTCTCTTTACCATCATTTTCTCCTCAATCATATATATAATAGATTTCAGAGAGGGAGAGGGAGATAGAAACATTAATGATGAGAGAGCATCATTGATCGGCTGCTTCCTGTACACCCCCTACTGGGGATCAAACCTGAAACCTGGGCATGTGCCCTTGACTGGAATCGAATCTAGGACCCTTCCGCCTAGGGCTCCTCTATCTTTTATCTTGGTTCTTTTTGCTTTCTATGGGTCAAATATCTGTCTTTGGTTTCTGGGTTCCATTTCCACCTTTATTTGCTGTGTGACCTTGGGCCAGTGTCTTGACTATTCTGTGAAATGAAGATAATAAGAGCATCTATGTCAGAAGGGTGGTTTGGGGGTTAAGTGTCCCTTGGGCAGAGTGCCTGCACATTAGTGCCCATGTCCTGATGGGTCTTTTTTAATATGCTCTGAACATCGCAAGGTTCTGATTATCTAATGATTACAGTTGGTGCTTATAAAATACTGACAAGGCTCAGTCCCTGTTCTAGAAACATTAATTCATTCGATCCCACAATTCCCTACAAAGTAGGCACTATTTTACTCCCATTTTACTCATACAAATGAGGAAACAGGCCGAGAGATTGAGTGACTTGCTCAAGGTTGCCCAGCCAGGAAGAGACAGAGCTGGCTTCCACCATAGGCAGCCACTGATCCTCCTGTTACACAGTCTGACTGGGATGGAGGTTGAGTTGATATACTAGTCTGTACCCTTTCCCCTGCACGCCCAGCCAAGGGGCACTATAGCATTGCCCCTGGGATAGCTGGGCCTGATTCTTTCCGGTGTTATCTATCTCTGTCCCTCCTCCCCTATTGTCTCCTCCTCCTCCAGCCACCACCCACCTCAGACTTCCTCCTTCACTTGGTTGGCCGCAGCCCACTGGCCCTTAGACTGTAGTATCCAGCAGTCTCTTCTGCATCATGGGGGGCCTTAGACCCTTCAACAGGCTTCCGTTCCTGCCTCTCCTTCTGACTATGGGTGGTGAGTTGGGGGCTTCTGAAGCTGCCTCCTGAGTCCCTGGGCTCACCTTGGGGCAAGGCAGGGAACAGGGTGGAAAGAGAACCAAAGGGGAAGGTTCAGACAGGAGCAGGTCCCCAGCCCCCAAAACCCTATATGGGTCTCTCCGAGAACCTGAAACGCCAATATGTGGCCTCCAGTAGAAGCCGTAGAGGGAGGGGACACTAAGGGTGGTGTAATCGGACAAGTCAGTGTAGAAGTAACACAGTCCCGTGGCCTTTGTGTCAGCCACAGGTCCCACCAGAAGCTGCTCTCTACCCTCGCCTCCTGGCTGTCAGGACCCACCCTCCCCAGCTTCTATGCCCACCCTCCGGTCATAGCTCCCCACCTCAGTTTACCTTCTTTTCCTTTCTTCAGGTCTCAGCCCTGTCCAGTCCCAGAGCGGTAGGTTTAGACCCTGAAATATCCCTCCCTATTTCTGAAAGACCTCCCCATTTCTTTCCAAAGCTCTTCAAACCTCCCCCCTGACACCTCCTCCCAATTCCCGACTCCCATTGACCTCCCCTCACTCCTGTGCCATATACGTTCCCAGAATGCAACTGCTCTGTGGTGAGCCCTGGTGTGCTGGCTGGTATTGTGCTGGGGGACCTGGTTCTTACCCTCCTCATCGCCCTGGCTGTATACTCTCTGGGCCGGCTGGTCCCTCAGGGGCGAGGGGCTGTGGAGGGTGAGTGGGGTTGGGTGGGGATGGGACACTTGAGGATTTGCCTGGAGGGGAGGGGTAAGCTCCCATGTCACAGTCATCCAAGGGGATGTTGATGGTTTCACAGCAACTAAATAACCCACTTTACCACTTGTGTGCCTCTGCACCTGTGCCCCTCCTCACCCCAGCGGTGACCCGGAAACAGCGCATCACCGAGACAGAGTCACCCTATCAGGTGAGGAAACCAGCTTTTCTTCCTTCTGTCTCCTTCCTGCCCTGTGGATGTCAATACTAAACAACCCCTCCACCCCCCAGTCCCTCTAGCACTTAGACCCTAAAGCCAGTTTCTCAGCAGCTCAAACCCTTGAAGACTAATGGGGCATCTGTCCAAAACTAATTTCAATGTCAATCATGAACTTATGCTCAGCTTAAAATGTGTGGAGTGAAACGTATAAGGATGGTTTATCTTTGCAAAAGCAAATGCAGGCCTTAGCCAGAAGGCAGTCTCCAAATTGTTCTGGAAAAGCCTGGCCCAGGACTGGCTGACTTTCGGAAGCTCTCATCATGGCAGAGAATATAACTCAGCCTTAAGTTTGATAACTCTAAAGAATTTGGGGTTGGGAGCTTGGGGGGTTGTGATCCTGCATCCCTTTGAAAAGCTAATGGAATTTGGAGACTCGTCAGAATAATCCATACAAAAAATACAAAATTGTGCACATAATCTAGGAGTGGTGCAAATAAGATCATATCCTTGAAACCCTTTTTAAGAACCATGATGTAGACAGAGGCATCTTTCCATCTCCTGCCTCTCAACATGCTTCTTAACCCTCTGCGGTGGTTCTCAACCTTTCTAATGCTGCGACCCTTTAATACAGTTCCTTGTGTTGTGGTGACCTCCAACCATAAAATTATTGTTGCGACCCGCAGGTTGAGAACCACCAGTAGGGTCGCCTAAGACCATCGGAAAACACAGATATTTTACATTACGATTCATAACAGTAGCAAAATTAGTTTTGAAGTAGCAACAAAAATAATTTTATGATTGGGGGTCACCACAACATGAGGAGCTGTATTAAAGGATCACAGCATTAGCAAGGTTGAGAACCACTGCTAAGGGGTCATGAACTCCTCTTTGAATCTAATGAAGCCAAACATATGCCTCTCCAGAAAGATGCACACCCAAACGGGCCATAAGCATATATGACTTCAGGATTCTGTATGATGCCTGCCTTTTGGGGCCATAGACCCTCCCTCTATCTGTGAGCCCTCGTCTGTGAAATCTTCTACCTGTCCACAACCAGCTTTGCCTTGCCTCACTTGTGATAAAAAATCTCTTTGTAAAGTGTAAGATCTTGAGTCTAGCTCTGTGAGACTGAAGGAGCTTTCCAGTTCCTGGGAGCAGTGAAACATTAGGGCAAAGCATTGCTCCACATTGTTGAGCACCGACATGTAACTAGATACTGAAGACATAGCTGCAGAGCTCACATCCTCGCTGGGGAAACAGATTTGAAGCAAATGAACAAATAAGATCATTTGGGTTGTCGGGGGAAGAAACTACAGATGAAGAAATCAAGAAATGCCTTTCTGAGGAAGTGAGATGAGCTAAGACTTGAAGGGGAGGATGGAACCATCCATGGGAATATTTAGGAGACCAGCATGCTAGACAGAATGTTATATGCAAAAGCTCTGAGGCTGGGGCCTCATGATGAGGCAGAGGAGAAAGGGGAACTCTGAAGACACCTGACTAAAATCTAGATTTCGAACATGGCTGCAAGGTGGAAGAAGTCACCAGGAGCCTTGCAGGCCACTGGGAGAAGGTTGGATTTTGTTTTACGTTCATTTGGCAGACCCTTTCCACTAATGGTTGCCACCCTGTCCAAACCTTTAGGAGCTCCAAGGTCAGAGGTCGGATGTCTACAGTGACCTCAACACACAGAGGCCATATTACAAATGAGCCCAAGCCATGGCAGTCAACAACTCAAGGCCTGGATCCAGCCATTCCTGATGCCTGCCCAGCACCCTATTTCTGCTCCTACCAAGTACAGATCTACAGAGTGGCCTCTCTGAGATATCAGGCTTTCTCTGCCCCTTGTCCCCAAATAAACATGGAACACAAAACACTGTTGAGTTATTGCAGATCTCTGGGCTGAGGGGATGGGGGTATTTGGGGTTCTGAGAGGGTAGGTCATGGACCTAGAAACAGCTGAATGGGAGGGAGAGTTTGGGGACCCTGGCTTTTTCGGGGAAGAATTAGAAGTAGAGGTAGGTATTTCAGTCACTTTATTGAATAGGCTTCCTGTGCCACCCGGCACCATTCAGGATGAGAGGGTCAGAAGTCAGAGGACCCAGTTACAGGGGGTCAGCCCCTGCCAGGCATGTTGATGTAGACTTTGCCATCTTCTGGGGGTGGGGAAAAGAAAGCACGGGGCCTGACCACCCATCACCCACCCACACCTCCACCTCCCCGGGGACCTGCTGCTTCAGGGGTTTCCTCAGGAGTTCCCCCAGCAGGGCCCCCAGGGGTTTCCTCCAGGGCTTCCCCCAGGGGACCCCTCTGTGGGGACCTCTTCCCTAGGGACACCACCCTCAGTCCGGGCCCTGCCCTCACCTTGGGTGGGCCTGTCACGTGGTCTGACACATATAAACACCACCACCACGATTAGCAGAGACACCACGGCATCAGCAGCCACGAGGCCTGCCAGGAGTGGCAGGGGGAGGGGCCCACATCCAGAACAGGAACCTGGAGGGTGGGGGCCAAACAAGGTGGCTGAGGGGGATCCCAGTCTCTCAGGGCTGTGCTCTGGGCATAGGGGCAGAAGTCCCTGACGGATGACCAACTCTCTGGGTTGCACTTGGGGGATGAAAAGGGAGATGGAGATCCAGAGAGAGTCCAGGGTATTCCAGCCTAGTGAGGCATACACAGGGCTTCGGGCAGAGTGGGCACTCCTGAAGCGAGGCTGGGGGTTGGCCAAGTGCCTGGGGTTTCAATTTGCTGCACAGATGGGGCTCTGGAGAGCCACTGGGGGTATTCCAGGATCCTCAAGCTGTTTAGGGATGGAAACAGTACCTGAAGTAGCATGGCAAAGGGGAAGGAGTTTTGATTTCTCACCTGGAGTTATCTGGGCTGCAGCCACTGTGAGAAGAGAGAGAACTGATCAGTGGGAGAGATGGTTCCCAAAATAGAGCGCAGGGGAAGGTGATGTGCTGAGAAGTAAGCTCCACTCTGAAAGATCAAGTGAGAAAGAGCGGCCAAATGGTAGGGGAGCTCCCAGAAGAGCAGAGAGAGACAGGAAGTCAGAAGCAGAGATCCAGCAGTGAGAAGGGGAGATTCATAGGTAGGCACTCCAGAACTCCGCTTCCCTCCCCAAAGAACCAGGCCCAGAGGCCAAAAGGATCTCCCGGAACAGAAAGGGCACTGCCCTCACACCCCTCCCTTCAGATGCCACCCAAGCCACCCCTTTCACAAACAGTCTGTCTGCCCTCCCCCACCCCCACCAACAACTGCCGGCTTCACCTGGGAGCAAAAGCAGGAGCAGGATGTTGCCTGGAGGGAGCATGGTGGGCTGGGGGCTGGAAGGGATTTGGTCCTGAGAGGCTCTGAGGAAGAGTGGGGGAGTAGAGAGGCAGCAAAAGCGGATGTCACCCTGCTGGTGGCAAGGCTAACTGCTTCCTGTGGGGGCGGAGGGGGGTGGGGAGTGGGGAAGAGGTGGTGGGTCCTTCTGACCGCCTTTGGGTACAAACTGGGGGAAGGGACAGAGACTAGGGAAGTTGGTATAATTGTCCTGGTGGAGGTAACAGGTGGGCCAGCATGTGGGTATTGGGGAGACTCTGAAAAGATTTGGGAGGTAGAGCCAACAAAACTTGTAGTTGGAGTAGATAGGGGGGGGGGGGAAGAGAGAGAGAGAGAGAGAGAGAGAGAGAGAGAGAGAGAGAGAAAGAGAGAGAGAGAGAGAGAGAGAGAGAGAGAGAGAGAGAGAGAGATATGTCCAGGATGACCAAAACTTATGGCTTAAGCAACTGAAAAGATGGAGCCTCCTTTGACAGGATGGCGGAGGGACAGAAGTGTTGGAGGTTTGGGCACACTGAGTTGGAAATGCCTGATAGCCCTTCCCGTGGAGAAGTTGAATGACCACAGCTGCCTCTGTGAGTTCAGGGGCTAAATCTCACCTGGAGAAAGTTGAGGGTTGATGGCTTATGGATGGTATTTAAAGTCACCAGATTGGATGAGATTGCCAAGGAAGGGAATACAGATGGAGACCTCCCAACACACACACATCTCCCCCAGCCCTCCAAAAATGCTGGAGAGGAAGAAACAGTCAGGGAAACGGAGGAGCAGCGAATGAAGGAGAACCCTAGCAGAGCATGGAAGCAGGGGGACATGTGGGTAACATTGTCCATCAGAGCTGTGATCAAGCACCGCACTGCTGGGAGCTGAGAACAGCCTCTCTGGGGAGTGTGGGTCAGCTTGAGGGAGGGAATTGGGGCCTGCTGAGTTCACAGCTGGACACAGCACCCAGCAAAGTGCTTCCCTTGCGGTCACACGTCATTTTATTTTATTTTTTAAAAAATACTGATTTTTCACAGAGAGGAAGGGAGAGGGCTAGAAAGCCAGAAACATCGATGAGAGAGAAACATTGAGCAGCCGCCTCCTGCACGCCCCACTGGGGATGTGCCCGCCCCAGGATACATGCCCTTGACCGGAATCGAACCCGGGACCCCTCCTCAGTCCGCAGGCCGACGCTCTATCCACTGAGCCACACCGGTTTCGGCAAGCCATACGTTCTTTTAAATGAATGTATGAGAACTGACCTCTGAAAAAGGAGGTGAGGGGGGGGGGGAAGGGGGAATTTGAGTCCACCTTCAATCACTCTCACCCGCAGACTCTTCCTCCCTGGAGACCAGGGAGTGCGGAGCCCCAGCTCGCTCCGCCCCAGGACCCAGGACCGTAGCCCCCACCCGGCCCGGCCGGAGAGTCGAGGTCTCCAGCACCCCCGCCCCTGGAGGGAGCCGAAGCCCAGGCCTCCAGGGCCCTCTTCCTCAGACCAAGCGAGGGGCCCCCGCTCTCTGGGTGCGGTGGGTCGGGGTTCCCGGCCAGCCCGGCCCCTGCAGGGTCGGTGTTTGCCGGAGCGGGACGCGGGGACTCCCGGGCGGTGGGCGGGGCCAGAGCCCATTTAAACCCCCGGGGCTCCCGCGGCCCCAGATCCGCGCCCCAGCGGCGGTGGCTGCGCGGGTAACAGCGAGGCTGGCGCAGCGCCGAGGCCGGGGCCCTGGGGGCCCGCAGTCCGCCCAGCGGAACCCCCGAGGTAACGGAGGGCGGGCAGCGAGGGGCTGGAGTGGGACTCGGAGGGAGACCTGGGCGCTGAGGCGGAGGCTGCCCAGTGTTTGGAGGGGAGGCTGGGCTCGGACTCCGGGTCGAGGTGGAGGGGCGCTTGCGCTTCTGGACTCCCGGGTCCCGGGCGAGGGGACTGGGATCGGGGCTGCCGGGTCCCGGGGCGAGGGGACTGGGA
>JAAGEH010000452.1:31959098-32020976 GCA_011751065.1 Lasiurus cinereus | reverse complement strand
GGATCGGGGCTGCCGGGTCCCGGGGCGAGGGGACTGGGACCGGGACTCCCGGCTCCCAGGTGAAGGGACGGGGATCGGGACTCCCGGGTCCCGGGGCGAGGGGACGGGGATCGGGACTCCCGGGTCCCGGGGTGAAGGGACGGCGATCCGGACTCCTGGGCGCGGGGTGAAGGGACTGGGACCGGGGCTCCCGGGGCGCGGGGAGGGGACGGCCACCCCGTCCTCCTGGGGGAAGAGGGCTGGCGGCCGCACTCCTTCGCGGGAAAACCCTGGCGGCCCGAGCGCCTGGGGGCGTGGTGGCTTAGGTCCCGCCCCGGGTGTCGGTAGCGAGGTCGCGCCCGGCCGCAGGGTCTGTGCGGGCGACGCCTGCGCCCCCTCCGCCCCGCCTGACACTTCCGAGTCGCCCTCCGTCCCGGCGCCGTGACTGAGCGGAAATCCCCGCGCGTGGGGAGTCCGCGAGCGCCACGCTCCGCCGCCCACCCGCCTCCGAGCGGACACCTGGGCGCGGGCTGCGCGGGGCGGGGGAAGAGGGAAGCGGAAGGTTCCCTTGCGTGTGCGCCGTGGCGTCGACGCGTCGCGACGTCAGAGCGTCGCCCCGCCCCCCCAGCGGCTTCCGGGTCTGGCCCTCCTCCACCCTCTTAACCCTTCCCCCGCTGAGCGCGGGAGGTCGTGCCGAGGCTTCTGGGAGCGAGGGCTCCCGTGTCCTCGGGAAGGGGCTGCTCGGCTCTCGGACTCCGAGTCGGAGGTGGGGACGGGGTCTGCCCTCTGGGTCTCTGAGGAGCTCGGGGACAGCGGCTGGTTTCCCCCGGAGAGCGGTGGGGGTGCCTGGCTCCCCGCGGAGAGGACCGGGGCTTGGGGGGAAGAGAGATGATGGGAACCTGTGCCCAGGCGGCGATGCCAGACAACCCCCGAGGCCTCAGGACCGCCCGGGAGGGCTGGAGGAGGGAATTTTTTGCGGAAGTCGTGGGGGGATGCGCAGAGGGCATCCTCCTCCCCCGTCCTCAGTTTCCACGACGCTGGTGGAAAGTTGGCTCAGAGGGGAAAGTGCGGGGCAAAAGGAAGGAAACAGCGGAGGCGGGCGCCGCACCCGAAACTGTAGATTGGCTTTGGAGCTCTCGGGCGACATCAGTGTGCCCCTTCTGGTGCCCCAATCCCCCGTCCCCACCTCCTGTGTTCTGATGACTTCTCTCCCCTCCGCATCCGTTCACACGCCCCTCCCCCCCGAAGTGAGCCGCAATGAGCGCAGCCACTGCCCGTCGCAGACGGTGAAAAAGCTCCTGGAAGAACAGAGGCGCCGCCAGCAGCAGCCTGACGCCGGCGGGGCGCTGGTGAGGCCCAGGAAGCCCTGTCCACTGCCGCTCTCGGGAGGCCCTGTCCTGCTGGGCGGGCTGGTTGGCTTGCTGGGCCCTCGGGGATGATGAGAGATGCCGTCCTGCCTTACACATCCCGGAGCTGGGGGACGGATGTTGAAGAATCTCCAGGGAAATTCAACCATGTGCCTTTTTCCTTATGTCTCTACAGGGACAGTTCCCCCCTCCCCTGGCCCAGCCCCTGACCCCATCTGTGCACGAGGGGGAGGTTGGTAAGTCTGGAAATTCCCCTGCTTCCTGCAGCTCCCAGCTCCAGCTCCCAGCTCCAGCTTCCTCTGGGACTCACATCCCTACTCTTAGGACTTGGGGGGACTTTAGGAGTCAGGCCCTGATTCTTGCCAGGACCCAGTGGGAGTTTGGTCTTCCAGACATTCTCTGCAGCCCAGTAGCCTATGCATTAGGGTACTTTGGTACCCAGTCGCCTTCCAGACTTTCTGGGAGTCTAGACCCACAACCCCTGAGCATCCTAAGAGTTCAGGTCCCAGAAGTCCAACCTTCCAACCCCTTGGAGTCCCAGAATTCCAAGTCGTAGAAGTACGAGCTTTCAGTACCTTGGGAGATTCCAGCCCCTCACACAGGTCCTCCAGCCTTGGCTGTGACTTTCTAACTCTGGTAACCAGGCCCGCCCCTGCTCCTCCTCTCACATGCAGGCCATACTCATACTCACTTCCCAGCCCACCAGGAGGCTGTGGGTTCTGGACTTGGCAGCCTGGCCCCAACCACAGGCTTTCCAGACTGGAGCCCCAACACCCACGCTGCCTACACAGACAGCGCCTACTCTTATCCTACTGCTGCTGCTGAAAGTTTCCTGACTTCTGAATTCGGCCCACTCTCGGACCCAGAGCAGCCGTATCCATTTCTCCTGGGGATGGAGGTGAGATACAGAGTGGGAACAGAATGCTGAAGGGCTGAGTTGTCTGGGCCCGGGTTAAGATCCCGTTCCTCAGATAGGCAAAACTAAGGCCCAGAGGTCTAAGTTCATTTGGCACAGATGGGACACGCAGCCCCTTTGCCTGGTACTCTGAATGAGTGTGTGTGTGGGGCGTTGGGAAGAGGGAACCCTCAGCTGACTGGCTCTCCTCACCACCTGCACCCTTCAGGATTCCCTGGATACCCAGCTTTATGCAGAACCTTCCCTGCCACAGGTGGGATCCTGGAAAGGTTCTGGACTCCCCTCTCGACCCCCTCAGTTACCCTCTTTGGCCACTGGACCATCCCTGGATACAGCCCGCGCTCATATGCTGGCCTTGGGGCCACAGCGGCTGCTGGCCCAAGACGAAGAGGGAGACACGTGAGTATAGGGAATGGAGTGTGTGGGCTCCTGGCCCAGCTGGGCATCTGTACTAACTACGTTTCCACCTGTCCTCAGGTTCCTGCACCTGTTCGCAGCTCGGGGGCTGCGTTGGGCAGCATACGCTGCAGCTGAGGTGCTCCAAAGGTACAGACATCTGGACATTCGTGAGCATAAGGGCAAGGTGAGGACCAAGGGCTTGGATTACTGAATCTGAGGGCAGAGGGTCTGGGGGTCCGGATTCCTGTAGAAGGGGATGGGCTCAGTCTGACTTCTCCTTTCACCTGCAGACTCCTCTCCTGGTGGCTGCTGCCGCTAACCAGCCTCTGATTGTGGAGGATTTACTGAACCTGGGAGCGGAGCCTAATGCTACTGACCATCAGGGACGGTCTATCTTGCATGTGGCTGCTGCCTATGGCCTCCCAGGAGTCCTCTCGGTATGGCTGTGGTAGATGGGGTCATTGATTGCCCATATTCTGTCTTCTAGGACTGGGAGGCCTGGGGAGACCCTAACCTAGCTCTTTATTCTCTTCTTCCCAGGCTGTGATTAACTCAGGGGTTCGAGTTGACTTGGAAGCCAGAGACTTCGAGGGTAAGTTGGGTTGTGGGGCTGGGCTGGTGCAGAAGGTGGGGCTGGGCAGGGTGGGTGCTCAAGATGCAGAGCCTTCACTGTTTCCATTCCACAGGACTCACCCCCCTCCATACGGCCATCCTGGCTCTCAATGTTGCTATGGTCTCACCCGACCCCTGTCCCCGGGTGCTGAGTATTCAGGCCCGAGACCGGCTGTCTTGCGTCCAGATGTTGTTGCATATGGGTGCTGATCACACCAGCCAGGTGAGCTGGGCTGTGGGAAGCCAGTCTCTAGGAGGACTTGTGGGATGCGGGCATCTGGATGCCCAGGGCAAACACTGATGTTATCTTTTCCCAGCTGCATATCTGTGTCCAGGAGCACATTCCTTCACTTCTTTGTGCCCAGTTGTCAACTGGAAATAATGTTGTTGACCTGAGCTTATATTTATCATGCACTGAGTTTCATGGAGTGTTGACTTCTCACAAACCCCATTTGATGCATGTGCTGTTATTTCTCTATTTTACTGATAAGGAGACTGAAGCACAAGATGTCAAAAATCTTAGAGCTTGTTAGTGTCAGAGAGGAGATTAGACCCAGGAAGTCTGATCCCAGAATTGACTCTTAATTGTTATATTATCCTCTTACTTTATGAGTGAGCCGAGAGAATTAAATATCCACATATCGCTTTTGGGGTTTTTTGTTAAATTTTAACACAGATAAAGTACAGAAAATAGTATAATGAACTTCATGTACCAAACACACATCAATAACAAGCAACTCATAGCCAGTCCTGCCCCATTTATTCCTCCACTTAGCTATATTACTTTTAAGCAAATCCAAGCGTATAAGTTTATCTATAAATATTTGTGTGTCTTTAAAATATCATTATTCCACCTTAAAAATAATAAACAATTTCATGTCAAATATTTTAGCTTTATTCAAATTTCGTTCGGCTCTAAAGTGACATACATTTATTTTTTTCATTAAAAACACACAGATCCAAATAAAGCTCACATATTACAATATGTTTCTTTGAATGTTTTTTTTTAAAATTGATTTTAGAGAGAGGAAGAAAGATAGAGATACATCAATTGGTTGCCTCCCACTGGGAATTGAACCGGTGACCATTTGGTGCAAAGGATGATGCTCAACTAACTGAGTCACACCAGCCAGGGAACAATGATATGTCTTTTAAGTCATTCTTAATATAGAATTTCCCCCTCCATCTCTGTTTTCTCTTCATAATTTATTTGGTGAGCCAACTAGGTTGTTTTGCTCTGTATAAACACCTAACATTTTTAATGTTTATTATCATTATAAACTCTTTAGAGGCACATATTAAAGTTTAGTTGTGGAAAATAGCTTACTTTACTCCAAAATGTGCGAATAGCTTAATATGGAAATGGATACAGGCTTAGTTTAGTTCACTAAGTAATGTTGCTCAACTCCCATCCTTGTAATAGATAAAGTACCACCCATATAAGATATAGGTACAATTTACTATGCTTAACAGAATGTGGGGTGGCCCAGATAGCTGCTAGCCCAGAGAATACCTTGGAGGATTAGAAGGAAGCCTTTTGTTAGACACTTGGGCTAGAAAATTATCTTAATAAATATAAAGTTCTGTGATTCTTAAACTTTTTTATACTGCACAGTCCATACAACTGAATAAGGCAGGGTCTCTACAGGCTCTTTGGGCTCTGTGACAAGGGGCCTGAGTGTGAGGACTCGCCTACCCTCTGCTATACCCTCCCCATAGGAGATCAAGAGCAACAAGACTGTCCTGCATTTGGCTGTGCAGGCTGCCAACACCGTCCTAGTTCAGCTGCTGCTGGAGCTGCCTCAGGGAGACCTGAGGGCCTTTGTCAACATGAAGGTAGGGTCCTAGGCTAGAATATGGAAATTATGAGAGAGAGAGAGGGCAGTGGGATGTTGGGGGTCCTCTGGGCTGTAACTGTAGGGGGGCATTGAATGGGACCTGGATGGGGACTACAGGATGTGACTGTAGACTGAGGTGATACGTAGTACTAAACAGAGGGGTGTGTGTAATACGGTTATGGAGGGAGGTTCTGGAATGTGAAAGGGGTGGATGGGATGTCTGTGAAGGGAGAAATGTGCACTGTGGACGTGGCAGAATATGAAGTGTGGTGTTGAGGGCTCCGGTTGGCTGAGCCTGAATCCTTATCAGTCCTCCCCTCACTGTCCCCAGGCCCATGGGAACACAGCCCTCCACATGGCAGCTGCCCTGCCCCCGGGGCCACACCAGGAGGCCATAGTGCGCCACCTGCTGGCAGCCGGGGCGGATCCAGCATTGCGAAACCTGGAGAATGAGCAGCCCATCCACTTGTTGCGGCCTGGGCCGGGCCCTGAGGGGGTGAGCATTGAGTGACCTTGACCTAACTGGGTGAACCCTTGACCCTACACATTCCTGACCTTTGAGGTAATCTCAGAAGGTGACCTTAACCAACGCTGACTTCAAAATGTAACCTCTTACCCCAGGTTTTTATTTCTTACCTTATAATGGTGACTCCTCTTGACCTCTACTTAAACCCTGACCTCAAAGTATGACCTCTACTTTCAACCCTGAATCCTGACCTCAGGGAACAACCTTTGATCCTCAAGTATGAACTCCAATCCCTTACCCATAACCCTGACTCCTAATATCAAAGTGGGACTCCTGATCCCCAAATGGGACCTCTGACCCCATGTCCCTACCCTTCAGCTCCCAGCCCTCTCTGCGAACCCAAAGGAGGGAACTCACAATCAGCAACAGCTTCCTTTCATCCCCAGTTCTGGTTCTGAGCCTTTTTACCCTCAATTCCAAATCTTGACTCTGAACCTCTGATCGCCACTCAACTTTTTTCCTTTGACCTCCAACTTTACCAGCTGTGCCTCCTCACCTCTCCTTGCACCCTCAAGTCACCTCCCTCTGCCTGTCTTGTTCACAGCTCCGGCAGCTATTGAAGAGGAGCCGCGTGGCACCCCCAGGCCTGTCCTCTTAGAACTCAGAAACCAGAACCTGGACTGATTTTCCAGTCCCCACCGTCCTGTGGGACAGCCAGCGTATGCTAATGTTGCAAATCCATGATATTGTATGTGGAAAGACTTGCCATTGGGGTCTTACATTAAAACCTCAAAGTGGCTGCTGTGGTGGGAGTAAACAGTCCCCAATATTTGGGGTGATGTACTATCCCTCTCCCACCATAAGGAACCCCCTTGATGATTTCTGTGAAATCGAGGCCCCTTGATTGTTTCTGTGAAACACCTTGAACCCCTACCCCTATCCTCACTTAGCTCTTCACACCTGGAGCCTGAGATGCAATTCCCCTACATGATACTTGGGGCATCCCAAAACAGCTCCCAGTATCACCCAAGAGAGTTCTTAAGATGAACCCCCAACCTCTTCAGGTCTTTAACCTTAGGTCCTACTGCTTTCTAATTCAGAACCCAATCAAACCCCTATCTCAGACCTTCGCATTTCCAGTGAATCTCTTTATGAAACTCTATTAAACTCAATTTGGGCCTGGCTGATGTGGTTCAGTGATTGAGCTTTGACCTCTGAACCAAGAGGTCACCAGTTTGATTCCTGGTAAGGGTCCCCAGTAGAGGGCCTATAGGAGGCGTTTCTCATCGATGTTTCTATGTCTCTGTCTCCCTCTCTAAAAACCAATAAAACAAATTTAAACTCAATTTGGACTAGAACTGTTGCTGTCATCTGATCTCCAGAGGCATTGCTGTTGGGAGTAGCTGTGGCGCCTGGCTGAGAAGTAGTGTTAGAGTGGATGCGCCTGGGTGGCAGCATGTAGCAGATACTGTTGGTGCCAAGTCCGTGTCTCATCTCCCTCCCCCTATCCATACATGGTAGTTTGAGTACCAGTGCCAGCACATGAAGCTTTGCCTGGGCATTCTCAGACCCTTGGTGCCTGCTAATAAGAATTTCTTTTTTTATGGCAGCATAGTATTCCATTGTTTAGATGTACCATAGTTTTCTGATCCAGTCATCTGCTGACGGGCACCTAGGCTGTTTCCAAATCTTAGCTATTGTAAATTGTGCTGCTATGGACATAGGGGTGCATATATCCTTTCTGATTGGTGTTTCTAGTTTCTTGGGATATATTCCTAGAAATGGGATTACTGGGTCAAATGGGAGTTCATTTTTAGTTTTTTGAGGAAACTCCATACTGTTCTCCACAGTGGCTGCACTAGTCTGCATTCCCACCAGCAGTGCACAAGGGTTCCCTTTTTCTCTGCATCCTTGCCAGCACTTGTCGTTTGTTGATTTATTGATGATTGCCATTCTGACAGGTGTGAGATGGTACTGCATTGTCGTTTTGATTTGCATCTCTCGGATAATTAGTGACTTTGAGCATGTTTTCATGTGTCTCTTGGCCTTCCTTGTATCTTCTTTCAAAAAGATTCTATTTAGGTCCATTGCCCATTTTTTTATTGGATCATTTATCTTCCATTTATTAAGTTGTATAAGTTGCCTGCAAATGTTGGAGTTTAACCCTTTATAAGTGATAACATTTGAAAATATGTAAAATACACAGGACTTGCATTTACATGTGTATATTACGAAGAGCCACTGTGAGTTCATAGGACCTTTGGGATAATTAGAAAAAGGTACTCCCTTCCTAAGCCATCTGTCAAGTGTTATGCTGACATAGAACATGGCACATTACTGCCACCTACTGGTAAGTTGTGGTTAACATGCAACTCTAGAAAGTCCAGAGGTGAATAGTATCAGTTGGAATTTTGCAGTGCACAACCTGAATACCATGTGGAACTGCCACAAATTATTAGACAGTAGATTAGCAAGATGACCAAGGATATGGTGTTGGAGCCAGGTTGTCAGGGTTGAATTCCTAGCTCCCACCTTTCTTGGATAGTGACCTTAGAAAAGTGATAAAATTTCTTCTTGCTTCTATTTCCTTATCTATAAATGAGGATTATTATACCTACTTCATAGGTACAAGTAATAATGAAGTGTGCCAATACATATAAATTCTTTAGAGCAATGCCTGGCACGAGTGCTATATGAATTCTGTTGCCATAACATTTTAAAATTTTTTCAACAAATACTTGTAAGGTAGCAGGCACTGTTCTAATGTCTCCACATGTATTAACCCTTTTAAAAATTATTATTTATATGTTTGTTTTTCAACATCATTTTTTAAATTCTCACCTGAGGGTATTTTTTCCATTGATTTTTAGAGAGAGGGAAAGACAGAAATTTTAATGTGAGAGAAACATCGATTGGTTGCCTCCTGCACTTGCCCTGGAGCCTGCAACTGAGGTACATGCCCTTGACCAGAATTGAACCTGGGACCCTTCAGTCTACAGGCGCACGCTCTATCCACTGAGCCAAACTGGCTGGGGCTATATTAGCTCTTTTAATCCTCATAGCAACTCACTTGTGACAGGTAACATATATGTAGAGGTATAACTACAACATGTCACAAAACAGGCACTTGAAGAAACCACAAAAACCTTCTCTGGGACATGTGACTGAAAGTCCCCCACCCAGGAGGATGCCTACCATCTCCCCAAGGAGACAGGAAGACTTAGAAATGAGAAGAATGGTTTAAGTTCCTCATCAGGCTCTTCGGTTGGAGGCTGTGTGTGTGTGACTGTATATGAAAGTAGGACGCAAGGGATACTTGTCAGAGCCCCACCTCCAGAGTTCACCCTGGGACCCAGCAGATAGAGGTCTAGAAGTACCAGCCCATTCAACATCCAGGAAAGCTCCAGGTTGGGCACAAGAGCTTCGCCCAGATTTAAGGATCCCTGGGTGGGGATGCACAACAGTGTCCAAAGCTATGATGACTCACTGGTTCCACCACAGAGATGCAGGATGGCCTGGTGGGGAAGAGAACTTTATTGGGATATTAATGGGCAAAACATGGGAGGGTAAATTCCAGGGACCAAGCTGGTGGTCATCTTAAAGAACAATAAATTAATTTACAAAATAAATTAAGGTAGAAAAAAATAAATTAATTACTTAAGGTGAGGAGGTCCCAAGCAGAGAGGCAGCTGGGAATACCTGGGGATTTCTTAGGGATGGCATTAGTAATTGGAAAGGGGAAATAAGAATTTCCAGCCCCCTCACGAGGTTATAAAATTAACTTTTTCAAAACCCTTTCTCCAGTCTGGGAGTTGGGATTCTGGGGTTCCAGGAAGAGGAAAGGTCTGGGTTCAGCCAAAGGGATGAAGGGGGCTGGTTCAGGGTCGTTCCTCCAGAAAGCGGTAAGTGGGGTTCTCATAGCCATGATGCTGCAGTTCCCGCAGCTGCTGCTCCTCCAGGGTCAGCATGGGGTCCACCTGCAGCAGGGCAGGAGAGGGAGAGTGAGGCCTTGAGACCTGACCTGGTCTTACAGCTCCTCCCTGCCCACGCTCTGGAACTCCTTCCCATACCACTCTGTCTCTCACCTCCACCACCCCATGGCTGATAGCCCCGTAGGGCTTCTTCCTGCGCAAGAGCAGCATGGAGAGGACGATCAGGGAGCCCCCGCCCGCTCCCATGATCAGCAAACCGGACAGGGCCTCTAGAGACACTCCTGTTCCGGCGGGTGCCTAAAGGGAAAGAGATGGGGCAGGGCTCATCTTTGAGGCTCACCAGAAGCCAGTGTGGCTTTGGAAGTCACAGCCTAGCCACTGGCCTCTGACCTTTCCCCCGAGGTACCCCAAATATTCCTCTTACCAGCTCATCTCTCTGGATCTCCGATGAGTGGGAAGGAAAACCCCTTGGAACAGACACATTCACCTGGGGGAGCAGGAGGTGTTAAGGACCCAGGCATATGGGCCCCGGCCTCCTCTTCCCCTAGTGCCAGAGAGGGCATCTCCCGCCCTCTACGTCCCCAGAAATCTGAAGTCCATGTCCTCGGTTACCTCTTCCCTTGTTAAGGAATCCAACCCCCTGGCATCCTCCTCTTTCAGACCTTTGAGTCTAGGCCCCACCCCCAAGCCTCCCTCAGGAGCCCACAGGGCTAACTTACCTTCCGCTCATACTGTTCCAGGGGGGACAGCTTCTCTTTCCCAGGGGGTGCAGCATCTTGTTCTGTGGACCCTACCCCCCAGGTCTTAGCTTATTCCTAAGAGTCCAGAGTGGTGCTCCCCCCACTCCCCGCCCCTTAAGGAGGGAGTCAGAGGGTTACCAGACTCCACCACAGAAGGTGTGGGGTTCCCAATTATGGACCCTTTTCCATTTTGGGCTCAGAGACTTAGTGGGATTTGGTGGCTGGGGTCTACGCTGTGAGATACCTTTTGGAAGGGCCACGGGGCTGTCTGTTGGCAGCCAGAGGAGGCAGGGGAACAATGCAGAGGTAGGACTTCACTGAAGAAAGGATGAGAAATACCCTCCCAGGGTCCATGACAGGAGGATCAAGGATGCTACAGAGGCCTTCACAACCTTAGACACTCCTCCCCATTCTCTCCCACTCGCTGTGGTAACTGAGATACCCCTAGACTTGGGAGATTAGAAATTGGGTTGAGGACCTATTTCCCAAAGCCTAAGGCTATCTGCAGTTGGGTTATCTCACCATCATTGGAATCCAGAGGCTGCAGCCCACCCTTGTCCTCACTGCTGTTCCCGAGGACAGGGACTTCCAATTCATTGGGACTCAGGTGTTCAGAGTGGAGGAATTCCTCTGCGGGGGACACATAGAAAGGAGGTTGAGGTTGTGAGCATAGGGATCTCTCTCTCTCTGTCTCTCTCTCTGTCTCTCTGTCTCTCTCTCTGTCTCTCTCTCTCTCTCTCTCACACACACACACACACACACACACACACACACACACCTTATACAAATATACAAAGTGATTGGGGATTGTCACAGTGTGATCTGGGAAAGAGGGGAGCTGGTAGGAGGCACCCCTGGCAGGGAGGATAGAGGCTGAAAGTGCAATGGGCTTAAAGAGCAGGAAAATTACAGTTAGATGTGGGACATGCAAAGGAAGTCACAATAGATCTGGGGGCTGTGATAAGTCACACTGTCTGGTATTCCCGCTCTTGTGTAGGCTCTTTCCCTTGTGTCTGGACTGAGGTTGTAACTTGCTTTAACCACAGAATGTGGGCCCATGTCTTAGGTGACTTGGCAGCTTCCACTTTCATGTTTGAGGGCTTGAACTATCATGTAGGAAGTCCAGGCACCCTGTGTACAGACAATGTGGAGGGTCTCTCCGGAGAAGAGAGGCTTTGAGCCTACAGGGAGAGGTAAAAGGGCCCAGTTGTGCTAAAGTTCCAGCCCCTAGCTCAGTGGTCGGCAAACTCATTAGTCAACAGAGCCAAATACCAACAGTACAATGATTGAAATTTCCTTTGAGAGCCAAAGTTTTTAAACTTAAACTTCTTCTAAGGCCACTTCTTCAAAATAGACTCGCCCAGGCTGTGATATTTTGTGGAAGAGCCACACTCAAGGGGCCAAAGAGCCGCATGTGGCTCGAGAGCTGCAGTTTGCTGATCACTGCCCTATCTGATCTGCTAGCTGAATATAACTACATGCTTGACTACTGACAAGAAGCACCCAGTAGAACCCAGACCAGACGGCAGAATCATGAACAAAGAAGATGGTTAATTTAATTTCTGGTGTCTGTCACACAGTATTAGATAACTAAATTGTGTGTGTGGGTGGGGCGGAGGGGAAGGTCAGGATCTGCCCTTAGAGATCTGGAATGGGAAGCAGGGGTCATATGTACTCACGAATCTGGGGCCGCAGCTCCTGAGCCAGATGGGGGTTCTGATCAAGCAGCCCCAGGCTCTGATTCATCCTTTCCTCAATTACTTGAAGGTGGTTCTGCACCTGTGGGGGAGTGATTATGAAGGATGAACTGGGAAATGTAGGCTAGAAATGGGAAAACTGAGATAGGATGAAGGAAGAGCAATAGAATTAAAGGAAAAAGTAGTACATACAGTATACAGAAGTAGTGCACAAGAGCCAGGAATGGGCCATAGGAGGAAGGAATTGGAGGAGGAGAAACAGAATACAAAGAAAAGATGTATAGAAGACAGGAAGTGAGAGGCTTGGAAAAGGGAGTCAAGTGGAAGGGAAAGGCATAGTTGCTAGGAAAAATGGGGCACAGGAGACGTGGAAAGTATAGGAAACAAGGAATATGGTATAGAAGATAGGAAATGGAGGCAAGTTGGTTGGAGGGGCAGGAAGTAGGATCTGAGAAATAGAAAGTGAGGTTTGAGGGAGGTGCAGAAAAGGAAGTAGCATTGGAGTGTCATATAGAAATGATGTGTTTCAAGGGCAAGACTTGGAGCTCAGAGCAGGAAGAGAACATCCAAGAAACAGAAATTAGGATCCAAAGGCACAGAACAGGGGTTCCGGGGAAAACAAGTAGGGTTAGGGAGAAAGAAGAATGGAGGGACAGGAACAGGGTTCAAGGCACAGGAAGGGGGTTCTGGGAAAGGAAGAAGAAATCCAAGGGACAAGAATGGTGTCAAAGATTCAGGACCCAAGGGACTGGAAAAGGTCCCAAGGCACAAAAAAGGGGTTCCAGAGATAGGAGGTGGAACAAGAGACAGAAGGAGGGTCTGAGGGATGGAGTCTCAGAGAGAGCAGGGTATTAGAGAGCTGGGAAAATCTGAGCACCTGGAGGCTCATCTGCTGGGCCTTCTCGGGCTCCACGGCAGCCACATGCTGGTAGTGTCGCAGTGTGTGCCTTTGCTCCTTCTGCTCTGCACGCAGATAGCGCCGCAGGGCCAGCAGGACACGCTCTGGCTGTGGAAGGGATGAAGGCTGCCTAAGCCCACCCTAGCCCTTTCCATCCTCTGCCCTCTGCCCCCACAGCTCCCACACCTGAGGCGGTTCTCCCTGCAGTGCCGCCAGGAAACCTTCCAAGGCAGCCCGGCGTTGGTCGTTGATTAGGGCGATGACGCGGGTGGCGTGGGTCTCCACCAGGCGCTGTCGCTCACCAGACACCTGTTCCTCCAGGGTCTGCAGAATGGACTGAAAGTGCTATCAAAGGGGTGAACACAAGATTAGCAGAGGTAAATATGGGTGGAAGCCTAGGTCAGTGGCATTCTGGAAAGGCAGGGCTATAGGGCCAAGCAGGGTGGGTGCAGTGGATCTAGGTCTGGGTAGAGTCAACCTGGAGTTGGGACTAGATCACAGAACACTGACTGGAAAGGGTGGGGATATAGGGAAGGAGTAGGCCTATTGGGAGCCAAGCTGGAGGTATAAACTGAACTGGAATGAACAATCTAGAAACAGAGTTGGCCTATGTTAAAATCAAAGGGAGCAAATATTTTAATAAAGGTAGAGCTCTAGGCCTGGGTAGGTCAAACTGAAGACAGACTGGGCCTAAATGAGACTCAGGTGGGTAGGAAGCAAGAATCAGGGAATGGAGCTAACCTGAGTGGGGACTATAGGAAGTAGGTCTGTACCAAGGTGAAGCTGGAAGAGGTGGGATGGAGAACATGAGGTTGGGCCTAATGAGGCGGGACTGAGTAAAAATGAGATTAGAGAGCAGGACCAAAGTCAGGGGCATGGCCTAATAGGGACAGGAATGCATTAAAGAAAGGCTGAGAAGGATCTGGCTGGGCCTGCAGGTGGGTCAGCATGGGAAAGGACTCCAGAGCCAGTCCTCAGAAATAAGAATCAGGTTAAAACAGGGCAAAACACAGCCCATCAAAGAACAATGTCAGGTCCAACATAGGCAAGAGGGGTGGAACTAAATGTAGGGTTGGGGCAAAGAGAGGCTAAGATAAGTAGGAAGGGATAGAACTGGATGAGGCTGGTGGGACAAGGCCTAAGCCAGGCTGAGACTGGATGTGTCCCAGGTAGTGGACAGGCATGAGTGAGTTGGACCCACTGGAAGTTGTCCTACCTCATTCAGAGCCTGTCTGTCAGCCTTAGGCAGATTCTTGGACTGGTTGTCCGCCATGGCCCATTCACGCATCACCTGGGAGCAGGAGAACTCAGGTTTCTAGAATCCGCCCTGCTCCACCCAGTTAGTTCCCCAATCCTTCTTCAAGACTTTGGAGGCTCCAGATAGATCCCTTAAGTCCCATTTGGTTCTTGGGTTCCCAAGAGAGAACACTCAGAAGAAATTTAAGGTGGAAGAGTACCATCCACCAGAGTTTCCTTAGAATCTGTTGGCATCCCAATGGGATTGAATGGGTTAGGGATCCCTGGTCATTTTAGGGGTAGCATTGAGGACTAGGAATTGATAGGGGCTTGGGGAGCTTTTGGAAATAGTCCCAACCTGCCCCCAGAAATTTCCTGACATTTATGGAGCTCTATGTTATGGGTGATTCTGGGACCCCCGCTATCATTACCTCATTAATCTGGCGCATCCTTCGCTCCTCCAGGTCCATCTTGGCCCGCAGGAAACCCTCGTGCTCACTGATTTCTCCAGGCAAGCCAAAGTACACATCCACACCATCTGTGGGCCTCGGGATGGAAGTCACTGCAATGTCAGGAATCAGATGGTCAACCTGAATCCCATCTCCAGGTCACCTTTTCTACTCAGAGAACTACATTTCCTAGAGTGCACTGGAAACCACCATGTGTCCACTTTAGCCATAGCTTCTGCCTAGCATTGTGGGAAATGTAGTTCAGAACTAGACAATAGTTCTGAACTGTTCTTGAAAAGCATAGGAATCCCATTACACCATCCTCTAATCCAAAATAACCCTGAGGGCTTACTAAATGGCTCCTCCACTTCCAGGTACCTCCAACCATTCTTTTCATTCTTCACAGGCCAGGTCTACCACCTCTACTTTATCCAAAACTGCTCTCAACCCTTCCATTCCTTCCAAGCAGACCTCTCTCCTATAGGTCCCTCCCAAAGATGTTCCTACACCAAGACTCCCCAAATCATCCTGCCTCCACGGTGGAGGAAACTAAGATTTCAGAAATGACCTCACCTTTGCTGACCCCTGCAGGAGGATGGGAGCTTGAAGGTTGGACTTTTTCCTCCTCCTCTTCCTCTTCAGCCTGTAGGGGCTCCACAAAGTAATCGTCTACTGGCTGTAGGAAGGATTCCTCCTCTTTCTTATCCTCATCCCCTTCTATTCTGCCCCCCAGAGGCCAGGACCGGGTGGAGGGGTTGCTGAGGGAGCAGAAGACACAAGGCAATAAGAACCTGGGTCCAGGCCCCAGGCTTTCACTGCCTGCCTGGATGGGCAGGAAAGATTCCCTCTCACTCACCTAACTTCTGTCCTAGACGGGTCAAGGGTCACTGGAGGAGGGCAGCACACATACTCCACACCTCGGAACCGATCCATGCCACAGGGCAAAAGCATGCCCAAACCATGCAGGATGAAGCTCTGGGAGCTGCAGGCCTGTAGGAAGAGTGGGTCCAGATGCCAGGATTGTGGGGTAGGAGAAGGCAAACGAGGGGGGCCTGGATGCCTGAGTGTTGGAGGCTGATTGGGCTGGGAGCCTGAATTCCAGGTTCTGTCCCGATAGGAAGAGGGGGCAGAGGTCCAGACTCTTGGGTTCTGCAGGGGGGGGGGGGGGTGGTGTTCTGGGAATGAGGATGGATGTGCCGGGGTCCTGACCTCCTGTGCTTCCTGATGCCTCCGGGTTGAACTCTCACACTGGTCCATGCGCTCCTGATGCAAGAACCGGCAGCCTTGGGGCACCAGCAGGGCCTCACTCACGAATTCACCCGCTGGGGACGGGGGCACCAGAGTGAGATCCTCTCATAGCCTTACCCTCCTTAGAATCCAGGTTTATCATCCTCAGAGGCCTCTGCCCGCCTCGGGACTCAAGCATTTAGTTCTCTAATGTGAGCCTTGAGACCAAGGCCCAGGATCTCGCCCCTCAGCCTCCCACCTCCATTTCCCGCCCCCAGCCTAGGACTCACGCAGGCAGCGGAAAGGCACAACCTGGTGGTGAGGGTGAGTACAGCGGCCGCCCTGGGCACCCCCGCACCAGCGTTCCATGGGGATGGCCTGCGTCGCCTGTTCCACACGTGCAATCTGCATCTCCGGGTACATCTGTGGGCACCGTGTGGGGGCAATCAACCCACGATTAGAACGCAAGCAGTCATGCTTCTCTTCTGGCCATATCCCTTTGCAAGACTCCAGTGTTCATAAGGCATTCTTCTCCTTCGGCCCTGCTTCTTCATGAAACCGGTCTTAGATATATCTAAGTCCAGTAGGCCCACTGGCCACGTCCCTAATAACTCCCCCTTACCCCTCCCTCTCTCCTCCCCGCACCCCGTTATCCTTAGGCCTCTCCCCTTTACTGGCCAGTTCCTTTACAAAGGTCTCTCCATATACCCATAAACTCAATTTTTCTACGCCCACCTCTCTTCAGGTCACCTTGCTGCCCTTCCCCAATCAGGTTCATCTCTCCGTAGATCCCACCAACTCTTTAAGTCTCGCCTCTTTCCCTGTTGGACTTCTCAGTGTCCCTTTTCTTTGTAATAGACCTTCCTCCTAGCTTTCCACTCATCAATTGGGCTCCACCCCTTTTCTATCTTCTAGGTCTCCAAGGGCTTTTTGTCAGACTACCCTCTCCTTTGGCCACGCCTCCCTATGTACCCACTCTTTAAGGAGCCCACCACTCACTGGGTCACCTTTCTTAGCCGGATTTTGCACGGTTCTCCTCTTTCCTGACCTAGTTTCTTTTTTTTTTTCTCTTTCTTTCTTCTTTTCTTTTTTGTTTTGTTTTATGACCTTTTCTCAAAAACAGGTCCCGCCCTATCCTAACTGCGCCTCCGGCCACGCCCCCTGGCTCCCCAGCCTTCTTAGATCCCTGGCCTCCTGGCCCGAGGAGTCCGGCCGGGAACAAACAACAAAACGCCAGTCTGGCCAGACTCCGCCCACCCCGCTCGCAGGCCACGCCCACCTGTCTGCAGTACTCCAGCGCGCGCTGCGGGTCCCGGAGGCAGCGCCGCGAGAACTGTGCGTCTGGTTCCCAGCGGCCAGTGCGCAGGTCCAGATGCAGGGTTGGGTGCCCGCATAGTCCAGCCACCTGAGCGGACCTCCGGGCCTGGGTGTGTGGGCGAAGAGGGTCAGTGAGGGCTCGGGGGACGTCGGCATGCTGGTCCTGTGGCCCTTTGCTTTCTAGGACTCAGATGTTTAGGCCCCAGAACCAGCCCCTTCTCCAAGCACCAAGCACCCGCCTCGGTAGAGGTACCGTTTCCCGGGATACAGTTACTACTGGGCGGGGCGCCCCAGCTCTCCTGTTGCTATGGCTACGCGGGTCCCCCCAGGATTCTCGCGGCTTGGCGGTGGCCGAGTCCAAGGCGCACGCCCACCCCGGCGCAGCCGCACTAGAGACGGAAGGGGTTAAACCTGAATCACTGGAAAGGAGGTCAGAACCCCGACGTTCTGGCCCCTCCTCCCCTTATCCCCAGCTCAGGCTCCCATTCTTGGGGGCAAAGATGACAGACAGGGCTCGGCTTCAGGCCTGGACACCCTTGAGGGCTGGAGAGCTCCCTCCTGGGTCAGGGGGCGGCGGCTGGAGGCCTAAACTCCTGGGTCCTGGGAGGCTGCGGGGCCCTCGTATGGGCCCAGAGGATGGGAAGGGACCCAGGCTCTTGGATCTAGGGATCTTATTGCTTGGTGGGTTATATGTTCAGGTGGGGAAGGGCTGGGGCTGAGTCACTTAGGTCGAGAAGACTTGAGGGGCTGGATTTCTGGGACCAGGAGCTCTGGAAAAATCAGTTCCTCTGCTGGGGGCGGGAGGTGGCTGGGGCGACACCAGATGGGGGGAGCTGGGGCATGGACTCCTGGGTTCGTGAATGCCTAGTGCCCTTAGGGGACCCCGGGGGCGGCCGCCTGGCCGGAAAGATTGCACTTTCCGCCCTGGACACGTCCGCGCCGGGTCGAGGCCGGGTCCCGCCCCTTCCCCCACCCCCCAGTCCTCACCTCCGCCGCGCCGGGGCTCGCACCGGCCAGGCTCCCGACGGCGAGCTGCGCGCGCAGGAGCAGCAGCAACAGTGGCAGCAACAGCGGCAGTGGCGGCGGGGCCCAGCGGCGGCCCAGACCGGGAATGGCGGGGCTTATGTGCCCCATGTCTGGGCTCTCACGCCCTCACGTCCCCAGCACTCCCGCCCAGCCCGGCCCGGCCCCAGCGGTGACAGGAGCTCCCAGCGCCACAGCCACCTCCTCCTGCCGCCCCTTGGCTGCGCCGGCGCCTCCAGCCCCGCCCCGCGCCGCTCCGCCTTCCTGGCCAGGACAATAGCATGCCCGCTCTGCGCTGGCAGGAGCTGCTCCCCAACGCCACGTGGGAGCCTGCGTCAAGGTCCCTTCAGATTCCAGATGTTCCACCCCATGCCAGGATCTAGCCAAAGGTCTGGGTCATGGAATCTGGGGTTATGGGTTTTGTGTTCTTCTTCAGACGCAAAATCAGCTTCCTTTTCTTCCAGGAATTATCAGCTTGAAAGACAACACCCTCCTCCCATTCCCAGCCCAATTTCTTTTCTTGAGTTGCCAGGAATGTAGTCCTCAAATTTCTCCGACCAAGAGCACAGCAGTTGCCGTCCGTCCTCCTCTCCCTCAGATCAGGAGTCTGGGCCCGGGAACCTTTCCTATCAGAACCAGAGACCAAGCCCCCAGCCCTTCTCCCTCTGTGACCCAAGAGCCCCAGGCCCTCTGCTCTGCTTCCCAAGGTTCTCAGGTGGCTGGAACTTGAATTCCTTGCTCAAGGATCCATGACACAAAGTTCCTAGGCCCCTTTTTAAAAGATGACACAAGTCAGGTACTCAGCACCTCATGACAAGAGGCTGGAGCCCATCTGTGCTCTAAGGCCAGGGAATTTTTATCTCCTCGCCTCTAGCCTCTCCCTCCCAGCCTCCCCTTCAGGGCTTACTGCTTTGTTTCCTGCAGTGACAGTGTAGAATCCTGTCTTCCCCAAGTCCAGTGGAGTAGCCCTGTCATGTGTGCACATCTGTGCATGTATGTTGGTGTAGATGTATATTACAAGAGCCCGAAGCATTAAGCAGGTAGCAAGGGGCTTGGGTGTGGGTCCTGGTTTGCTCTTAGAGTCACTTCAGAGCCTAGGGTAGAGGAAGGGCCTTAATGCCAAGAGAATCCTGAAGACAAATTTTAATTTTTAAAATTAAACATATATCTCTCATCCCCAGATTCCACCCCCATCCCCTCCAGTGACAATCTCACCCTGTCCTCACTCCTTGGACCCAATTCTTTCAGGGCCTTTAAGGAAGGTGGAAGGGATCAAGATGGTGGCTATCTTGGGTTCCCAAGGAGTGAACTGACATCTTGGCTTCACTTCCATTAGCCAAGCAAAGTGTGCCTCAGGGAAAACCAGGACAGGGCCTCGTCGGGCCTCCATCTTTTATATATATAAAATCAATAAAGATATATTAATCTTTATCTTATATATATCTTTATCTTATATATAATCAATAAAGATATATATATATATATAATCTTTATCTTATATATATAATCAATAGTTATATATATATACCCTGTTCCCCTGAAAGTAAGACATCCCCCGAAAATAAGACCTACTTCCAGTTTTGCCTCTCGCTGTAATATAAGGCATCCTCCCCAAAATAAGGCCTCCCTGGAATATAAGGCCCCCGAAGCTACCGTAAGCCATCTGACTCCTGATTTAAAGAGACCTCGCACTGCCTGAACAGCTCCGGCTGCACTGCGGCCAATCAGTGAGCTGGTTTGTGATGATAACTACTACTGTACTGTATACAGGTAATAAATTTCCTTTTTTTTTTGTTGTTCAACAATAAATGTGTACCGTATTCTTCTTCATGAAAAAATAAGACATCCCCTGAAAATAAGACCTAGTGCATCTTTGGGAGCAAAAATTAATATAAGACACTGTCTTATTTTCGGGGAAACAGGGTATATATCTTTATTGATTTCAGAGAGGAAGGGAGAGGGGAAAAGAGAAACATCAATGATGAGAGAGAATCATTGATTGGCTGCCTCCTGCACATCCCCTATTGGGGATCAAACCTGCAACCTGGGCATTGAACCTGGGACCCTTTAGTCTGCAGACTGACCCTCTATCCATTGAGCCAAACCAGCTAGAGCTCCATCTTAATCTTAATCTTCCCTATGTTATCTTTCTTCTCAATGCAAGTGGTCATCTTGAAATATCTTCTTTCAGTGTCTAGAAACAACTTCTACATCTGCCTCTAACTCCCATCACCCACTGTCTCTATTCCTCTGTGAAGGGACCATTTGACATTGAATCTCTTGTATACAGGGGAATAGGTGGACATAGTGGTCAACTTGCTCCCACTTAGGACATCCCCTAAGTGGATGAGCAAATTGTCCCCAATGATCTATCACTCTCCTCAATGTTTAGTTTTGGAGGAATAGGTTTGCTAACTTGTTCTGGTTCTTTAGAATCAGGACAATCTATATGGCAAGTTGAAAATTCCAGCATTTTTGAGTTGGAAAGATGCTATACATGTGTTTGGAGATGAAAGTGGCTAGGTGTGGGGAAGGAAGCATATGGGAACGGGGGAGTACTGGGCGCCCTATCTGGGGGCCCAAAGGATGTGGGTTTGATGTAGCTGCTAAAAGCTCGAGAATGGGGTGTGGTGAGATAACCTGCCTGGGCTCTAGACAGTTTGCAGGGGCGAGGCAGGCCTACATGTGAGCTGAAGTCATAGAAATGAGGGCTACCCAGAGGTCCAAGCGGGGGAGAGGGTGGCAGCAAAAGGCCATCTCCAGGGGTTTTGCCAAGGCTCGGGCTCACACTGACTCCTTGAACCTTGTAGTAACCATTAGTTGGGTCCTGAGGAGACAAATGAGATTTGTGAGTATGTATAGGTGGGTGAGGACCACTGATGGAGACTGAGTCAGACCCAGTGAGAGCAAAAGGTAGAAATAGGAGCAGGCAGAGACAGAAAGACAGACCTATAGACTGGTAGGAAGACCAAGTAAGATAAACACAGTGACAAGAGAGAAAGGAACAGAAAGAGATGGGCAGAAAGAGACAGAGACAGAAGGATATAGGCCTGCTGAGGATGATGGTGTGGAAGGAGGTGCAGAGGGAGCAAGAGAAAGAGATTGAGACCAAGATATTTATTCACACATTTGCCCACCAGCCTCATGGCTTTGATTTTGTGTCATGCCCTGTGCAGCTGCTGGATAGACCTTGCCCTGTCCTCATGGAGATACTAGGCCAAAGGAGAAGTGACAGATGACCAGACAGAGCCCAAAGGAATCAGCACTGCACTGGGGTAAATAAGGCAGAGTGGCGGGAACTGTGATGATGGGACTTTATGGAGAAGCACAGGCAAGATTATTGGGGTTGTGATGAGGGAACCTTCAGCACAGAGATCCGGAGAAAGAAGCCCAAATCAGAGTGGTTTTGGCTATGAGAGTCCAAACATGGACAGAATGATCAGAGCTGGGAGGAAAGGAAGGAAGGAAGGAAAAAAGGAAGGAAGAAAAGGTTTTCTAGAGCCAGAAATGTATGAATTGAGACTAGAGGAATTGAAGGAGAAAATTAGGTAGAAATGGGAAGGAAGTTAGGAGGGGTTTAGGCCAAGAGAATAGCAGAATAGCATGTGCTAGGTACAGAGGAGAAAGAAAAGGTACTCTAAAGGTGGGGCAAGTCTGGGGAGATGTGAGGCAGGTGTGGGACCTGGTAAGTGAAAGGGGCCTAGGGAGGCAACCAAGGTGAGGCGACCAGGAGGCCTGAAACATGAGTATGACAGGGAAAGCACAGAGTGAACCCTGATCTGGGCCTAAAAATGGAATGCAAGGCTAGAACACATATGTGGGCTGAGACAGCATCTATGCAAACGAGAATGTGAAGGTGGGTGAGACAGCCCAGGAGGCATGAGAAAGAGGACAGAGGGGGCTAGATCCTTCTTTGTGGGCAACAGAATAAGAAAGGAAGGGACAGAGTAGTGAGTTGGAGACACAGAGAAAGGAGTCCTTTCTCTTCCAATGCTCACCTTTGTCTCCAGAGCCCCCTCTTTATCCAGAACCAGGTCACTGCTGTCCATGTGCATGATGGGGCCCTGGAGGAGGATGCTTAGTGAGAGGGAGTGGCCAGAGGATCCTCTTACCCCAGAAGGGGTCTAGGCTCAGGAAAACAAAGAGCCCCGGGGACATATTGGATCTAGGGCATAACTTGGTCAGGGGCATATTTGAATCGGGGGGACATTTGGGTTTGGGGTTAATGTTGGGACTAGGGCCCAATTTGAGTTTAGGGGCCCAGTTAGGACTAGGTTACAATTTGGGTCTAGAGGTACAACTAGGTCTGGATCCCTGGCTTCCTACCTGGTCCTCACTGCTGCCTGTCTTCTCTTCCTCAGGGCCCTGCAGACTGGAACCATGGCTGCTGCCTGGCATGTGAACCTGGGTCTTTTGCTTGGAGAAAGAGGCTGAGGCCAAGGACAGTGGGTGAGGGTGGGAGGACGGAGGCAGAGCTAAGCAATGGGGTAGGGTCACAGTTTGGGGAGACCAATGAGCAGGAACATAGAGGACTTGGAGAATTAGGTTACGAGGCAAGGAACCACTGTGAGCCCTGGTCTGGGAGGGCAAGTAGTATTAACCTTGAGAGAATGCAGTTAGGGCTTCAGGAAGGAACCAGGGCCTGAAGGTGAACCAGTCTCCACCAGGGGCTAGAGAGGCAGCACTGGGCCAGATCCTAGGGCCAGGCTTTTAGGATTCTGTGTTTGAGGGCCTGTCAGTGAGCAGGGCAAGTGCGGGGTTTTGTTTGTTTGTTTGTTTGTTTCGGCGGGGGGGGGGGGGAGTGGAGTAATCGCAGATACTAACCCTTGGCTTGGCACCAGCAGCAGAGGGCCACCCCAGTGATGATGATAATGAGAGTTGTGGCCAAGGAGGTCACCCCAGCCACAATCCAGATAGTAGGCAGCACATCTGCAGGGAGAAGAGGGGTGGTCTGAGGAGGAACTGGGGAACAGCACCAGGGCTGGGGTTGGGGTCTCTGGGTTCAAAAGTTGCCGGATTTGGAGATACCTAAGGTTTATAATACCCTGGGATTAAGGGCTCGTGAAATTGGGGTTTCACCAGTAAACTCCCTGGCTTTAGGGAGTCTTAAAATATGAGGGATTTTAACTTTGGAGATTTCCATTTTGGGGGCATCAGAATGTGAGGGGTGTCTCGGTTTAGGATTCTGTATTTGATGTAATTTATTTTGGGGGTGTCTCAGGATTTAGTGGACTTATAGTTTTGAGGCTCTCAAGGTTTAGGGGGTCTTTGCATTTGGAGGTCCTCAGTTTGTGGATTGTAGACGTTGAGGGTTGGGGTCCTCAGATTTGTGGGTCTTCAGGCTGCAGGTCTCACCTCTACGGCCCAGGCTGATCCAGGTGGCTCCCTCACCCAACCGGTTGCGAGCACTGCAGTTGAAGCCCCGGCTGAAGTCAGACTCCTGGGTTCCCGAAATGTGTAGCACAGAGACCAGGCCTGGACCCTGTCCAACTCGGCCCTCCGGGGCCGGGAACGTCTCCACCAGGAACCGACCCTGGGAACCTTTCTCCAGGAAACCCTCATCCCAAGACCAGACCTTGGGGCACAAAAGGCGATCAGAGGAGACTGGGAAGGAGGAGGGAAACAGCCAGGGGGTGGGGGAATCAGAGGTAGTCATGCAGCTCAGGGAGTTTGGCTGGGAATTCAGGGATCATACTCGGGACATTTCCTTACCACGGCTTCTGGGGCGGGGGAGGCGAAGACTAGACACTGGAGGCGGGCGGGGGCCCTCAGAAAAGCAGTCGTGGAATGCAGGGCGGTCACTACTGGGGGAGCTTGTTTGGAGATTGTGGTTCAGTCAGAGTAGAGGCCCCGCCCTCCCAACCAAAGCCTGTTTCTTTCTTTTCTTTTTTTACTTGTCCATCCATTTATTCACCCATCCACCAAGCCATTCATCCAACATGTCATCTAAAAAACCATCTGTCTGGCCATCCATCCATCTATCCTCCCATCCAACCATGTATCCATTCATCAACCCATCCATCCAAAGCCTGTTTCAACAAGGCCGGCCACGCCCTCCTCACTAACCCCAACCAAGCAGGCCATCCGCTCAGCAAACTCCAAACGCCGCCTGGGAGACTCACCTTCACTACCTCCCACTGGCACCCCCAGGCCCCGCCTCTATGAAGCTTTCGCTCTCGAGGCCACACCCGCCCATTTATAGCTCTGCCCATCCCAGCCCTTTAGGGAGCACCGTTTTCTCACCATTCACCGTCAACCTGACCTCCGCAGCGCCCCCTCGGCCAGAGCGCCCCGCCTCGGCCCTGCACTCGTAGTCGCCGGCATCCTCTGGCCCGACGGAGGGGAGACGCAGCGTGGGCCCGTAGCCCAGCACCTGGGAGACGGGGGTGGGGCATCAGGGGCAGAACCTTGGGAGGAAGGTTCCACTGCCTGCCACCAGTACTCGCCAGACACGGCCTTACCTGTGCACCCCCATGGCGGGTCCAGGTGACCCGTGGGGGCGGGTTCCCGCGCCAGGCACAGCTGAAGAAAGCTTCTTCCCCCTGGTCTACAGACAGAGGCTCCGGCTTTGCCTGTAGAATCGGTCCGACTAGAGGAAAGATAGGGTCACATGACCGGGAGGGCTGCACCTTCCGACCTGGGGTCAGCCACTCAGATTTGGCAAGCTCGCCAGCCGAGCGTCGCTCAGTGGTTTGAGCATGGATGTATGGACTAGAAGGTCATAGTTCGAGTCCTGGTTAGAGCACATGCCTGAGTTGCAGGCTTGATCCCAGTGGGGGTGCGGGGGTGTGGGGTGTGGTGGTGGTGCAGGAGGTAGCCAATTTATGATTCTCTTTCATTATTAATGGTTCTTTCCCCCTTTCCCTCTCCCTTCCTCTCTGAAATCAATTAAAGTATATTTAAAGAAAAAAATTCTTATTAAAAAGAAAGGAAGGAAGGAAAGAAGGAAGAGAAAGAAAGAAAGAAGGAAAAGAAAGAAAGAAAGAAAGAAAGAAAGAAAGAAAGGAAGGAAGGAAGGAAGGAAGGAAGGAAGGAAGGAAGGAAGGAAGGAAGGGAGAAATGGCAACCTCAAGGGCCCAAGTATAGGCCCTGGTCCACAACTCTGCTTACATGCCCTGCTCCTGCCCTGCCCCTGCCCCAATCTGGCATTGACCCAGCACAGTCAATGGCTACATTTTATGCCCCCCTCCCACCTTCCACAGCCCATTGCAAGCATGCCCCACTCCATCCTCCACGCCCCCCTCCCCACCTGCCCGTTTCAGCAGGTCCCATTTTGCCCAAACCCACGGTCCTGCCCTGGCTCACACTGTACATCCAGGGCGGTGCTGCAGTTGGCACTACCCACAGCGTTGCTGACTTCGCAGGACACTGGCGCAGTGAGGAATGAGGCGTCGGCCACCACCTCCAACATAGGTCCTCGGGCCCCGAGCACTGGGGAGCCCCCTTTGGCCCACCTGTGGAGGGGGTGGGATCGTTAGTATTGTCTTTGCTCCCCAGGTACAGCTGTTCATGTCCCAGCTCCAACCCTTCCCAAGCCAGTGCTTTGGGCTCGGGAGAGGTGGTCATCCTCACCGATAGCCCGTAACAGGAGGCTGGGCCCTGGCCTGGCAGAGGAAAGTGACCTTCTCTCCCTCCTGCACAGTCTGTGGTTCTGCAGACAGAGTCACCACGGGGGGGTCTGTGGAGGGGGCCGATAATCAGCAATGGTCAAGGACCTCTGTGATGACCTAGGAGTCCCAGCGCCTCCACCCCAGGTGTGGCTCTCCAGTTCCCTCTCCCCTTTGAGCTAGGAGTCCAGGCAGGCCTCCGGTTCCGTATTCCCTCAGGAACTACAGATCCATAGCTCCCTCCTTCCTCCAGGTCCCAGGCCACTATTTCACCAAGGACTCCAGACTCAGGGACCAGCATCCAGCTGCGCTCACACTGCAGGTTCAGTGTGATAGCTGTGTCCTTCCCTGCAGGCAAGGCCTGGCTGCGGGCCCGGCAGACCAAGGTGGCTCCATCATCATGGCTGGAAGGGGTAAAGGACAAGATGCTCTCCACGGACTCAGTGGTCCCTTTCTTCAGTAGGGTCTGGAGGTTAAGAATAATAATAATGATTCCATCTAGCCCTAATACAGTTCTTATTATGTGTCAGGTTCTCTTCTAAGCACTCAGGAGAAGTATTGCTTTATTTAATCCTTACAATTATCCTATGAGGTGCATACTACTATTATCCTCGTTGTACAGAGAAGAAAACGGAGGGACAGAAGAGATTAAGTTACCTACCAAGATTAACCAACTAAGGAGTGACTGAGCCAGGTAATCCAGACCTAGAATCTTCACCCTTAATCATACACCAAGAACCCCAACCCTTTAACCCCTGCCTTCCCATGCCCTTTTCTTCTCTGGATGAGCCTGTGGTCTTAGTGAACTCCTACATTTTCCTGAATAAACAAGGACTGGCACAGGGATTTGCATCTGACCTGATAGGAGGTAGCCCCATCCAGCTGGACCTCATCACGAAACCACAGCAGCTCAGGGGTGGGGCGGGCATCCCCACGGCTCCGACAGGTCAGATTTGCAGGAACCCCAGCAACCAGAGACACAGAGGGGCTGCCCAGCACCTGAGGGGCTTCTGGGGGCACTGTGGATGGATCTGGGGTTAGAGCTGGATTCTGGGCCCCAAGATCCAGATCTTCCCAGCTCCACTTGACCACTCCTCTGTGCTCCCTCGACTCTGATACTCCCAGCAAGGACTGGCTATCCCTCTGGGCACCCTGGGGAGATGAGTGGGCTGGACCCTCACCCAGCACATGCAGCTGGGCTGGTCGAGAGCGCAGGCCTGCCTGTGTGGCTTGACACTCATATGATGCTTGATCCTCTAGTTCCACAGGCTTAATCTGGAGGTCGTGCTGGCCTCTGGCTGCATCCCCTGCTATCCAGTACCTGGACCACCCTGAAATCAAGAAAGAGGCAGTCACAGCACTGCTCTGAGTCCCTGTCCCCAGCCCAAAAGTGGGTGCTGAGCTAGGGAGACACTAACCCTCTCCCAATCCAGAGTCACTTCAGACTTGGGGGGGGGGTGATAAATTCAGAGAGGAAAAAAAGCCAGAAAACAATTTCCACAAAAGTCAGATGAGATACTATCTCTGGGGTAAAGAAGGAGGGCATTATGATAGGGGAAAGGAATAAGAAAGGCTTCTGGACCTGAGTTACATGGCATCTATTTTATAGTTACTTGGCAAATCTCCCACTTACGTTTTATATGCTTTTCTGTATTTATGTAATATTTTACAATAAAAACAAAAAACTCCAAACACCATGGATCATCCCCAAAGTATAAACTAAAAATTCAAGTCAGCTCTGGCTGGCATAGTTAGTGTTGGACCGAAAGGTCACAGGTTCAACTCCTGGTCAACAGCATGTACTTGGGTTGCAGGTTTGATCCCCCACCCATGCAGAGAGCCATCCCAGAGATGACCAATTGATGTTTCTCTCTCCCCGCGACCCCCCCCCCCCCGGCCCCTGGCCCTGTCTCCCTTCCACTCTCTAAAAACCAATGAAAAAGTATCCTCAGGTGAAGATCAACAACAAAAAATTTCAGGACATCCAAATGTTTACCTGAGCCCATTAATTTTCCAAACTTGAACATGTTGGGATAGATACTTCAGTTACAGCCTACGCCCACATCTCCTGGAGCTGATGCCCACCCCTCCCTGAGAACTGAGAACAGCCTCACCTGGCAGATCCCTCTCTCCCCCTAGAGCCAGCCCATCCTTAGTCCACTGGACCACTCCCGAGTAGGTGCCCAGGGCACAAGGCAGCCGGGCCTCGTCCCCCAGCAGGACCACCAGGTCCTCGGGCTGCTGCAGGAAGTGGGGTGACCGGCCTAGGAGAAGGAAGAAGGGAGCAGAGCTGAGTAGAGCATACTCAAGAGTCCTCTTATTCAGCACCCGGCAGTCCAGTCCCCAAACGCCTCTTCCCGCAGACCCAGAAGCCCAGGCTCCCAGACTTCTTCTGCTCCCTGGGATCCAGGAGTCCCAGCCTTCAGCCCCATTCACACCAATAAAAGCGGGAGCTGGCAAACATCCTTCCCCGTATTTACCGCCTCCGCCGCCCCCGGAGGTACCTGCACGCCCGCTGAGGCAGAAGAAGAGCACGAGGAGGGCGGGGACCGGCATACTGGGCGCGTGTCCTCCGAGATGCGGCAGACCTGCGGCGGCACTGCCTGCCGGCCGGCTGCTCCTGGACCACACGCCTCCCCCCGCCCAGGCCCGGAGCCTTCTTGGAGCCCGACTCTTCATCCGCCCCGGGCTGGGCGCCTCCCTGTGCCTGGCCCGGAGTTTCCCAAATCCGCTCCGCCGCTGTGAAGCGCAGGCGGATGGCGCTCGCCGCGGCTCTCAGACCCCCGGGGCTGATCTCAGGCGCCCGGCACCGGCGCGCCCCGCCCTCTTTCCATTAAGAAACTCCGCCACCAAACCGCCGGTGAGTGGGACTTTCCTCCGGGCGGGCGCCCCACCCTATTGGGATCTGGGAGCCGGAACACCCGGATCGGAGCGGTTGGACACCTGCACCTGCATCCCGGGGTGGCAGGGGCGCGGGGTGAGGAGAGGGGAGGGGAGGGAGTGGAAGAAAGTTGCTCAGCCCAAGTCCTGGAGGGATCGCGCCGAGTGGAAATGGAGCTATAAATGGGAACTCCTGGGGCCTCGCTAGTGTCTGCACCCTGGGGAGGCGGGGCTCCTCTGAGCCTACAGGTCAGGAAGAGGGCTCCAGCTCGGCTGGGGAGGCGGGGGGGGGGGGCAGCTGGGACGCCCTAGAAGAGGGGGTTTCTGCTCTCCCCGCCTCAAACCCCCTCTTCGAAATAACCCTTTGCCTGCCTAGTTACTGCCGCAAACCATAGCACATCTGAAGATCTAGAAATTCAGGCTCACAACCCTCCTTTCCCAAGACCCGGCATCCGGACTCAGCCCTTCTCCCCGCTCCCCCCGCCCGCCCCAGTCCCCCGCTCAGCTGTGGTTGCCGGGTGACAGCTGGGAGGCGGTGGTGCTGGGTGGGGTCTGGCAGGGAGGCCGAGAACCCTGCAGCTTGTCCTGACAGCTACCGTGCAGGTGGGTGGGACTCCCAGTCGGCTGAGGGGCGACTGTGGGCTTGGGACCCTGGGTCTGACTTTCCTGGGCCTGTTGGGACTGGGAGGGGAGGGGTGTCCATATGCAGGTTGTGTGTTGTTCTTGAGCTCAGATTATTGAGTTTTTCCCTAAGTAGCAGGGACTTGAGCTTCCAGGATTCTAAGACTGGCGGTGCAGACCTTTGTAGACTGAGAATTTGGGGACTCAACTAGGACCTCTGCCTGTAGCAGGGTGCAGTTGGGAGAGGATGGATGGCAGGGGTCAGAAAATCTGGTCTTATGCTGAAGCTGGTTTGGCTCAGTGGATAGAGTGTTGGTCTGCAGACTGAAGGGTCCCGGGTTCGAGTCTGATCAAGGAGATGTACCTTGGTTGCGGCCACACCCCTAGTGGGGGGCGTGCAAGAGGCAGCTGGTCGATGTCTCTCTCTCATCGATGTTTCTAGCTCTCTATCCCTCTCCCTTCCTCTCTGTACAAAATCAATAAAATATTTTAAAAAAGAAAATCTGGTCTTAAGTCTTAGAGTCAATGGATTTAAACACCTATCTCTCTCCTACTCTTTACATAGGCCCAGGGGGAGGACTTGAAAATCAATAGACAATGAAGATCTGCTCTAAATTCTGTAGGGGGGTGGGGTGGGGAGAAGACTTATTTCTGGGAATGTGGGGAGAAGAGACTTCAGGCCTGAACTCCTGAGTCCTAGCTCCTTGAGGCCCAGACTTGTGAGTCCTGGCCCAGACTCTGGGTCTGGGGGCCTGAACTCCTGACTTCTGTTTAGGGGATCCAGCACCTGGATTTTAAAACAGGATGAGCTTGGGGCCCGCGTTCCTGAGGCTTGGGGAAGAAGTCAGGCAGTAAGGCTGTTTTTCTGGACACCTGATATCATTTCCCTTTCCTGACTCTCTGGGGCCCCCGGCATGGAAAGATGGAGAGCCTGAGGTCCCAGGAGCACGCAGAGAAGGAAAACAGCCTAAGTAGAGGGTGGAAGATTTGTGCTAATTAAAACCCCCAGCAACTGACACCTCTGCACCCTGGCCTTGATGAACACCATCCGGTGATGAGCCCTATGACAGAACCTCCTGCTCTGCATCCAGCTCATTTCCCAGGGGGTGTGGGCAGTTGGGAGAGAAAATGTGGGAGTGCAAGGGTTTGATGTGGGATGGAAGAAGAAAGACTAGAGGCAGCATCAAAGACGGGATTGTAGGCGCTCAGCCCAGATGCCTCATTTTGTTCCCGGAGGAGGATCATAGAGGGGTCATGGCCGGGGTTCCGATTCCTGCAGGAGATAGGCAGAAGAAGCTTATCCTATGTGAGCATGCATGAGCACACTGGGGTGGGCAGGGCAGACCAACCAACACATGGTTATAAAATTCAGAAATGTGGCAAGCAGGAGAAACAAATAAAAAGTGTAATGAAAGGATGGCTGAGAACAAATATTTATTGAGCTCCTGGTATGTGTGAGGGAGTATGGGGTCGGGGCTGGGGAGAAATAGAGATGAGAACAGAGACAGAAAAGTAGAGACACATAGAGGCATATATATATATATATATGTCAATATATATATGTCAATATATATATATATTGACTATGTCATTATATATATATATATATATTGACTATGTCATTCTCTCTCTCTCTCTCTCAGAGAGAGAGAGAGAGAGAGAGAGAGAGAGAATGACATAGTCAAAGGTTGACTGAGATTAACCACCTAATGGAGAAGGACATGGAGACAGAAGAAACTCAGAGAAAGATAGAAAGATAAATCAAGCACTGAGCAGTGTGGCTCAGTTGGGTGTATATTGTCCTGTGCACCAATATTGTACCGTTACTGGTTCAATTCCTAGTCAAAGCACATGCACAGGTTGTGAGCTCAATTCCTAGTAGGGGCAGTGCAGGAGGCAGCCAATCTCATGTTTTACTCTCACATTGATGTTTCTCTCTCTCTCTCTCTAAAAAAAAATTAATAAAAATAGAAAGATAAATCGAAATGGATAGATGGAGGGAGAGAGACAGACACAGAAGAGACAGGGAAAGACAGAGGGAAGTTACATGAACTAGAAAGAACTCACAAGGCCCTTGCCAGAAGGTCCCTAGCTGGGCTCAGTGCTATACCCACAGTTGGGGCTGGTGATCTTAGACACCACCCTTACTCCCACCCACTCTGGCTATCTTGTCCTCTGCACACTTGCACCTTAGACACTCATATACACTCACACTCGCTGCACATGCTTTGACAGATCACAATTCACTCTCACTTTCCCCACACTCACACGAAAACTCACTCACAATGAACTTCACACACACATGCACAGAAGGGGAAAGATATCTGCACTCTCCCAGTCTCTCATACACACTCTTGCACACTCCCCAGCAGACATCCCTAATGTCATTGGGGGGCAATGTTTACTCAGGGAAGGAAGGGACTTGCCAAGGTCATGTACCAGGGTAGGGAAGAGCTAGGCCCAGCTCTCTGCTCTCCATGCTGGGCTGGGACTGCCTCATGGGGTCATAGGGGCTGGGGAGGCACCAAGGACTATGCCTGGCATGTGCTGACAGGGGATTTCATGCTCCAGCTGGGCTGGGAGGAGCCTACTGGACAGAGGTCTGGAGCTGGAGACTTGAGAGTGTGTCTCAGGAAGGTAGCAAGGCAAGGACAAGATCAGGCTGGGTCCCAGAATAAGACTCAGCTCTGCTACTGACCTCATCAGCCTCATTGCTCTCCTTGGCTCATAGGACCTGCTGGACTCTGACAGTGGGTCTTCCCTGGGGGACTGTGAGTGGTGAAAGGAGAGCAGGGATTGGGGTGGCAGGAGAGAAGAAAGACAAATAGAGACTTACGGGGAAGGAGAGAGAAGCTCAGAGAGAATGAGTGTGCACCTTAGGGAGAGAGAAATAGAGAGAAAGACAGGAGAAGGTAGAGTGGAAGGTACCCAGGGCAGGGAGAGAGACAGAAAGACAGAAGGGAAAAGAGAAGGAGAGAGTAAGAGAAGGAGAGATGGACTCATGGGAAGAAAGAACAACAGAGAAAGAGAAGGAGACAGATGGCAAAAGAGAGACAAAGAGAAAAGCAAGAGACAGAGACAGAGACATAGGGAGAGGGACTCAGAGAGAGTCAGGGGCAGACACAGAAGACAGGCAGTGGGCACCGCAGGAGCCACAGGCAGAGGGCATGGAACGGCCCTGAGGATTCCCAGCTGGGCTCCCTTGCTCCTCATGGGCATGCTGACCACAGGTAAGTGGGGTCCTGGCCTGGTGATCTAGTGTTGAGAGACCCTCCCTTCCCACTCACATTCTCCAGACAGACGCTCTGCCCTCTCCTGCTGACTTGTCTGTGTCCGCAGGCCTGGCTCCGTTGCAGGTCTCTGCCTCAGCCTCCCGAGGCTTCTGGGCTCTGCCTGAAAACACGACGGTAGTGGAGGGGGCCACCGCTTTGCTTCGATGTGGCGTCAGTGCCCCTGGCAGTGTCGTGCAATGGGCCAAAGATGGGCTGCTCCTAGGTCCTGACCCCAGGATCCCTGGCTTCCCGCGCTACCGCCTGGAAGGCAATCCTGCTAGAGGTAAAGGATCACAGCCTGAGACCCTGAGCCGTTAGCAGAGGCTGACGGTGGCCCTGACCTTGGGTCCTTCCCGTAGGCGAATTCCACCTGCATATTGAAGCCTGTGACCTCAGTGATGATGCCGAGTATGAGTGCCAGGTCGGCCGCTCTGAGACAGGGCCTGAGCTCGTGTCTCCCAGAGTGATCCTCTCAATTCTGGGTATGGGTGAGAGATACCCCCTCCCCCCAGAACCCATGAGTCTGGACTTCTAGTCCTCTCCTCCGCCAGGACCCGGGAGTACAGGCCCCCAGCCTCTCCTTCCTCAAATCCAGGTTGCAGAACTGATTACATGAGCAATGAGACTCAAAGCCCAAACCCTCATATCCTTCTCAGTGGTTGTGGCTTATCCCAACCCTTTCTCACCAGTGCCCCCCAAGACGCTTCAGCTGACCCCCGAGGCAGGGAGCACAGTCACGTGGGTAGCTGGCCAGGAGTACGTGGTCAGCTGTGTATCTGGGGATGCAAAGCCAGCACCTGACATCACCTTCCTTCAAAGTGAGTGTGGATGAACTGCTAGCGGTAATGTGAGGCTCTGGAGTTGGGAGTTGGTGTGCCTGCCTCATGCCCTCTTAGGGGCCCCAGAAAATATGACATTCTGAAGTGGCGACACTGGCTTGAGGAGATGCTGAGGCCAGCATTGGAATCTGGTGGATGGGAGGAGACATCCGGGGAAAGGCACCAAGGAGATCACAGGGCTGCTGGTCTGGGCCTCAGCGAAGAGGCTGAGGCTTCAGATAGAGATAGGGTGTCATCGTTGGTGCAAAACTGAGAAGCTGAGTAATGGATGTGGGTGATACACCCAACAAAGATGGGATGGGAAGAGAGGGGAGGGAAGAAGCTCCGGACCCAGTCCTGAGGATCCTGGATGTATGGAGGGAACAGAGCTAGTACTTTTCCTCCAGATCCAAGAAAGAGAGGGGGCAGTATGTCCACCCTATGACTTCCAGGCCAGGATCCCCAGGACCCACCTTGGGGAGAACCTGGCACCCCTTCTGCCCTCTTATTACCCCAAGGTGGACAAATAGTTTCCGACATCACCACTAACGTGAATGAGGGATCCCAGGAGAAACTCTTCATCACAGAGGCCACAGCCAGGTATGGGAGTTGGGATGTCCTACCCTTATCCTGGCTCCCAAATTTCTCCATGAAAATCCCATGCCCCAGGGATTCAAACATGGAAACCTGGGTCAGATATGAATATCTGGGACCCAATTGTTCACTCTGACCCTCCAAAACTTCGTCATGGGAATCACAGTTCTAGAGTATCAAGGACAAAGATTCTGGCAATCTTTGGGCCTCTGGGATCCCTATTCTCATTTTTGATTCCCCAAATCTCTTCCGTAGAACTCCAGATCCTAGAACAGTGGTTCTCAACCTTTCTAATGTCTTGACCCACAGGTTGAGAACCGCTAGCAGGGTCGCCTAAGACCATCTGAAAACACAGATATTTACATTATGATTCACTAACAGTAGCAAAATTATAGTTATGAAGTAGCAACAAAAATAATTGTATGGTTGGGGGTCACCACAACATGAGGAACTGTATTAAAGGGTTGTGGCATTAAAAAGGTTGAGAACCACTGTCCTAGAATAAATCAATATGGAGACTTAGACCAGGTGTGGAGACCTCTTTACCCTAATTCCCCAGATTTAAGATAATGACTGAGTTTAGAACTCCAATCTCCTCCCCTCAGGGTGACACCCCAGAGTTCGGACAATGGGCAGTTACTGGTCTGTGAGGGGTCCAGCCCAGCTTTGGATACCCCTGTCAAGGTTTCAGTCACCATGAATGTTCTGTGTAAGTGGGGGACTGAGTGGACTATGGCCTGGGGCAGGGAGTAGGAATTGGAGGTCCTGGGGCATACAGGGATTATGAATGGTTCTGGCTCTCAAAGAAAAACATGAGGGTTCAGGCTGGGGAGCTTGGACAGAGCGGATGGGCTGCCCAGGCCCACCAAGTGACTGCTGCTCTCCAGTCCCCCCAGGACCTCCTGTGATTGAGTGGCCAGGTCTGGAAGAGGGGCATGTGCGGGCAGGGCAAACCTTGGAGCTGCTGTGTATGGCCCGAGGAGGGAATCCACCAGCCACACTGCAGTGGCTGAAGGTGAGGGCAGAAGCAGGCATGAGGGTGGGAGCAGGGCAGGTACAAGGAGCTGGCCCTGAGCTGATCCAGGTGTGTTCCTGTCTCCAGAATGGCCAGCCCATGTCCACAGCATGGGGCACAGAGCATACTCAGGCAATGGCCCGAAGCACGCTAGTAATGGTCATACGACCAGAAGATCATGGGGTGAGGCTCAGCTGTGAGGCCTACAACAGCGTATCTAAAGAGACCCAGGAACATGGGATCACGCTGCAGGTTACCTGTGAGTCCTGGTGCCAGGGCCCCATCTGTCAGTCCATGCACCGGAGAACCATTTGTTTGTGTCTCCAAAGCATGCCTGTCTAATGCCAAAGACCTTGTCATCTGCCCCCAGTTCCCTGTCTTTCTGGGCTGGTCTGTGAGGCATCAAGCCCTGCTTAGCATCTCTTTCCTCTGTCCATCACCCCTGCAGTTCCTCCCAGTGCCGTTACTATCCTGGGATCTGCATCCCAGTCTGAGAACAAGAATGTGACTCTCTCCTGCATCACTAAGTCCAGTCGCCCACGGGTCATGCTGCGGTGGTGGCTGGGCTGGCGGCAGTTGCTGCCCACAGAGGAGACGGTCATGGATGTGAGACAGGGGCCAGGCTCCTGGGTCTGAGGGAGGAGGGAGTGGAGGGCATATCTTTTGGATCCGGGAGAGAATGCGTTGGGGAGCATGGCCTGGGGCCTGGACCTCCTGGGTTACTGCTGGGGGATAGAGTGGACTCAGGCCTCTGGCCCATGGAGGTGGGTGCTATAGTCCCTAGTTCTGAAGCTCTTCCCTGACAGGGCCTTCATGGTGGTCACATCTCCATGTCTAACCTCACGTTCCTGGTGCGACGGGAGGACAACGGTCTGACGCTCACCTGTGAGGCCTTCAGTGAGGCCTTCACTAAGGAGACCTTCAAAAAGTCACTCACTCTGAATGTGAAATGTGAGCCCCCACCCTCACCCCAGGGGGCGGACAGGGGACTGCCTCCTGACTTAGAGACCCTACTCTTGGGCCTCAACCCAAAGAGAAAAGCCACTCTTTCTGTCTCAGATCCTGCCCAAAAGCTGTGGATTGAGGGGCCTCCGGAGGGGCAACCCCTGCGGGCAGGCAGCCGGGTGAAGCTGGTGTGTTTGGCCATTGGGGGCAACCCGGACCCCGCCCTCACCTGGTATAAGGTCAGTGCCATGCAAGGGCGTGGTGGCCAGGAATGTGGGGAAAGGATGAGGCCCTGTCTCTTCAATTTGGGGAAATCTTGGAAAAAACTGAATTTCTTGAAAAATACTGGAGATTTCGAGTTTTGGCAGGGAATTGGAAAAGACATGGACAATTACCATAATAATGAAATTGAATCCAAGGGAAATACTGGGAATTTGGGGGAATCAGTGAGAATCTTATCTCAATTGAAAGATTTTTGGATCAGAATTGGCAATTAATTTATTAAAGAATAGTCTGGTGAAACCTCAGAATTCAGATGAAATGACAGAAATTTTAGGGAAAGATTAAGAATTCCAGGAACAAAGACAATAATGGGTAAAGACTAGAAATCTGGGGAAAGATAAGTAATTCCACAGAGCACTGAAAGTCCATTAATTAATATTAAATTTAATTCTTAGGGTTTAAGGATAAGTGAATAAAATTCTGATAAAATTAAAAGGAAGTCTGACAGAATTCTGAGAAGATCTTGAGAATTGAGGGAGCTGGTGAGAATTCTAGGGGAAAAACTAGGAAGCAGAGGGGTGAAATGTAACTTCATTGAATTGGGTGGAATTTGGGGGAAATGCCAAGACTTCGGATTCACACAAAGGATTCTAGTAAAAGGTGAGGATAATAAGAGAATATTGGGAAAGGATTCAGAAATCTGTGGAAAGACAATTGAAATAAGGGAACGATCAAAAGAAATTTGGGAGGCAAGGTGGGAATGCTAAGAAAAAGAACCAGCCGAAACCGCTTTGGCTCAGTGGATAAAGCATCGTCCTGTGGACTGAAAGGTCCCAGGTTCAATTCCGGTCAAGGGCATGTACCTTGGTTGCGGGCACATCTCCAGTGGGGAGTGTGCAGGAGGCGGCCAATCGATGTCTCTCTCTCATCGATGTTTCTAGCTCTCTATCCTTCTCCCTTCCTCTCTGTAAAAAAATCAATAAAATATATTTGAAAGAAAAAGAACCAAAGATAGGAAAAAAATGAAGGAATTCTGGGAAAGGCTTGGGAATTCCAAGGGAGTGTCCTAGAAGTGGGTGTTTAGTAAATGCAGCTGTAGTGGATTTGAGGACCGGGCGCGGTGAGGCCGTGGAAACCGAGGTATCAGACAGCAAAACAGCGGGGCTTGGCACATCCCCAATGGGGGCGTGCAGGAGGCAGCTGATCCACGTTTCTCTCATTGATGTTTCTAACTCTTTATTCCTCTCTCTTCCTCTCTGTAAAAAATCAATAAAATATGTTAAAAAAAAACCAACAACAACAAAAACCGCGGGGCGTGGGAGGCCCAGGTTAGTCAGGAGGGATTCCAGCTTAGGGGTGATCAGTTCCAGTCCCCTCCTCTGCCCTCGCAAGGTGCCGGCGGAAGGGGGCGCCTTTTCTCAGCACGCAGGCTTTACCTGGGCTCGTGGCTGCCCACCCGACGGGGCGTCCTCCAGTCAGTCTCCGCCCTCAGGACGCACGCACGGTGACCGAACCGCGGCAGCCCCAGCCCCAGGAGCCTCGGCGGGTGCAGCTGGGAAACCTGGAGAAGTCAGGGAGCACCTTCTCCCGGGAGCTGGTGCTCGTCGCGGGTCCCTCGGATAACCAGGCTAAGTTCACGTGCAAAGCGGGCCAGCTCAGCGTGTCCACGCAGCTGGTGGTGCAGTGTAAGCGCCCCGGTGGGTGGCCGGGTTCATCGGCAGGGCTTGGCCAGCGGGTCCCTGAGCCAGAGCTGGTCTGGGGCATGAGTGCGGGGCTGGGCCCGGCCTGATGTCAGGACCGGGACCCCCTCTTCACCCATGAACCTCTCTCCTCCGGCCCTTCTCAAAGTCCCCCCAACTAACCTGACGATCCTGGCCAACGCGTCGGCGCTGCGCCCCGGGGATGCCTTAAACTTGACGTGCGTCAGCATCAGCAGCAACCCTCCGGTCAACTTGTCCTGGGACAAGGAAGGGGAAAAGTGAGAGTGCGAGGGGCCCGCCCCTTCCTTGCTCTGGTCAAGTCCCTGCACCTTCGGAATCCCGCTCCTGCCCTGCCTGCTGTCCTGCCCAGTCGCCATCCCACCTCTGCCTGTGCTCCCATCCCCGCACCAGCCTGACATGACCCAGAACCCGGCCTGTCCACAGGCTGGAAGGCGTCATTTCACCGTTCCGGAGCGCCCCGTTCAGAGGCTCTGCCGCCGCCAGGAGCATCGTTCTGAGACTGTCATCTGGTGACCATGGCCACCGCGTGACCTGCCGTGCCCACAGCATTCAGCTTCGGGAAACCGTGAGCGCCTTCTACCGACTCAACGTGCTGTGTATGTGTGCTGGCCTAAGGCCTGGATCCCCTCCTTTCCCTCCTGACCTCACATCCCTCCGGTCTTCACCTTGGTACTGCCCTTGAACTCCATCCTAAACCTTAAAACTTTCCTGACCTTTATCCTGGTCACACCCAGGCATCAACTTCTGCCCTGCCCAAACCCCCTCTTGCTTTTGTCCTCATAACTTCTGGCAGGGATACCCATTCGGACCACTCTCTCCATCCTTAAACCTGACTCTGCCCTCTACCCCTTTCCTGAACTGAATCCTAACCACTAACCTCCAACCTTAATTCTGTACTTGTCCAACTGAATCTAGTTGCAAACCCGATTTTAAACCTGTACACCTGTACCTGACCTCAGATTTGTCTCAGTCCCAAACCTTAACAACCACCTTGACTCCCACTGGTCCGCCCTCCGCAGACCCTCCAGAGTTCTTGGGGGAGCAGGTGTTTGTGGTCACTGCAGTGGAGCAGGGCCAAGCACTGCTGCCCGTGTTCGTGTCTGCCAACCCGACCCCGGAGGCCTTCAACTGGACCTTCCGTGGTTACCGCCTCAGCCCAGGTGCAGGAATGGGCATGAAAAGGGGGACAGGTCTTCAGAAAGGAAGCACCTGGCAAACCCTTCACCCTGCCCTCTCGCAGCTGGTGGGCCCCGGCATCGCATCCTGGCTGGTGGAGCTCTGCAGCTGTGGAATGTGACCCGCGCCGACGATGGCTTCTATCAGCTGCACTGCCAGAACTCCGAAGGCACCGCTGAAGCTCTAGTGCGGCTAGATGTGCACTGTGAGCCCCTTCACCACCCGAGGAAACAGGCAGCTCTGGGAGCCCCTCCCATCGTGGAAGTGACATCCACCCAGGGACCTTGCTTACTGTGGAGTCTCCCTATTGTGGGAGCTCTGCCCACCCAGGGAGAGTCACCCATGCTGGAAACCTCTCACTCTGGGAGCCCCACCTTTAATGGAACAATGCCCACTTTGGCTACACTGCCCACTAGAGAGATCCTACATGATTTCTGTCCAGACAGGGATCTACCTACATGGATCTAACTGTTAAGCCCACTGTGGAAGCCCCACCTCCTTGCAATTCTGGAAGCCCACCCGACCTATCCTCATCACCATAGAGACACAGTATAGGATCAAGACAACTTCACTAATCCTGGGAACTATTCCAAGTGTTCCATATAAAGGGCAGACTGTATCATACCCACAACTTCCAGGGACACCTCTAAGATAACTCTCCCACCCGGGACCTTCTTCCACCATGACCTGTCTGGGTCCAAGTGCTTTCCCCAATTCCTGCCTCTTTTTCCAGATGCTCCCACCATCCGATTTCTCCAGGACCCCACTGAGGTGAATATTGGGGGTTCTGCAGATATAGTCTGCACCGCTGATGCTAATCCCATCCTTCCAGAGATGTTCAACTGGGAAAGACTGGTGAGGATCCCATCTTTGATAAATGGAGGTGGGGCTGGGAAATGTGGTTTCTTAACTGTCAGCTCCTTGGGAAGAAGGATCACATCTACATGGCCCTGAATAACTGTATACATGTCAGGGCAATCTCCAAGAACTAACTGTTGAATGGCAGATGCATGATGGATAACTGGATAACCAGGTGGGTAGGTGGATGGATATGTAGTTTGATAGGTAAATGGGTCAATGAAGAGGTGGATGGATTGATGAGTTGCTGGAACAACAAATAAACAAATGGACAAGTGAATGAATGGATAAAAGGGTAAATGGATGGCTAAATAATCAAATGAGAGCAATGAGTAGATGAATGGATTCTATTGGAAAGTAGATGGATGGATAGATACTCCATCAGTATAAATATGTCTATGGAAGGATGTTAAATAAATGGATGAAAATATGGAAAGATGGATGTATTGATAAACAGATGAATGTACTTATGAATGTGTGCATGTAAGAGTAAATAGATAGGACAAATGGTGGAGAGATGAAAGGGCAAATAGATATAAGGAAAACAAATTGTTAGATGAATGAATGGGTAAATGGATAAATGAATGGAAGATGGATTGATCGGTAGACAAGTGGATGAATAGGTGCATGGTTAAATAGATGGATAGGTGGATAAATGTCTCCATGAATGAATGGTTAGACAAATGGGTAGATGAATGGATGGCTGGATGGATGATAGGAGGGTTTTTTTTTCTTTGCTATCTCTATAAAGAATGATTGTGGCTATGAGAATGAGGCTACCGAAGGGATCCAGTTTTAGGGATAATGGAACTGGGGCAAGATTGGAGGCCATCTCCCTGAATATTGGGCATCTAGGGAGAAGAGGAGGAGGACCAGAGCCTAGATGACATGGAGAAGATATCAAAGGGGTCCACAGGGCATCTTCTTATTCACAATGCCAAGCTGGCGCAGGCAGGTGCTTACCAATGCATCGTGGACAATGGTGTGGCACCTCCAGCCAGAGGGCTGGTTCGACTTATCGTAAGATGTAAGTAACACCCATAACTCTGACTTCAAGGGCTGCCACTAAATCTACGGCTCTCATGTCCTTCCAAATACTTCATGCTGACCTCCAACCTCTGCTAGTTTCCCCCCAGGTAGAACACCCCACACCTCTAACTAAGGTGGCTGCAGCTGGAGATAGCACCAGTTCTGCCACCCTCCACTGTCGTGCCAGAGGTGTTCCCAACATTGTCTTCACTTGGACTAAAAATGGGGTCCCTCTGGATCTCCAGGATCCCAGGTGAGCCCAGGCCCAGCCAGATAACACCCCAGCCCCAGTCACGCTCCCTGAGTTCCTGTCATACCTCCTCTCCAGGTACACAGAACACACATACCACCAAGGTGGAGTCCATAGCAGTCTCTTGACGATTGCCAACGTTTCTGCAGCCCAGGATTATGCTCTCTTCACATGCACAGCCACGAACCCCCTTGGCTCAGACCATACCAACATTCAACTCGTCAGCATCAGTATGCTGGGAGAGGACTGTGAGGGTGTTGGGAAGGTGCTTCCGGGGTCAAGCTCCAAGTCTCTGATTGGTCCCATATTGGCAGTGTTTCTGAAACCAGTGTCTTAGTAAGAATGGAGTTTTTGCCTGACCTGAAAATTCTAATAGAAACTGGATCTGCGGGGAACCCACAACAACCAAAAAAAAAAAAGGAAAGAAAAAAGAAGGAGGGGTCTTATTGGCCCATGTAACTTAAAACTAGATTTTCAGAATCACTGAATCTAGGTTCAGCTATCATCAAGAACTCTCCATCTATCAGGTCTGCTTTTCTCTGTTGTCTTTATTATAAGGCTTCTCATAGTGGGCTGTTAGATTTCCCAGGGAAACAGATTTTTTCTTCTCTTAATAGTGTATAAAAAACAACAACAACACAAAAGAGAATAGTGGTATAAAAATACTGGGATTAAGGTTTTTTTGGTTCTACTGAGCTCCCAGCCATAAACCAATCATGTGGTCCGGTGAAGGTGACACTCTTGTTGTCCAGGCCCTGTCACATGTCCATCTTATAAGTGGAGTCATTTCTATCAGAAGCAAATGGCCTGAGAATGTGGGCAAATGTTTCTCCAAAGAATACTCAGGATTCTGTAACCAGAAGAAATAAGGGGAATGGATGTGAGATAAGTATACAAAAAAATCACTGCAAGAAACATTTATACAGTATTATACAGTTAATCTAGTCATTCAGGGACATGTACAGAATGGGTCAAAAATATGAGTCACCCAGTGAGCACATTCTCAGCCAAGGACTTCCTTTTTGTTTAAGCTCTCATATGTAAATAAGTGCCTTTTTTGAAGTCTCTTTGGTGCCACATATGTTTGTGCTCTTTATTAGTGGCTTTGTTATTTAAAATGGTTTCCATGTGTCCACAATAACTTTATAGAACATAACCACCACAAATAATGAGAATTGACTATACATTTAAAATCATTCTTAGGGAGCCCTAGCTGGTTTAGTTCAGAGGACTGAAGGGTCCAGGTTTGATTCCCATCAAGGGCATATGCCCAGGTTTTCGTGCTCGATCCCCAGTAGGATGCATGCAAGAGACAGCCAATCAATAATTCTCTCTCATCATTGATGTTTCTCTCCCTTTCCTGAAATCAATAATAAAAAATTCTTAGGAAGAATCTGGAAGGAATCTTCCAGAATCCTTTTGAACCCTTTGACTACTTTCCTCATCCTTTTCCTTCAAGGCCGCCCTGATCCTCCATCTGGATTAAAGGTTGTGAGTGTGACCCCATACTCGGTGGGCCTGGAGTGGAAGCCTGGCTTTGATGGGGGTTTGCCACAGAGGTTCCAAATCAGGTTGGTTCCTGTTAATACAGGAAGGGGTGACAGCCAACAGAGCTGAGGTGCCCCCTTGAATAGCAGACCTCTCTCTCTTGCAGGTATGAGGCTCTGGAGACCCCAGGGTTCCTTTACATGGATGTCTTACCACCCCAGGCCACCACCTTTACACTCACTGGGCTGCAACCTTCTACACGATACAAGATCTGGCTGCTGGCCAGTAATGCACTGGGAGACAGTGGAGTAGCTGACAAAGGATCCCAGATCTCTATCACTACCCGAGGTCAGAAGGGACAGTTTTAAGTAGAGTTCTTCAGAGGACTTAAAGGGTGACATAGTGAAGTCAGTGCTATTATTACCCTTTTATAGATGAAGAAACTGAGGCTCAGAGAGATTAACCTGAACATGTTGACAGCAACCTTAGCATAGTGTCAAAGTTCACACATCTGGAAGAAGGTAGAGATGAAATTAAAACTCAGGCAGATGATCTCCAGATCTCTAGATTTTAGTAACTGAATGATACTGTCTGAATGTAACTAATGACACCAGAAAATTAGAAAAGAGTTTTAATTGAATGAAATGAAAATTGTGAGGTGCAGCTAAAGCAGTGCTTTGCAGGAAATTAATAGCATTAAGTGTTTTAGATTTTTAAAAAGATGGTCTCAAATTGATACTATAAGAAACTAGAAAAACAAGAGAAGATTAAATACAAAGTAAACAAAAAGAAGGAAATAATAAAGGTAAGAAGAGACATTTGTGAACTCAAAAACAGAAAAACAGAGAGAAACCAAGATGGTGGCATAGGTTAATACCTAAACTGCTGCCTTGCACAACAATTTCAAAACTACAACTAAAAGACAGAATGGGCATCATCCAGAACCACAGGAAAGCTGGCTGAGTGGAAATTCTACAACTAGAAGGAAAGAGAGGAACTCACAGAGACCAAGAGGAGCTGCAAAAAGCTAAGGTACGGAGATGCGCACATGGAGAGAACAAGCGGCAGAGTGCCTGGCTGGCTTCCTCTGACGGGAGGGAGACAGAGACTCCCAACTGCACTGAACTCCTTATCCTATGGCACTGAACCCCAGTTCTGGGCGAGACTCATACGAAGGGAGTCTGAACTGTGTAAAGGGAGGAGTGCATGGAAATTTAGGGGAACTGCATAGGGCAGAGGTCTGAGGGTGTGCACACCACTGTGCACAGAAGACGGACTGCTGATTGTGCTGCTGGCTTTCTCTAGTGGGCGGGAGACAGAGCCTCCTAACTGCACCACTTCTGACTGCACTGAACCCCAGTTGTGAGCGAGACCCTGGGGACTCAGACTCATATGGGTCCCAGAGCGCAAGGGAACTGGAAAGGCAGAGATCTAGAGGCATGCCCACGTGTGTGCACAGAGACGACTGCAGTGATTACCGAGAGACACTTGAGACCCAGGGGCCATGTAGGGCAGGGCTGACTGGAAGCCAAGGTGATCTGCTAAGCCCTGAGACTCCACCCCATCCAAACTCAACAGAGAGGCTTTTGCAGTTTTGCAAGTCTTGTATCATAAGGCTGATTCCAACACAGAAGTACTCCCAGGATAGTGAAAATGTGTAGACAAAGGAACAGATCACAAAAGAAAGAAATGGAGGAAAACAAACAACTGGATATAGAGTTCAAAACCACGGTTATAAGGTTTTTCAAGAATTTCTTAGAAAAGATGGATAAATTTAGCAAGACCGAAGAGGAGATGAAAAAGGACCAACTAGAAATTAAACATACACTGACTGAAATAAAAAAATATTATACAGATACCTAACAGCAGACTAGAAGAACACAAGAATCAAGTCAACGATTTGAAATACAAAGAAGCAGAAAACACTCAACTGGAAAAGCAAGAAGAAAAAAGAATCCAAAAATGTGAAGATAGTGTAAGGAGCCTCTGGGACAACTTCAAGCATTCCAACATCCGAATTATGGGGGTGCCAGAAGAAGAGAGAAAGCAAGATACTGAAAACCTATTTGAAGAAATAATGACTGAAAACTTCCCCTACCTGGTGAAAGAAATAGACTTACAAGTCCAGGAAGCACACAGTATCCCAAAGAAAAGGAATCCAAAGAGGACCACACCAAGACACATCATCATTAAAATACCAAGAGCAAAAGACAAAGAGAGAATATTAAAAGTAGTAAAAGAAAAACAGTTAATTACCTACAAGGGAGCACTCATACGATTGTCAGCTGATTTCTCAACAGAAACTATGCAGGCCAGACGGGAGTGGCAAGAAATATTCAATGTGATGAATAGCAAGAACCTACATCCAAGATTACTCTATCCAGCAAAGGTATCATTTAGAATTGAAGGGCGGATAAAGAGCTTCACAGATAAGAAAAACTAAAGTTCATCAACACCAAACCAGTATTATATGAAATACTGAAAGGTACTCTTTAAGAAGAAGAAGAAGAAAAAGATAAAGATAAAAATTATGAACAACCAATACATTTCTATCAACAAGTGAATCTAAAATTAAGTGAATTAAAAATCTGATGAACAGAATAAACTGGTGAATATAATAGAATCAGGGGCATAGAAAGGGAGTGGACTGACAATTCTCAGGGAGAAAGAGATGAGGGGAGTGCAGGGGGAGCCTGGACACCTATGGATGAGGACAATGCAGGGGGAGTAAGGGTAGAGGGAGGAGTAGGAGCTGGGTGGAGGGGAGCTATTGGGGGAAAGAAGAGAAACAAATGTAGTAATCTGAACAATAAAGATTTATTAAATAAAAAAACAACAGAAGGACAATAGGAAAATCAATGAAAGCAAAAGCTGCTTCTTTGAAAAGATCAATGACATTTATAAAGTTGATCAAGGCAAAGAGAGAAGACATGAGTTAACCAATAAGGGGATAATAAGGAAGTATTAGTTGAGAACAAATTTAAGCCAATAAATTAAGCAACATTGATGAAATGGACAAGTTCTTTGAATATGACTAATGAGAACATTTTGCCTCTGACAGGCCAATCAGTAGTGTAATGGCTAATCACAGTCTTATTCTGACAAACCTGGGTTCAAGTTCCAGCTCAGTTGAGTCCTATTTGTGAGACTGTAAGCAAGTTCTTTACTTTTTTGAGCCTCAGTTAAAACTCTTTGAGCCACAGTTTCTCAAAATAAGGTATGCCTTAGTTCTGAAAGCAAGGTTTATCTCACAGTTGTGAGGATTAAATAAATAAATATATCTGAAGTGTTTAGAACAGGGCCTTGTACAAAGTAAGTGCTTGCCCCATGAAACTTCCCTCTTTCTGCCTTCCCCTCTCTGACAGAGCAGCCTTTTACCCATAGATGTATGGACCCTTCCCCATCTCTAAGATATTCCCTTCTCTCTCTCCTGTCTCCCACCCCATTCCAGTCTTCCCTTTAAGAACTAAAGCATAAAGTATGGCACTCAACTCTCTTGACCTAGAATTTATATCTCTATTAAGGGATCCTGAGAGCCAACATGTTTTTTAGTTAACCTGAAAAACTGACAATTCGTGTTAAAAGAACCTTGCACACCATAAAACACTAAGCAACAATTATTATTATTATAGGCATTGGAGTAGTTATTAATAGTATTATCATCCTTATCAGCAATCTCCAGTTCTTCTTGAAATATTCCTAAGAAGCCATAAATCAGTTCCCTTGAGTATCAAAATGGAATGAAAAGCTTATTAAAAAACTGAGATATTTAAGGGTTATTCCAGATTTTTTATGTTAATTCACAATCTTTTTATCCACCCCCTAGGTCTAGACCAACCTTCTGGAGAACCTGACTACCAGCTGCCCACAGAGCAGCCTGCAGGTAAGTCCTCAATCCCCTGCAAATCCCTCTCTCCCCTGAAAATAGAACTTTCTGGTCTCTAACCCTGTCTCCTCTGCCTTATGGACACAGTCCCTTAACGCTATTCCTGAGGCCCAAAACTATTTCCTTAGTTCTTACTCTTGCCTGAAATAATTATCTGATTTTATTTCCCATGTAGAGCCTGTATCAGTTGGCTTTTGCTGCATAACAAACCAGCCTAACCATAAACACTTAGAGCAACAAACATTTCTCATGATTCTATGAGTGGCTGAGCAGTTCTAGTCTGGGCTCCAGTCAGTTGGCAGCGCAGCTGGGACTGGTTGGCCCCGGATGGCCTCCTCTTCACGTATCTGACGATATGGCTCTTTGTTGGGACAATGGAGATAACTGGGCCACATATCTCTCCTTGGTTTGTTCACCCAGGGATGGTCACAGGCGTCTCAGGATCAGCAAGCTCTGGTTTACAAGTACCTTTCAAGTTTCTGATTCTGTCACATTTGCTATTGTCTCAGTGGCTGATGCAAGTGACATGGCTCAACTCCAAATCAAGTGTAAAAGGGGACTACTCAGGAGTATGAAGACAGGAGGGAATTATGACCATTTTGCAAACAATCCCCTTCAAAACCTCAGGAAAAGGTTGCAAATGACAGAAATTTGGCTGTTCTCATTAATAAAAGGAGCTACTTGGCTCATGAAATTAAAAATTCTAAGTATGGCTGGATTCAGGTCCTCCAATTTTTCACCAAGAATCTATTTATCACCCTCTCTCAACTTTATCTTCATCTCAAGATGACTTCCTTCTCAGGTTCTTTCATCACAGGTACAAAGAATTCTCTCACTCCTCCAGCTTTCATCCCATTTCTTAGCAGTCTGCAGAGGAGTGTCTAAATGTTTGAGCAAAAATCTACTTTGGGTCAAATGCTGGTCTCTGAACTGATCACTATGAAAAGAGGGATGAGTACTGTTTTTGGCCAAGCTGGGCCATGTGTCCTCTACGCATTCCACAGAACTATACCAAATGAGAGCGGGGGAGTGACTATTTTTCTCAAAGGAAAATGAGAGCTGTTAGCAAAAGATAGGGAATGAATCTTGAACAAATGTCTACTTAGAAGGACTTAATCTTGTCCTCAGAGATATAGCAGAGGAGTCTGATGTAAGTTTGTGCAAAGAGGAAGTCATCTGGGATAGAGTTGGAAGGGTGAATGAAAGTTGAGAAGAAAGAACATTTAATGATAGACAATTAACTATTTCAAGTTTTTATGGAAATAACATGGTTAGTTTGTGTGGCTGGAGGGTCTAATATTAGAGTTTATGGTTGGTGGACAAGGCTGGAGATGTTATAAGAGGCCATATCTTGAATCCCTAGCTAAGGAGCTGAAGTTCCTGTCTGAGTTCCTACATGGGGCTCAGGCAGAAGAAGGACCCTCTGCTAGTAGTTTGACTTGAGAAAGGAGCCGCCTGCCCTGGGGTGGCATGGAATGGACATGGAAACCCCAGTCTATCTGCTTCCCTGACCTGTGAAGAGGGGCTTTGACTGGTCAGGGATGGCTTTTCTCAGAGAACTATGCTCTGAATTCCTAAGGAGGGTCCCTTCTGCTCTCAGACTCCTCAGAGCTGCCCCTGATGCCTGTGCTGTTTGCTGTTGGAGGTCTTCTGCTGCTTTCCAATGCCTCCTGTGTTGGAGGATTTCTCTGGCAGCGGAGACTGAGGCATCTTTCTGAGGGTAAGGAGACCCTTTCCCTGCTGGGGTTGAGGCCCAAGGGTGATGGGGAGCCCTGGAGCTATACTGAAGGTCTTCCAGGGCCAGGTGGGCTTAGGGGGGCGTTCTCTAACCCCCCTTTTTTACTTCCCTCAGGCGTCTCAGAAAAGACAGAAGCAGAGTAAGTGGGAATATTTTTCTATAAAAAGGCTCCGAGGGAGGAGATTTGGGAGTGATGGGTGTCCAAGGGTCAACACCCAACTGCCCTCCATCCCTCTCACCTGGAAGGTCGAAGGAGGGCCCAATCAAGAATGAATATGAGGAGAGCCAGTGGACTACAGACCTGGACAATCAAAGCTCCACAGTGAGTAGGGGTGCTCCTGACAGCCCCAGTAACAGGGCACTGACAGTGACTAACATCCCATTAGCTTCAGGTTATTGACCTTTCCAGAGAGTCAAAGGATGAAAAAACTATCTTGTTGTTTTTTTTGGGGGGGGGTGTTGACAGGTTAGCACAACAGACATAGAGCCATATTATCACTCCATGAAGGATTTTAATCCCCAGCTGCCACCAACACTGGAGGAGGTATCTTATCCCAGAGGTGAGTTATGACCACATCAGAACTCCCCCATTCATAGATACCCCTGACATCTGGACTGGGTACATGATCATTCCTTTTTTCTACTCCAACTCCAGGTTTCACAGGTCTTGAGGAGGAGAATATGGCTTTTCCAGGGCACCTATATGATGAGGTGGAAAGACGATATGCCCCTTCTGGGGCCTGGGGACCTCTCTACGATAAAGTACCAATGGTGAGATTTGTAGCTGCAGAAGTCTTTCCTGGCTAGTGCCCAAAATCCACATTCTACTACTTAGGGTAAGCTAGTTGCTATAACAAACAGGCCTGGCAATAACCCAGTGCCCTAAATAAGACAATCTATTTTTTTCTCACACAGTAGTCAGAAATGAGTGGCCCTAATTCACATGGTTATTACAGAATCCAAGTTCTTTCCATTATGGTCCACTGCCATCCCCTAGCACATCATCCAAGTTTGCACTGATGGCCAGTTCACTGGGGGCTTCAACCAGTGGAAGAGGAAAAGAGTGTGATGGAGGAACAACTATGCCTTTTGGTCCCGGCCCAGAAATTACACATTCTACTCATTCCCTGGTGAGAGCACGGTCACATGGCCAAATCTAACTACAAAGGAGGCTGAGAAACATAGTCTAGCTTGGCAGTTTTATGTCTTACTACAGTTATATTATTGTGGAAGAAAAAATGTATGCATTTTGTTGGATAGTTAGCTACCACCACTACACTGGTTAATCAGAGAGATACAGAGGGGAAAAAATTGACTCATTCAATCAAAATACCAAGGCACAAAATTGTCTTCAGACCCACACAGCTGGACCAAGAATTTTCTCCTTAAAGATGCCCCCAGTAAATCCAGGTTTGAATCCTCTTAGACCAGAAATCTTCAAGGAAAAAGAATGCCTATTTCCATTAGCTCCAAAGCCCCAATGCTGACACTTATTGGTCTAGCTTGAGTCACATACTCATCACTGAACTACTGAGGCAGGGGATGAAATATGCTAATTAGACAGGTCTGGATCAGTGCATGCCATTAGGGAATAGGAGCCAGCCCCACTCAATGGAGTGGATTGAGAGTGAGAGAGTGGCAGAGAGGAAAAGTGAGTATGGTAGCAGGACAGGCAAAAGCCACAGACAGGCACGTTATCATCAACTAACCCCCACTAACTGCCTCACAGCAAGGGAGGTGGGCAGAACACCTGACTTTTGGTGTAGCCTTGGCCAATCCAGGCACCTCTGGGCCAAAGATTTCCCTCTGTAACATTGTCTCAGATCAGGCGCTGTTCTCCCTACCAGGGCGGACAAAGCTAGTGTAAAGCGCTGTCCATGGTGCTGAACCAATTTTTCTGTAAATGACCTGATAATAGATATTTTGGGCTTTGCAGGATATTCTGTCCTCAAAACTAGGAAACTGCCATTGTAGTGTGAAAGCGTCCATAGACAATACATAGACAAATGAGTGTGGCTAAGTTCCAATAAAACTTTTTTGGACACTGAATTTCATATGTCACAAATATTATTCTTCCTTTGATACGTTCCCAGCTATCAGAAATGTAAAACTGTTCTTAGCTTTTGAACGGTACAAAAACAGGCAGCAGGCCATACTTTAGCTCCTGAAAAATCTGCTGTAAAGTTTTCTGAACTGAAACAATCGTTTCTCCCAAACTTAGGGCAAAGCACATCCCTTGTAAGGACTGCTCTATGCGGTCTTTTTTTCTTTTCCATTTTATGAGGAAATGTTTTGGCAGTTCATAGGACTAACAGAATCATGACTCACATTTCACAATTCCCTTAGCCAATATCATGGGCTTTAAAAGTTTCATAATCTTACATTAATTTTTTTTTCTGACTGTAAATCATGACATATCTTGGTCTTACTTAAAAATAATACAGTTAGGTCCACCGGTGTGGCTCAATGGTTGAGCATAGACTTATGAACCAGGAGGTTTGATTCCCAATCAGGGCACATGCCCAGGTTTTGGACTCGATCCCAAACATCATCATTGATGTTTCTATCTTTCTCTTTCTTTCTGAAATCAATAAAAATATATTAAAAAATAATCCAGTTAGTCAGGGTAGAGGATGAGAATATAGAGATATAGATAAATCAAGATTGACCAAGGATTGATATTATCAAAGCTAGGTGATGGTATGTGGGAGTTCATTATAATCACTCTCATCTTTTTATATGTTGGAATTTCCCTCCATGATTAGAAAGTGAAACCTTTTTTTCTCTGGGAAATTGAGTATGAGTGTATCCTCCAGAGCTGCAATGATGACCCATAGGGCATCTCTTTATGGTTCTAACTCTGCCTTTGTTTGTCAGGACCCTGATCTCCACTGGTCTGAGGACAAATATGAGGACCCAAGAGGAATCTATGATCAGGTGGCAGGAGACTTGAATCCCATGGAACCTGATTCTCTACACTTTGAGCTGGGGGGACATCTGGTGTGACAGGCTTCTCAACACCGTCTGCCTACACATGCAGGACATAACGTTTCCGTGGTACTTTTCATTCCAGCCTGTGAGTTCCATAAGACACAAAGGGACTGGACTTTTTCAGAAGAGGACTTGGAGGGCTATGTGTAAGCAACAAAAATGATTCAAACTGGTGTCTAAGTATAAACAAGGCTCTCCTGGGGTCACTTTTTAGAAAGGAAACTTCTCTGAAGGGTTTTTGTAAATTGTGAATTGAAAAAACATCTCAATAATGAAAAGTCATTCTGAGGGGTTTTATGCTTTTTCAGATATGGAGAAATGCCAGAAACCAATCATTGTCTCACTAATTAGAAAGGTGTGGACAAGGAACCCCGGGTCAACCTTGAAGCTCTGAAAGGTCAGAGCCCACCACTCCCTATCTAATTAAGACAATGGTAGCTGAAGCAACTTCCACACCAAATAATCATGTGAATCCTTACTAATAAAATAATCTGGAATTGCCTGTCTCAGGACAATGGGTGTATCCCAAACCTGAATAAAAGGGATGGCAAGACCAAAGCAAAGGGAAGTCCTTTCACTAGAGGCGGGCTCCCACCTGGCCCCCAATATTCCCAAATTAATACTTTTTTAGTCTTTTCATTTGTGTCCAGCTTTCTCCAGAACCCGAACCCTGAACCAGAACACTGAACCATGCGAGATGTGAAAGAGGTTCTCACAGAAAAAGACTCAGCTCGTTTATGGTTTAACTGCATCTGAAATAGGTAATAATAAATGGAATGTATGAACTATTCTCGTGTCCTACTTGTTTTATTATTTTTAGTAGCTCTAGCCAGTTTTGCTCAGTAGATAGAAAGTCAGACACCTGCGGACCAAAGGCATGTACCTTGGTTACAGGCTCCTCCCTAGCCTGGGCCCTGGTTGGGGCTCATGCAGGAGGCAATGTGTTTCTCTCAAATCAATGTTTCTCTCTGTCTTTTCCTTTCTCTTTCATTCTCCTTAAAAATCAATGGAAAAATATCCTCAGGTGAGGATTAACAAAAAAAACAAACAAAAAGCATGATGTACAAACAGTACATACATGTAAACATAAATAGACTCTACAGAAAATAAAGCAGACTATCAAAACAAGCTAGAAATAAATGAATTCATACTGTATAATTTCACTTACAGAAATTCTAAAATAGGCAAAATTAACCTATGGTGAGAAGAATGGTGGTTGTCTGGGACCATGAAAAGGGAATTGACTGTAAAAGGGCATGGGGGAATTTTTTTGGGGGGAAGGGGGGATGGGTGGAAATGTTCCATATCATGATTGTAATGTTGGATACATGGGTATATAGATGTATCAAAGATCATTAAACTGTATAGTTCCTTGAAATTTCCTGAGATTTGTTTTATGGTCATATAAGTGATTTTTTAAATGTTCTGTGTGTGCTTAAAAATAATATATATTCTTCACTTGTTGGCTATTATTCTTTAGGTTTATAGGTTAAGCATTAAATTTTTATCTGTTCTATTAATTATGAAAAATATTGAGTTATTGTTTAGTGGAATTGGAATTCCTATATTCTCTTTAATGCTGCCAATTTTTGCTTTATTTTGTCCCCATGTTATTGGCCAGGAGGCCCCGCCCCCGATGGGGGGGGGCTGACTAGGGGCAGAGCTGGCTGCGGGGAGGGGCTGGGGGCTGATTGGGGTGGTGGGGGCCCATCAGGAGTGGGGCTAGTCAGGGGGAGGGGCCACAGGCACTTGGCTGACTGACCCTGCCCTTGATCTGGATGAGGGGAGCCAGCATGGAGGGTGGGGAAGGGGCTGAAGGAGATTGGCCAGCTGGCCCCGCCCCCTGTTGGGATGGGGGGTGATCAGGGGTGGGGCCAGCCAGGGTGCAGGACTGTGGGCCAATAGGAGAGGGGCTGGCCAATCAGGGGTGGAGCTGGCAGGTGGGGGAAGGGCCATAGGGGGTTGGCTAGCTGGCCCCACTCCTGATTAGGCGAATTTGCCGCAGTGGGTGTCATAGCCACTGGTTGTTCCGGTCGCTGGCTTTTTATATATATTTTAGAGGCCCACTGCACGTTTTTTGTACATGGGGGGGTGTCCCTCAGCCCAGCCTGCACCCTCTCCAATCTGGGACCCCTTGAGGGATGTCCAACTGCCCTTTTAGGCCTGATCCCAGTAGGATTAGGCCTAAACTGGCAATGAGACAGCCCTCTCACAATCCAGGACTGCTGGCTCCCAACTGCTCACCTGCCAGCCTTCCTGATTGCCCCTAACTGCTTCTGCCTGCCAGCCTGATCACCCTCAACTGCCCTCCCCTTCCAACCCAGTCACCTCTAACTGCCCTTCCTTGCCAGCCTCATCACTCTTAACTACTCTCCCCTGCTGGTCTGATCCCTCCAATTGCCCTCCCCTGCAGGCCTGGTCACCCCTAACAGCCCTCCTTTGTAGGCATGGTCCCCTCCAACTGCCCTCTCCTGCAGGCCTGGGTCCTGCCACAACTGCCCTTCCCTGCAGGCCCAGTTGTCCCCAACTTCCCTCCTCTGTCAGCCTGGTCACCCCTAACTGTCCTCCCCTGCAGGCTTGGTATTTTAATTATGATGTGTCTTGCTGTGATCCTCTTTGGATTTCTTTTATTTGGGATTCTGTGTGCTTCCTGTACTTGTAAGTCTATTTCTTTCAACAGATGTGGGAAGTTTTCAGTCATTATTTCTTCAAATAGGTTTTCAGTATCTTTCTCTCTCTCTTCTTCTGGTACCCCCACAATTCTGATGTTGGTTCACTTGAAGTTGTCCCAGAGGCTCCTTACATTATCTTCACATTTTTGGATTCTTTTTTCTTCTTGCTTTTCCATTTGAATGTTTTCTGCTTCTTTGTATTTCAAATCTTTGACTTGATTCTTGTGTTCCTCTAGTCTGCTGTTAGGTCTCTGTATAAAATTTTTTATTTCAGTCAGTGTATGTTTAATTTCTAGTTGGTCCTTTTTCATCTCCTCTTGGGTCTTGTTAAATTTATCCATCTTTTCTAGGAAATTCTTGAAAAACCTTATAACCGTGATTTTGAACTCTATATTCAGTTTGTTTGTTTTCCTCCATTTATTTTGTTTGTGATCTGTTTCTTTGTCTCTGCATTTTCATTATGCTGAGAGAACTTCTGTCTTGGAATCAGCCTTATGATACAAGACTTGCAAAACTGCAAAAGCCTCTCTGTTGAGCTTGGGATGGGTGGAGTCTCAGGGCTTAGTAGATCGCCTTACCTTCCAGTCAGCCCCACCCTACGCGGTCCCTGGGTCTCACTTATCTCTCGGTAATCACTGGAGCCATCCCTGTGTGCATGCATGCGTTGCCTCTAGAACTCTGCCTTTCCGGCTCCCCTGTGCTCCAGGACCCGTATAAGTCTGGGACTCTAGGGTCTTGTCTGAAACTGAGATTCAGTCGAGTTAGTAGTGGCACAGTTTGCAAAACCGAAGAAACCTCTGTTGAGCTTGGGATGGGTGGAGTCTCAGGGCTTAAGGGACCGCCTTGCCTTCCAGTCGGCCCCGCCCTCCACGGCCCCTGAGTCTCGCGTGACTGGGTAATGGCTAGAGCGGTCCTTGTGCCCTTGCTCCTGCAGTGCCTCTAGACCGCTGTCTTTCCAGCTCCCCTGTGCACCAGGACCACACAAGTCTAGGTCCCCAGAGTTTTGCCCAAAACAGGGGCTTAGTGGAGTCAGAAGTGGTACAGTTGGGAGGGTCTGTCTCCCACCCACTCGTGAAAGCCAGTGGCATAATCAGCAATCTGTCCTCTGCACAGTGCCATGCACGCCAGCAGTCCTCTGATCTTTTGCGGCTCCCCTAAATTTCCGTGCACCTCTCCCTTTTCACAGTCCAAACTTCCCCCGTATGAGTTTCGGCTGGATCTGGGGTTTAGTGTCGTAAGAGAAGGGGTTCAATGCCGTTGGGAGTCTCCGTTTCCCTCCCGCCAGAGAAAGCCAGCCAGGTACTCCAGCACCCGCTCTCTCAGCGCGCGTGTCTCCGTACCTCAGCTTTTTGCAGCTCCTCTGGGTTTCTGTGAGCCCCTCTCTTTCCTTCTAGCTGTAGAACTTACACTCGGCCAGCTTTCCTGTGGTCCTGGATGATGTCCGTTCTGTCTTTTAGTTGTAGTTTGAAATTGTTGTGTGAGGCAGCAGTGTAGGTGTTTACCTATGCCGCCATCTTGGATTCTCTCTAGTGGCACAGTTTGAAGGCTCTGTCTCCCACCCACTAGAGATAGCCAGCGGCACAATCAGCAGTCCGTCTTCTGTGCGCAGCAGTGTGCACGCCCCTAGACTTCTGCCCTTTCGCAGCTCCCCTAAATTTCCGTGCACTTCTCCCTTTTCACAGTCCAAACACCCCCCACCCCCGTAAGAGTCTCACCCAGATCTGGGGTTCAGTGCCATAGGATAAGGGGTTCAGTGCAGTTGGGAGTCTCCATCTCCCTCCTGCTTGAGGAAGCCAGCCAGGCACTCTGGCGCCTGCTCTCTCCACGCACGTGTCTCCGTACCTCAGCTTTTTGCAGCTCCTCTCTTTCCTTCTAGTTGTAGAATTTCTACTCAGCCAACTTTCCTGTGGTTCTGGATGATGTCCATTCTGTCTTTTAGTTGTAGTTTTGAAATTGTTGTGTGAAGCAGCAGTTTAGGTGTTCACCTATGCTGCCATCTTCATTCACTTGATTTTTAGATTCACTTGTTGATAGATATGTATTTGTTGTTCATAATTTTTATCTTTACCTTTTTTTCTTCCTCCTCTTCTTAAAGAATACCTTTCAGCATTTAATATAATATTGGTTTGGTGATGATGAATTCTTTTTAGCTTTTTCTTATCTGTAAGGGCAGAGGGTGGGGTGGGAACTGGGTAGAGGGGAGCTGTGGGGGGAAAAAGAGGAACAATTGTAATAATCGGAACAATAAAGATTTATTAAATTAAAAAACAATTGATTTTATTAGTTACTAAGAGAAGCATAGTAACTTGAGAGTGGAGAAAATTTGATAGATGGCACCTTTACCAAATGATCATAGTTACCATTACCAGACATAGAATAAATTGATATCATGGGCTTCCTGATATGAAATACACATGCTATCTGATAACAAATTATACTACAAGGCTATATTAATTAAAACAACATGGTACTGATACACAGATCAATGGAACAGAATAGAGAGCCCAGAAATAAACCCACACCTATATGGTCAAATTAATATTTGACAAAGGGAGCAAGAATATACAATGTGGGTAAAGACAGTCTATTTTCATGTTGGGAAAATTGGACAGCTATATACAAAAGAAATGAAACTAGACTAGACCACCTTCTTACACCATATACAAAAATAAACTCAAAATGATTTAAAGACTCAAATATAAGACTCAAAAACATAAAACTCCTACAAGAAAACATAGGCAGTAAAATCTCGAACATTTGTCTTACCAATATTTTTTTCCTGATATATATTCTCAGTCAAGGAAAAAGGAACAAAGGGGACTACCTCAAATCAAAAAGGTTTTGCACAGCAAAAAACACCCCATGAATAAAACAAAAAGACAGCCTACTAAATAGGAGAACATACTCACAAATGATATACTTGATAATGGATTAATATCCAAAATTCTGAAGAACTCATACAACTCAACACCAAAATAAAATAAAAAAATCCAAACAATTCAATTAAAACATGAGCAGAGACCTGAACAGACACTTCTCCAAAGAGAACATACAAATAGCATTTGACCCAGTGATCCCACTTCTAGGAATATATTCTAAGAAGTCTGAAACACCAATCAGAAACAATATATATACCCATATGTTTATTGCAGTTATTTACAATAGCTAAGATCTGGAAAGAGCCCAAATGTCTATCAGTAGATAAACCACATAATACCATGCAACTGTAAAAAAGATCTCTTACCCTTTGAGACAGCATGGAGAGACCTGGAGATTATGCTAAGAGAAATAGAAGGACAAGTATCACATGATCTCACTTATATATGGGATGTAATAAACAAAATAAACAGATGAACAAAATGGTCCAGAGACATACAAACATGGAACAGACTGAGAGATCTCAGAGGGCAGGATGGAAGGAGGGGCTGGAAGAAATTACCAAAGAATTTGTATGCATATATGCATAGTCCATGGACACAGACCATAGGGCAGTGAAGGCCTGGGGTGGTGCAGGAGCTGGGTGGAAGAAGGGGAAGGGAGCAGTGGGGGAACATCTGTAATAATCTCAACAATAAAAATAAGTAAGTAAATAAATAAATAAATAAATAACTAAAGAGCTTTCAGTCCTGAACATATTTTGAGAAGCTAAAGCAAGCTTGGCTACTGCATGTGTGTGTGTGTGTGTGTGTGTGTGTGTGTGTGTGTGTGTGTGTGTTGGGTTGGGAGACATGACAGCCCTAAATGAGATGTCAGAACCCAAGTAAGTGGGAGGGGTATGCACAGAAGGCTGCCTAGTACAATGCTGTTAGAGTCTTTTTTAAAAAATATATATTTTATTGATTTTTTACAGGAAGAGAGAGGGATAGAGAGTTAGAAACATCAATGAGAGAGACATAGATCAGCTGCCTCCTGCACAACCCCCACTGGGGATGTGCCCACAACCAAGGTACATGCCCTTGACCGGAATCAAACCTGGGACCTTTCAGTCCACAGGCTGACGGAGAGCCAGATTTTTTTAAAAAATATATTTTATTGATTTTTCACAGAGAGTAAGGGAGAGGGATAGAAAGTCAGAAACATTGATGAGGGAGAGACATCAATCAGCCGCCTCCTGCACACCCCACACTGGGGATGTGCCTGCAAGCAAGGTACATGCCCCTGACTGGAATCGAACCCGGGACCTTTCAGTCCGCAGGCCAACGCTCAGAGATCCACTGAGCCAAACTGGTCTTGGCTGTTAGAGTCTTAGTGTAGTGAAAAATATCAGAACCCAGGTCAAGGGATAGCAGCAGAATGGGAGATCAATTACATATAGAGTGATTGATCAAAGAAGTAAATATATTAATAATAATCTGATTATTTGCTATCAGTGCAAGGGCTTTACATAAACCAGAATGCATCATGAACCAAGGATAATGGCTAATCCATTTGATGTCCGGAGGTCCAGAAGAAAAATAAAAACAAAACAAAACAAAAATGGTCGGGCACAACCATGTGCTTATCTTACCTAATAATAGATAAAACATGTAAATTGACTGCACCTCTGCTACATCCACAGCCAATCAGAGTGAGTATGCAAATTAACCCAACAAAGATGGAGGTTAATTTGCATACATAGATAGCAGCAGCTTTAGGCCTAGGCAAGGGCCAACCTGGAGATCAGTGTGAACTACAGAGGAAACACCTTTTCTGACCGCTCATTGACTAAGCTCCCTGTATGCCACTGGTAATTCTTAGTAACGGGTTTTTCCACCACACTCCTGGAGAAAAAAACAAAGGTCTGCTGCTGGAGGGCTAAGAAATGTCATATCCTTCCCTATCTGGTTTGGCTCAGTGGATAGAGCCTTGGCCTGCCAATTGCAGGATCCAGGTTCGATTCTGATCAAAGGCACGTACCTAGGTTGTAGGCTCCTTACTGGCTGGGTCCAGGTCAGGGCTCATGCAGGAGGCAACCAAACAAAGTGTTCCTTTCACTTTGATGTTTCCCTTTTTCTTTCTCTTCCATGCTCTCTAAAAATCATTGGAAACATCCTCAGGTGAGGATAAAAAAAAATAGAGAAATGTCATATCCTATGAAAGACACACCTTGAAAATACCTAAAGAAAGTTATTTTTTCATGGTGAAGAGACTGTTTCCATGTTTATGAAAACACCTAGGTGGCTGTGGTGACTGTCATGGCTGCAGCAGCAGAGTGCTGGGACTGGTGCCTTCCCCTGATCAGCCTGGTCAGATGCCCATTATTATTTTTAATATTTCAATTGCAGATAACATTCAATATTATATTAGTTTCAGGTGTACAACATAGTGACTAAACATTTATCTAACTTAAAAAGTGATCTCCTGATAAGTTGAGTACCTCCCACCACCATTCATAGTTATTACAATATTATTGACTGTATTCCCTGTGCTGTAATTTACATCCCCAGGACTATTTGTAGCTACCAATTTGTACTTCTTTCAAATATATTTTATTGATTTTTTTATAGAGGGAAAGGAGGAGAGATAGAGAGCTAGAAACATTGATGAGAGAGAAACATCGATCAGCCGCCTCCTGCACGGCCCCCACTGGGGACATGCCCACAACCAAGGTACATGCCCTTGACCGGGATCAAACCCAGGACCCTTCAGTCCACAGGCCGACGCTCCATCCACTGAGCCAAACCGGTTTCGGCCCAATTTGTACTTCTTAATCCCTTCACCTTTTTTACTTAGGCTCCCCACCCCCTACTCACCTGACAGCCATCAGTGTTTTCCCTGTATTTATGAATTTGTTTCTGTCATGGGAATAATATTGGATCAGACGAAAAAAGAAACCATCCTGCATGATTTTATCCATTTAAAGTTAAAAATAGGCAAAACTAATTTTTAGCAGTAGCAATCAAAATTGGTTATCTTTGGTGGGCAAGGAGAGAGAGAGAGAGAGATTACAACAGGCTTCTAGGAGGCCAATAATGTTGTTCCTTGACCTGGGTGCTAGTTACACAGGTGTTGTCACTTTCTGAAAAGTTGTCATACTGAACACTTGTAGTATGGCCCATTTATTTGTGCCTGCTTTAGGTCATTAAAATTTTACATTAGATCTCATAGGTGCCATTATGGTTGAAGTTGTGACTTTCCAATATGGTGAATAGTCTTTGATACTGTGCTGAATAACAACAAAATTTTTATTCTATTTGCATCATAGTTTAATTTAAGAAAAAGTATGTTTTCAATGATACAAACAATGTCATGTATGTATATATTATATTAATAATTTCACATTGTCATAAAATAATTTCTACCCACATGAATGACTGTAAGAATACTTTCAAGTTTTCTGGATGGAGAGGAAGTGTCCAGCATTTCTGGTCCCTGAAGTCAAAGTCTGTAGCACTCTCCAATCAATGTAGCAACCCACGTTTGTGCAAATTTCCAAACTTCCACCAGGGGACGGTATCGCCCCGTTTGAGAAGAGCCAGTATAGTCTGAGAGTGTAAGTAAATTATATATTGGAGCCTGGAGTTCAATGGAAAGGTCTGTGCTGCAGATAAAAATTTGGTGCTGGTGGTGCTGGTGGTGGTAGAAGTGTCCTCCGCACGCTAAGTGGTCACCAAACCCAAACAGTAAAGGCCAAGTAGCTCTGCAGGACATGGAAGCATAGAGGGCTGAAAGGAGCACAATGTGAGAGGGATTTTACAAAAATGTTACAAGGCAGAAATTGAAACCAGTGATATGGGCAACAATAAATCATGAAGGTCATCTTAGGGTATTTGTACTTTATCTTATGGGTGGTAGCAGACTATTGCATACTTCAGACAACAACAGACAGCATTTATGAGCTGTTTCCACATGCCAATCCCTCTTCTAAATTCTTTTTATGTTTTCTCTTTTAGAACCATCAGAATTACTCATTTAGCACCGTGTTCCGCCACCCCACATCCACTCACCTTTTTCCATTGTGACTTTTGGCAAGAAGCAGTGGCTAGTCCCCCATGTTAGCTAGGCTTTGTGTGTTCTACCTGGCCAACTCTACTGGGGCTCCATGAATAGGTGTATCACTGAATGTGGCCAGAGCATTATTCCAAAGTATCTTTTTTTAAAAATGTTTTTTGTTTGTAGAGCAAGAGGAAGGGAGAGAAATACAAACGTCAGTAAGAGAGAAATATCATCCATCAGCTGCTTTCTGCAAGTTCCCTCTTAGAGATTGAGCTGGCAAGCTCTGGGCATGTGCGTTGATGGGGAATCAAACCGGTGTGACCTCTTGGTTCCTGGGTCTATGCTCAACCACTGAGCCACACCAGCAAGGCTGGCAGAGTATCTTCAACCCTAGTAATTGGCTTAGGGTCATCAGGTGACCCACTCAGACCAATGAGAAGACTCTGACCCTACAGTTGTTCTCCTTAGAAATGTGCGCCTCTGTGCCAATATTAAAGCTTCTTTCCCTCTCACCACAAAATGTGTGATCACACACAGGGCCATCTGGGAACATCATTCAAGAAACCTCCATGGCTGCTGCTTAGGAGCCCATTGTGTTTTGCTTTCCTGCCAGGCACTCAACATTCCTCACTTAGTCTCTTCCCTTCCCACACCCCTTTACCCCATTCTAGTTTTGTGCTTCAGATAGATTAGAATAAATATTTTTTTCCTCTATGAGCCACAGTTATTTCTACCTTTTCGTTTTTAATTTATCTGTGGTCTCAACCTAGGATGCTCAACCCATTTTTTTTTTCATTAAACCCGACTGGCATGGCTCAGTGGTTGAGTGTCAATTTATGAAACAGGAGGTCATGGTTCAATTCCTGATCAGGGCACATGCCCAGGGTATGGGCTCAATTCCTAGTGTAGGGCATGCAAGAGGCAGCAGATCAATGATTCCCTCTCATTGATTTTTTTATTTTTCTCTTCTTCTCCCTTCCTCTCTGAAATCAATAAAAATATATTCTTTAAAAAATAATTTGTGGAGAGTTTAGTCCATGCTATTATTTCAAAATGAGTAAAGAAGACAATTTAGATGATACAA
>JAAGEH010000452.1:31872742-31950626 GCA_011751065.1 Lasiurus cinereus | reverse complement strand
ACACACACACACACACACACACACACACACACACACACACACACACAGGACCTAAATAGACACTTCTCCAAAGCAGACACACAGATGGCCAAGAGACATATGAAAAAAAGATGCTCAGCTTTTTTTCTCTCCTGGAGAACAGCCGCAGCAAAAAACTTCCCTGCAGACGAGCAAGGAGCCGGTGGAATCTCCTGACGGAGGCCAACGAAGAACATGCAACACATCACACTCGCCTCACCACTACAGCGAGCAGGAGGAAGTTGGCAAAGCTTCTCCCCCGGGAGATGCACCACGCGGACTCTGACTGGGACTAGGAAGGGGCCCCTGGCGCCACCGCCATGTGGCCGGCGCAGCACCCGGGGAACCTGGGGCGAAAAAAAAAAAAAAACAGGAAAGAAATGGAAAAGTGGTGTGCACTGGAAAATCACGGAGTCTGGTGGAAGACACAGGACATTGGGAGGGAGCGCGCGCCAGCGGAGGAAGGCTATGAGAAAGAGCTCTGCCAAGGAGGACGTGGAAGCACAACACCCCACCGGGTGAACCAGAGCTCCCAGCTAGGTGAGGAGGGAAAAGAAGCACAAGAGATCGTGCTGCTGCTGCAGCTAGAGCCAAATGCCTGGAAAATGTGCTGTGAGGACACCTTGCTGGAACACCGCATGGATCGAGGCTGCCAGCCCCCGCACAGGGCCATGGACATGGAGAGTGACTGTGACAAAGCCTCCAACTACAGACCCCAGCACCGAGGAAGCACTCTGCAGTGACATTTCCCCAGGAGGTCAGAACGGAACCAGGGACAGCAAACCACCCAGTCAGTCTGCCTGACTGCTCCAAGAACGGCGCCACATCCATCAGGCAACCTAGCAAGCCTTTCCCATGCATGTACCTCCCGTGACCCCCTCACGCCACTTGTGCCGCAACTGCTTTGCTGTTCCCCTGGCCCTGGACCCTCCAAAAAAGAAAAAAGAAAAAAAAAGATGCTCAAGTCAATAAAAAAAGTGTTTATTTAAAATGACAATGAGGTATCACCTCACACCTGTCTGAATGGCTACCACCAACAAATGAAAAGTCCTGTTGAGGATGTGGAGAATAGGGAACCCTAGTACACTGCTGCTGGGAATGTAGACTGGTGCAGCCATTATGGAAAGCAGTATGAAGTTTCCTCAAATAATTAAATATGTCTTGGCAGCGTGGTTCAGTGGTTGAACATTGACCTATGAACCAAAAGGTCATGGTTTGATTCCTGATCAGGGCACATGCCCAGATTGTGGGCTTGATTGCCAGTGTGGGACATACAGGAGGCAGTTGATCAATTATTCTCTCTCATCACTGAAGTTTCTATCTCTCTCTCCCTCTCCCTTCCTCTCTGAAATCAATAAAAAAAATATATATTAAAAAAATTAAATATGAGCCCTAGCCAGTTTCGCTCAGTGGACCAAAGGGTCTTGTGTTCTATTTCCAGTCAAGGGCACATGCCTGGGTTGTGGGCTCAATCCCAGGAGGGGCCTTACAGGAGGCAGCCAATCAATGATTTTTTTCTCACCATTGATGTTTTTATCTCTCTCTCTCCCTCTCCTTTCCTCTCTGAAACTAATAAAAATATTTTTAATTAAATATGGAACTGCCATTTGACCCAGTGATCCTACTTCTAGGAATATATCCCAAGAAACCCAAAACACCAATCAGAAAGAATGTATTGCACCCCTATGTTTATAACACCAATTTACAATAGCTAAGATCTGAAAACAGCCCAAGCGCCCATCAGTAGATTATTGGATTAAAAAGCTGTGTTATATTTACACCATGGCATATTATGCTGGTATAAAAAAAAAAAAGGCTCTCTTACCCTTTGAGACAGCATGGAGGGACCTGGAGAGTATTATGCTAAGTGAAATAAAACAGTCAGAGAAAGATAAATATCACCTGAGCTTATTTATATGTGGAATCTAATGAGCAAAATAAACTGATGACTGATGAACAGACTTAGAAGCATGGAATAGAGTGTGGAATCAGACTTAGAAGCATGGAATAGACTGCGGAATCAGACTTAGAAGCATGGAATAGACTGTGGAATCTCTGAGGGAAGGCAGGGAGAGCAGATGGGTGGGAAGAGATAAACCAAAGATCATATATGCATAAACCCTAGGCATAGACAATAGGGTGGTGAAGACCTGGGGTGGGGGTAGGGTGAGCTAGAGGGGTCAATGGGGGGAATAAAGGGGACATATGTAATACTTGCAACAATAAAATTTTAATTTTTTTAAATAAAGGCAAAATAGTCCAGTAATAATGAGCCCAAGCCTTGGAGCATCAGACAGCCTGGGTTCCATACTGATTGGGGAGGCTGAGCCACTGGGTCCTATAGGACACCTACTTGACCATTTGTAGCTGTGTGACCTGGGGACAAGAGACTTAACTTCTTTCACCTTCCATCTCTCCCTCTGTAAAATGGGGAGGAATCAGAACATCTGCCTCACAGAGTTGATTTGAGAGTGAGATGAATGAATATATGTGTGTCAGGCACAGACACTTAGTGAAGAAATTAAATTAATGGAGTGCGGGCAAGGTTGGAAGAATCCACGGGGAATGTTGAAGCACCTAGGAACCCACAAAAGCGGGAAGCCGTTATGGCCCCTGTGCTACAGGTGAGGAAGGAGAGCCACACTGGAGGAGATGTGGCCAACATAGGACAGTTAGGGTAGAGCAGGGAAGGGACTAAGGGACAAAACACCTGAGTTCCCTTTCCTCTCACCTCTGATCTTCTGCCCATGACTGCATGGGGGATGCAAAACACAGAAGTCAGCCTCCAGAGGGGCAGAGAAGACGAACAGATTTGGAAGGCAATGGAAAGCGGCCTATGAAAGCCACAAGGTGGCATCTGGCCTCCGGCAGCTCAGAAAGCGTTTTCCAGTCTTTTTACACTTCTGTACCCAGATGGCTACAGGCCATCCTCTGTGCAGTCATGCAGCTAGCCAGTCCCCTACTTACAGACATTTGTGTTGGGGCTAGTCTTGTTCTATAGACAATGCTGCACTGAATGACCCTAAGGCAGTGGTCAGCAAACTCATCAGTGAACAGAGCCAAATATCAACAGTACAACGACTGAAATTTCTTTTGAGAGCCAAAGTTTTTAAACTTAAACTTTTTCTAATGCCACTTCTTCAAAATAGACTTGCCCAGGCCGTGGCATTTTGTGGAAGAGCCACACTCAAGGGGCCAAAGAGCCGCAAGTGGCTCGCGAGCCGCAGTTTGCCGACCACAGCCTTAAGGAAACATCACCTTCTGCATGTGATGTGGCCCTTCGTTGTGAGACTGCCATATGACCAAGGCTTTTTGTACACCGTCATCTCATTCCATCCTCACAGCACTGTTAGGTGAAGTCACGTTGTTACAAGAGAGGAAAATGCTCTGGGAAGGACTGTTCCTTGCAGCCACTCCAGGTGAAAGTGGGGTGTTTTGTGACTCCAGAGTCTTTGCTCTTAGGCACCCCATGTCCCAAGAACAGAAATGCCCAGGCCCTGAGGCCTGACCCTTGCTCACCAGATACCATAGCTGAATGGAGCAACTCTCTTCAGTTACAGACGCTGTCTGGAGCTGATGCTGAATCACGTGTCCCGCCGTGGCCCCATGTGCCACCTCATGGTGGCTTCCCACAATGAGGAATCTGTTCACCAGGCAACCAGAAGGTATGAGGTGGGCCCCTCCCTTCCTCTCCCTAACTCAAATGCCAGGGATAGGTAGAGGCCATTATGGCCTCTGTGCTATAGATGAGGAAGGAGAGCCACAGGGAGGAGCAGTGTGGGGACAGTAGGTTCAGATGAATTCTGGGGAGAGTATGAGAAACATTTAACCCCTGCTATGCCTATAGGTCTTATAGGCCCCAGCCGAACAAGGCATCATCTCTTATTTGCTGGAGCATGGAGAGGTCTGAGGGTATCAGAAAACTCACTAAGGAACTTTCAGGGACTTCAGAGCACTAGTTATTTATCATTAAGTTTAGAAGTATTTTAATATTTAATAACTGGAATAGTCCTGTGGGTACCTAATAGCTGACTGGCAGCTCAGATTCAGCCACTGTCTGGCCTTTTCTGTAGCATGTGGGAGCTGGGCATTCCTCCGGATGGGCCTGTCTGTTTTGGACAACTTCTGGGGATGTGTGACCACGTCTCCCTGGCACTGGGTATGTGAATGCCCCATTCCCCGCAACCATCACCATGCCTCACCCAACCCCAGGCCTCCCTCCTTGGCCAGGTGCCTTCTCACATTTCCAACCAACGCCTGGCCACCCTCCTCTCTAGAGCCTTCAGATGGCCCCGTGTCCAGACCCTGCCAGAGAGATCTGTTGCTCCAATGTCTAAGGCCGTGCAGGCCTTTGTCTCTGTGCCTGCTGTCTGTTGTTTAGCTGCTTCTTGACCATGCTGTCTTGTTTTCTGTGTGCTTTGTTATCTTTACCACTTTGCTCCCCAGGGACTGAGACCAGAAGAATTATGTTTTCCTCTGCCATTGTATCCTAAACTCATAGCTTCAGGTTTCTTGAGATATCCCAGGTAAGTCATTTAGGCTGCTTATGTGTGAGGTGACTTACCCATGGTCACAACGTCTCAGAGATGGATTTTTCTGTTTTCTTCCCTCCTCTACTTATGCTCAAGGCCACTCCCTGGGAGTGGAAGGAATTCTTACTCCGAGGGTGTACATTTTTGTGTTCCAGCTGAATATGGGGGAGTTCTCTACCCCCTGGTCAGACTTTGGCCTCCTTTTCTGTATCCCTTGGGCTCTGTGACATCAACAAGTAGCAGCTCAATTTTGCCTTCAGGACAGAAATGCTTCCTGTGCATCCTCTCCCTCTCTGGTTCTCACTTTCTCTTAATTCCTGGATTAGTAAACTCCTTATTCTCTTGGTAGCATTTTAATAACTTGAAGATTTTTCTAATGTTAACTCCAGAAATGTTCGTTTTCCAGTAGGAAACGTTGTCTAACTCATTCAGTCTGCCTGTTCTCAGAACTGGAAATCTCTGCTTCAGGTGGGGCCTCGGGGAGCCTCTCTCCAAACATGAGCCCACATCCCGCTTACACTCTCCCCGCAGGGCAGGCTGGCTACGCCGTGTATAAGTCCATCCCCTACGGCTCCCTGGAGGAGGTGATCCCCTACCTGATCCGAAGGGCTAAGGAGAACCAGAGTGTGCTGCGGGGTGCCCGCAGGGAATGGGAGCTGCTCAGTCAAGAACTTCGGCGGAGGCTGCTGGGGAGGGGCCTGAGGGTACCTCCTTAGTCCCCCAGGGGTTATGTGGTCAATAAAGGTCCTGAGCTACTGCCCAGGCTGCTGCCCTGCACTGAAGCTGCCTCATTGGAGAGGGGATAATCTTGACCCCAGCCAGCCCCTTGAAGAGGGTGCTCTGCAGCTCAAGAGAGAACTTTAGATAACCCTAGCACATAGCAAGCGCATTCACTGATCAAAGACTAATGAACCCCCCCACCCCCATGAAGCAATCTATCCTAAGATGGGCCTGGGGTCAGGCTCTCTCAGCCAAGTCAGTGACTGAAGCAGGGTCTTTGTTCACTCCAGTGGATGCCCAGATGAAGAGGAGACACTGAGGCATTGAAGTCGAGAATCTGAGCTAGAGCCACATCTGCAGGGAGAGACAGAGGGGAGAGGCAAACTACTCTCATTTAATAACATATTCTGAGGTCCCTTCTGAGCTACACTCGAGATGAACAATGCTGGAAACACTGCAGTGCCAATGACAGCCCCAGGCCCAGCCTCACAGGGTTCTTAGTCCAGCAGAGGTAGACAGACCCATCTTCAGACAGCGATAGTCCAGAATGGTCAGACTGTGATGGGGAAAGCCCAGGCAGATATCAGGCCAGAGGAGACACCTTTGTGCTCAGGAGAGCTTCCCAAAGTACTCATAAGAATAACCAAGTGAACGTGGAGAAGAAAATTCAAAGGCAAGGGCATGTGCATAAACAGAATTGTGAAACAGACTGGGGATGTGGAGACAAGGATGGAAGATGGGCAGGGCCAGATTATGCAGTTTTAGATGCCAGACTACAGAGCGTGGACCTGGCCCCAAGGTTACTGGGGAGTCTGGAGCGTTTCAAGCCGGGGAGGGATGGTCAGGTTTGGCTTTAAGAAGATCCCCCTGGCTGCCATGTGGTGGGGGAACCAGAGTGGGAGACAGACTGGGAGCCCTGGGGAATCTGAAGTAGGAAATCCCCCAGGGCTAGGCTGTGGGGGAGGGGAGGGAGGTGAATCAGGAGATTGAGTGGGATGTGGGATTAATAGGCTAGACGGAAGGACCTACGTCTCTGGCTTGAGGAAGGGACAGTGGGCCAATCCTGAGGTAGGGATCAGGAAGGAAATGTAATTTTGGGGAGACATATGAGGCCAGTGTAGGACCTTGTTGGTATGAAGGTCCCAAGAGGAGATGTCTAGAACATTTTGGGGCCCCAGGTCTGGGGAAAAGAGGAGAAGCTGAGGCAGAGCAGAGAGATGAAACAGCTCCTGATAGTGGGTGAAAAGTATGTGACAAAGACCAGCACAGGGATAGGCAGGCCAGCCGCCTCAAACAGGTCCTCAAGTCCTGGACTAGAGCGGGGCGGGGAAGGAAGGGTGCTATAGAGTGCAGCTGACAGCTCCAGGGCAGACATCAGTGTCTGTTCTCTCTGGTCACCTCAGAGCCCAGGGGGAGGGTGCCTCTCACGGAGGGAGCCTTTTGTGCAAACACAAACATGGCAGGAAGCCACTGGTGTGCAGGCGCTTAGGATTCCCACCCAAATTGCCAGAGCTAGCGCTCCAGGATCACTTGGCAGACACATGGTGATCACTGTGGAAGTCCAAAGGTAGGTGCTAAGCCCCATGGACTCTGGTCTGGGCCCCAGAACCTTCTTAGAGCTTACTGGGTCCTCAGCTTTCCGCCAGACCCTGTTCCTCAGGCTGCCCGCTTCCTCCCCACCCCAGGTCTCATTCCTTTGTCATAGCCTGGCTCCATTTCGCATACCCTTTCCAAGCATGTCAAAATCGCCACTGGTAGGCCACGTGCCTCATTTAAATAAATGCTGCCCACCAGCCACAAATTTGACATGCTATCCACCCCTTTCTGCCATCAGTCCTTCCCCTAACCTGTACACCCCGCTCCAGCACACTGATACTTTCCTGAACCTCAGCCTGCTCCCTAAGCCTCAGATCTTCTCACCGCCTTCAGACCTGGAACCCTCTCTTCTCCCTCAAGCCCCAGCCACTGCATGCAGGCCAGGGCCCTCCCCCCAGCTCACAGAACCTTCCTTCCGACCGTCCTCCTCCCTTGGACCTACTCTCGGCCCGTAGACCCCACCGCCTCTTAGGCTCCTCTTCCTGCAGCCCATAGGTAATCTTCAGACCCTCTTGCCAAGTCCCCAGGTTCCTTTCCCAGTAGGTCCGGATCTATCCCTGTAGCCTGCACCCTTACAGATACATACCTCTCCCAGAACCTACCCCTTTTCTAATTCAGACGCCTCTCTCCAAATCAGACCCCTGATCTTCTTCCTTTTCAGACTGCCCGTGCCCACCCTCCTCCCACCTCCCCAAGGACTCCCAGCCAGCTTTTTTTTTTTACTTTTTAAAAAATATATTTTTATTTATTTCAGAGAGGACAGGAGAGGAAGAGATAGAAACATCAATGATGAAAGAGAATCATTGATAAGCTGCCTTCTGCATATTCCCTACCAGGGATCGAGCTCGCAACCCAGGCATGAGCCCCACCAGGAATCAAAGGAACTATGACCTCCTGGTTCATAAATCGATGCTCTACCACTGAACCATGCTGGCTGGGCCCAGCTTTGTCTTTATTGCCCCCTGAGGTCTCATTCATCTCTTCATCCCATCTTCATGAGACACCCGCCCCCCTAGTTGATCCTTGCTTAGGAGCTGACTGACTCCAGAGCCCATGGATGCCATCCCTGAGTGAGCTCTCACTTTCCCAGGGAGCTGAGCTCCAGCTGGGATCCAGAATCCTGGTGGGCCATCTGCATCACCTGGCTGTTCCTGGTGGTCCAGGCTGGGGCCTCTTCCTGCTCCTGAGGAGAGGTGAGGGCTGGTAGAACCACCTGTGGGAGCAAAATCCAGGGGCAATATGGAGATTCAACTTAAGCTCAGCTCCCTGGGAAAGTCTTTTTTTTTTTTTCAGGGAGGAAGAGAGAGGGAGAGAGATAGAGACATCAATGATGAGAGAGAATCACTGATTGGCTGCCTTTTGCATGCCCATGCTGGATATGCAACCCAGGCATATGACCTCCTGATTCATAGGCTGACACTCAACTACTGAGTCTGCAACCCAGGCATATGACCTCCTGATTCATAGGCTGACACTCAACTACTGAGCCACACTGGCTTTCAATTGTTAAACTCTAATTTATTTATTTATTTTGTCATAAGGTGTTGGTCAGAACTCCCTACCTTGTTGTCAACAGGCAATTCTTTCTTTGTTTTTGGTATTTAAGGGAATAAGTCTATGTTTCTATGTTAAGTATCATGCTTGCTCTTGGTTTTTGGTTTATAATTTTTTATTAACTAAGGAAGTTCTTATCTATTCTTAGTTTTCTGAGGTATTTTCCCCCTAATCACAGGTAGCATTGAATTTTATCAATTGCCTTTCCTGTATTTACTGAATTAAACAGTAAATTCATGAATTTAATCCATGAACGTGTTTTATTACATTGATATATTTTCTTTTGTGGAATTATCCTTGCTTTCTGGGAATAAACGGATGGATTAGTCCTTTTTCTTTAGTTAAGGTTTTTGTATATGTGATCACAAATAGACTTGAAAAGTAAATTTTCTGGTTCAGGAAACTCTCATCTGGTTTTGGAATTAAGGTCATACTCATATCATAAAATGAGTCTTGCCCTCTATTTTTATTTTTCTGTTTTTGGAACAATGTGTAAGTATCTATACAAAAAATGAAATTATAATTATTATAATAATTATCTATATCAAGAAATGCTTTGTGATATATTGCCTCAGGTAAGGGAAACAAAAGAAAAAATAAACAAATGTGAGTACATCAAGCTAGAAAGGTTTTGCACAGCAAAAGAAATCATTAAAAAAATGAAGAGGCAATCCACTGAATGAGAGAACATATTTGCCGATACATCTGATATGGGCTTAATATGCAAAATTTATAAGGAACTTAAAAAACTCAATACCAAAAAACAAAACAAAACAACCAAACAACCTAATTAAGAAATGGGCAAGGGACCTAAATAGACACTTTTCCAAAAAGTATATACAGATGGCCAATAGAAAAAGATGTTCAATGTCACTAATCATCAGAGAAATGAAAATTAAAACCACAATGAGATATCACTTCACACTTGTCAGAATGGCTAGGACGTGGAGAAGAGGGAATCCTTGTGCACTGCTGGTGGGATGCAGACTGATGCAGCCAGTATGGAAAACAGTATGGAGTTGCCTCAAAAAGTTAAAAATGGAACTGCCTTATGACCCAAGCAATTCCACTTCTGGGAACATATCTTAAGACTTTCAAAACACTAATTCAAAAGAATATGTGCACCCCTATGTTCATAACAGCATTTACAATAGCCAACATGGAAACAGCCCAAGTGCCCATGAATAGATGAGTGGATAGAAAAGCTGTGGTACATTTTTAGTACACAATAAAATCCTGCTCAACCATAAGCAATGAGGAAAACTTACCTTTTGTGACAGCACGGATGGACCTGGAGAATATCATGCTACATGAAATAAGCCAGTCAGAGGATGACAAGTATCATATGATTTCACTTAGATGTGGAATTGAATAAACAAAATAAACTAACAAAGTGGACACAAACAACAGCCTGGTGATGGCCAGAGCACAGGGGAGGGAGGGGAGGTAAGAGGGTAAAGGGGGAATAAATGGGGATAGGAGACTTGACTTGGGGTGGTAAACATGCATATTGTAGAATTGTATAGCTGAAACCTATATAATTTTATTTACCAATGTCACCCCAAGAAATTCTATCTTTTAAAAATATCTTTTATTGATTTTTTACAGAGAGGAAGGGAGAGGGATAGAGAGTTAGAAACATCAATTCAGCTGCCTCCTGCACACTCTCTACTGGGGATGTGCCCACAACCAAGGAACATGCCCTTGACCGGAATTGAACCTGAGACCCTTCAGTCCTCAGGCCGTTGCTCTATCTACTGAGCCAAACCGGTTAGGGCAATAAATTCTATTTTTAAAAGGCATCTATAAAAAAAGAAAAATGCTTTGTGTTTTAATATCCTTCTGCAGAAAATTAGTTAGGATGCCATTGCAAATGATGGTGGGCTGCTGAGAAAAATAAGATGCAGTAAGTTTGACATTCAGAGGTTCCTGAAGGATCTCATTTGGAGAGATTTTGTGGCAGAGACTACACTGGGTCTGATCAAGTGCATGGTTCATTAGCCATGTCTGTCAAGGACATAGGAGTTCAAGGACAAGTATGCCCTGTGTGCCTTGAAAAGAGGAACTCAGAGATAATGGGTACACAGCAATAGGGTTGGGGCATGATGGGTGCAGAAACGAGGGTTTGGGAGGGGTGGTTTGAGCAGGATGATAGGGGAGGGAATTAGCAAGGGCCTAGAGGCAGAGGTGCTGAGGGGGTTGCTACCTGGATGCTGCCTTACATGTAGTGTTTAAAGTAAACTTGAGAGGTTTCCTGATAAAAGCCAGAGTTTGCTTTCCTTGAAGAATTGGCAGGACCTGCACATGCACTGGATTAGAGCCAGGTGGAAGCTGCTTGCCCTGCCCAGTGCATGAGGCTCATGTCCCCACAAAGTCCGTCTCCCTGGCCCCTGAGTACTTTTGTTTGATGTTGACACCTCTGTGATGGGGGATAGATGCCCGCATGACAGGTAAATGTCATCCCTCCTTCCAACACTCTGGACTTAAAGTTGAGCACTGGGTTGAGATGGATCCTGAGGCTGAAGGGTAGGGGTTCCAGGACACAGGAATGGAATCTGGAATCAAGGGTAGTCAGGTAGGGACAGGGAGTTGGCAAAGGTGTTGCCTGGAGTGAGAGGCAGGGGCAGTCCTAAGCTTCGCTGCCCCTCAGTTATCTAGGTAGATGGTGGGAGCTCTGCTGGGCAGACAGTGCTCTTCCTCTCAGTGCTGCTGGGCCACAGCTCTACCTACCATGCAGCTCCTGCTCGCCCTTGGTGCCAACCCAAACCAATGAGTGGGCAGGTTGTGGTGCCCCATACTCCCAGGGCCCTCAGTCTGAGCCCGAGCCAGGGACCTCTTTCCCGGGGGACTCTCACTTCTTGATGACCCTCCTGTCCCCAGTAACCCCTGGACCCCATTGACCCCTCTTCACCTCTCAACCCCTTCTTGTCCTCCAATGATTATTCCCATTCTCCTGTGCCTCCCATGCTCATAGTGGTCCTCTCATGCTCTCAAAGACCCCACTGTGTCCCCAGTCTCTCCCTCCTGTCCTGATTCAGCCTTCTATGTTCACAGTGACTCTTCGTCCCTCAGTGCTCCCATTCTGCCACCTCTTGTCTCCGTTTGGTCCCTTTTTTAGTCCATTCATGTTGTTCAGCTCCTGCCTCAATTGCAGCGCACTGTGCACACAGATGTCTTCTTGGGCTGCAGCTTGGTTATGGCATGTGTGCAGGTGGGGGTGACCTGCATCTGCATGAATAGCACTCCTTGGAACTGGGCAGAGAAGGCTGGTGCCAAGCAGAGCCAGCAGGTAAGATGTGGCGCAAGTGGAGTGGGGGCATCAGGGCCAGCATCTTCACCCTATCTTACCTCATGTGCCCCTCCCCCAGGAGCTTGAGATATTACAACCTTGTCATTCCCAGGTATTAGCATTAGCGCAGGGTGGTGAGTTGGCATGCACTGCATCACTGGGCCAATTGCAGACTGGCTCTAGACATAGCCCGTGTGGCTCCCTGTCCTTGCTGTGGCTGGTGTAGACAGGTAACTGTCCACATTGTGAAGTCACCACTCCCAGCTACCCAGATTTACCCTCAGACTGCCCTTTAGCCCAGGGCACTAAGGCCAGAGCAAAAAAAAAAACCAAATCCAGCCTTGGGGTTCAGTCAGAAAAGATTGGGGGAGCAGGGAGCACCACTGTCCTCTTCATGCTGCAAAGTCCCAAACCCTTCCCAGCTGAGCAGCCTGTGGCCACGGGGGTTGGTAACCAGTGTACCCCTCATGGCCCCAAAGGGCCACTGCCAGCCTAGCTGAGCCCTGCCACACTTCTGAGAGCAGCTCTCACACTCATCGTCAAGTGAGAGCTCCTCCCACAGCCCTGCCTGGCCGTCAAAAGAGCACTCCGAAGAGTCCAGACCCCTGCTCTCCTCACAAGGAAAGCCCTTTCGTCTCAGATGTACACTCTGCCTCCCCATCTCCAGCCCCTATGGAGGGGCCACCCAGCCAGAGCGTGACAGCTGAAGCCCCTGGGACCCAGGCTGATGTTCTGTTGGCTGACCTTCAGCACTGCAGGTATGCCACCCGACCCTCCTCCCCCCGCCAACCCAGTCTCCTGCTTGCCCTCCTGACTCATGTTTATAAACTCTGGACCAGGACCTGGCGTGGAGTCCTCCTACTGAAGCGAGCCAGTCCTGGGTGCCGTGTCTCAGGCTGCAGAGAGGAAGTAGTGTACCTCAGAGGGTACAAACTGGGGCCCGGCTCTCTGGCAGCTGGGCTTCCTCTCCTGTCCAGTTGCTGGTATGGATCAGCAGCCCCTGCACATGGTGGTCTGTGCCCAGGGGCAGCCTCCAGCCCATGCAGATTGGGGCCTCTTTGTGGGTGGCCCACTTTTCTCCCACCTCGCACCTGGCACCACCAGACCTGCTGCTGCTGCTGGCGCTGAGCCCTCCCGCAGGCCTGCTGGGTGGGGCCGCACTTTCTCTTCAAGCCCACGTGGTTGCGCTCTGCCTGTGGCTCCGCTAACAGAGACCAGGCTGGGGCAGCCGCCCACTAAGCCAGGCCCGCCGCCCGGCCACTGCCACTGCAGGCCAGAGGCTGTGTTCTCTGCAGGCCCGCTGGCATGCCCATGGCGCCTCAGCTCACATCTATGCTGCTGGTGAGGCCAGGCCTGGCCAAAGTGGGTGGCCTGGAGCATGGGTGCCCACTACACCTGTGCTGGCTACAGCCCAGGTGAGTACATGTCTCACCTGCCTGCCCAGTAGCTTAGCAGGCCCTTCATTCTCCACAGGACTCAGCAAGGCTACCTCTGGGGAGGCCGAGGCCCAAAGCTACCTCACCTCCCCAACTACCCAGGGCTGCCACTTGAGCTCCCGGGCGGTGAGATGCCTGCGGCCACCTCAGCTTGGACCCTGGCCCAGGTCGTCTTCACTGGTCAGGGTACCCCGCCAGTTTGAACCCTCTTATCATGCATCCTCATGAGAGGTGGACTGGAAAATGGCCTGAGGTCAAGGCTAACCTGGGGGCAGTCTAGAGCCTGGCCTTGGAACCCCTGGGCCAACCCCCTACCAGGCCTTGGTTCGGGCTGAGCTGGACTGAGCCTGCTGACTGGTGGGCAGCCTGCAGAATACCTGATGCCTGCTGTAGGAGGCCACGGCCCAGGCACAGGACAGGTTGGCAGGGGTGGGTAGTGGCCGGGGAACCTTCCGCAGGGCTCATGTTCCCACATCCAGCCTCCTTTTAGCAGGATTTGGCTCCTGGGGTGAGCTCTCTGGTGGATTGGACCACACTGGGCCCTGCACTCCAGGATTCCCCACCAGTTTAGAGAGCAGAAAGGAGTGGTGGCAGGTGCTATGCACAGCTTGGCTATACCCCCTAATTCCAGCCAACTGGTTTGTACCCCCAGTGACACTGTACTGTGAGCTGGCTCCCAGAGGTAAGACTACCCTCAGGCCTGTGACATTCCAAGACCCCTCCCCTTCCAGGTAGGAGCCGGGGCAGGGGTGTGGAGAATCAAGGGAGCTATGGGGCACCTGGGACAGCCATTCCACCTCTCTGCTGACCGTGGAGACTCCTGAGGTCCCCGGCCACAGGAGTCCAGAGGGGCCCAGCCTGGGACCCTGGCAGCAGCCCGTCCCAGCTCTGACCTGTGCTTAGGCCACAACCGCACCAGGGTCAGCCTGCACCACGGCCGGGAGCCCAGCTTCAGTATGGGTATTCCGAAAGATCTGTGTGGCCGTTCATTCCCTAACTTGTGACCCATCCCCCCAGTAGTCACCAGTTTCTTCGGCTGCCTCTCCTCTGAGCAGGAACCACTTCCTGAGACTCCCAACTGTCCCCTCACTGCCCTGCGAGCCCTGACCAGCCCTGCTCCCCCAGCTGCCCTATGCCCTTCAGGACTCAGCTTCCCTGCCAGGGAGCCAGGGCTCTGGTGCAGCTCTCAGCCCCAATCCCAGGGCTACAGGGGTTGTGGCAGCGCAGAGCTGCCCTGCTGGACCGCAGCCCTGGGAGTCTGCTGACCCACAGAGACTTCTCACAGGCTGGAGGCTGCTGGCAGAGGCCACCAGGGCAAGTGAAGCAGAAGACCCCGAGATCCTGCCCTGACCACCTCACACACACACCGCTAGGTCTATCCTGAGCCCCGTGTCCACTGGTGGCAGCTACAGCCTTTTCTGCTACAGGCAGCAGACCTGAGCAGAGAGGTCCCTCCTTCAGCATGTGTAAGTGAGAAATGGGCCCTGGTAGGAGGGCCCGGGGCCCCTTCCTCATACCTGAAGGAACCCTTAGTCCATCTCTTGCCCACTACTTCCCAGGACGGATCTGCTGGAGATTATAGCAGAGCTGCAAGGTGGATGCTAACTCAGAGACAGGCCCAGCCTGAACCCCACTCCTGACACAGATTCTTAAAATATCCCGACCCCTCTGCAGTTACCATCCCTAAGAGTCTCTCGAGAGGGACTCCGCACTCAGCACCTGCTGAAGTGATAAAATGATAAAGCAGCCCAGCCAGTTCGGCTCAGTGGTTGAGCGCTGATCCATGAACCAAGAGATTACCAGTTCCATTCTCAGTCAGGATATAGGCCCAGGTTGCAGGTTTGATTCCCAGAAGGGTATGTGCAGGAGGCAGCAAATTGATATGTTTCTCTCTCATCGATGTTTCTATCTCTCTAAAATCATATTTAAACAAAAATGATAAAGCAGCCCTGACCGGTGGCTCAGTGGATGGAGCGTCTGCCTGCAGACTGAAGGGTCCTAGATTCAGTTCCCGTCAAGGGCATGTACCTTGGTTGTGGGCACATACCAGGTGGGGAGTGTGTGCAGGAGGCAGCTGTTCAATGTTACTTTCTCATTGATGTTTCTAACTCTCTATCCTTCTCCCTTCCTCTCTGTAAAAAAATCAATAAAATATATTATTTTTTAAAAAATGATAAAGTAGCTCTGACCGATTTAGCTCAGTGGATAAAGTCAGCTTGCCGACTGAAGGGTCCCAGGTTCGATTCCGGTCAAGGGCATGTACCTTGGTTGCAGGCACATCCCCAGTAGGGGGTGTGCAGGAGGCAGCTGATTCATGTTTCTCTCTCAACAATGTTTCTAACTCTCTATCCTTCTCCCTCCTTCTCTGTAAAAAAATCAGTAAGATATATATTTTTAAAAAATGATAAAGCAGCCTATTGCCTCTTTGTTCATTGAGCCTAGTCCCAGTATGACACTAGCAGTCACATTTTCACCATTTTTATTCATTAATTTTGTCAGATGGTTTAGTGGGGCATGTGGGAGAGGGGCAGGAGCTGTCCCCCAACCCCTGTGCATAGGTCAAGACATGCTGGGGGCTCCTGGAGGAAGAGAAAAGACAGTGTGTCAGCCTAGCCCTCAGATTTGTGTGACAGCCCCATGACAGAGGTTGTTGGGGGGATGGGGGTGCCTTTAGTCCAGGATAGGAAAGCCATACAGGTTAGGGATCCACATCAGAAGCAAGTTACAAAGTTAGAAACCTGGAATAGGGGTCAGGAGCTCAAGAAAATACAAAACAAAGAATCGGGCTGGGCCAAGATCAGTGAGAAGAGAAGGGAGGAAGGTCTCTGCTCTGATTCAGCAGTAACTTCGGGTCTGGCCGTCAGAGTGAAGAGACCAGCTGGGAGTGGGGTAAGGAGGTGGGGGACCAGCCCCCTCCCTTCCTTGGTCCCCATTTCTGTACAAGGACCCTTGGTGGTGCTTGCCCTGCCTCCCATAGGCTGGTGGAGCTGCCCTGTAGTACAGGAGAGGCTCAGGAGAGCCCCAGGCCCCAGGCACCCTGTGAGGGGTGTGGGGACCCAAGGGGGCCCTCTCTTTCTGGGGAAGGTGCGGGGCTGTGGGCCCTGAATCTGAATGGCTATGGGGATGAGGAGCAGGAGGGGAAGAGGAGCTGGAAGAGGTGGATGAGGGACCCCTGGGCCCTAGGGCTAGGTTGACATAGAGGGGCTCAGGCCGAGTAGGGCACCGGGCAGGGTGCTGAAGGGCTGAATAGCCCAAGTGGTTATGGGGAAAGCAGGAAGGGGGTGGTGGGTAGCTGAGGAGGAAGTCAGGGGACCTGTGGAATGGTGATGATTGGGCAAGCATGCCATACGAGGCAGTAAGCCTATCTGGTGGCATGGAGCGAAAGGGACTCCAGGATTGGGTGGTGCCAGAGTAGGGGGACCCCTCACCCGCCTCAATCTCAGAGTACAGGTTCTCTCCCCTGTCAAGCGGTGTAGAGGGACCCAAAGGGCTCCTCCAGACTGGGGTTGGAGAACTGGGCTGGAAGGATGAGGTGGTCAGGGGGTACAAGCCTGGTTTTGGGACCCCAAGAAAGGGTGGCAGGCACTCCTGGGGAGCTGAGGAGAAGCAGCCAGGGGTTCTCCCAGAAGAAAGAACCTGTGAGGAGACACAACATAGGAACTGGGCCAATGTCTCTGGCACCTCTCTGAAGCCCCACCCTTCCTGAGCACTGACCTGGGCAGAGCTTCTGTGTCCCCTCCTTGAGGTCCCCATGGGCCGCTGGCTCCTCACCAGGCTCCCAACACTTTGTTGCCGTGGTAGGGAGGGTGGGGGTCCTGGAGCCCAGGCATCAGGGTGGGACAGGGAGGAGGCGGGTGGCCCACTCCCTGAGATCCCGAGGGGCTCACCACCCACCTCCAGGGACAGTGAGCAGTAGAAAGGGGAGCGGGGAGCAGATGGGGTCCCGCCATGCTCCTGTTGGCTCTGTCTCTGGGCCACCTGCTGAGCCTGCTCAGCCAGGGCCAGGGCCATGAGGCGTGCTGGGTTCTTGGGGGGCGGAGGTGGGGCCCCCCCGGGGCGCAGGAGAGACAGGGGTTGGGGCAGCAGTGGTGAATCCATGACAGGCCCTATACAGAGAGGAATGGGAAAGAGCATCAGCCAGGTCTTGGATGCAGCCTCAGGGTCTGTGAGGGTGTTGGAGGGGGTGAGTAGGACTCACCATGCTGTCGCTGGGCTTCCCCGGGACCAGGTAGTGCTAGGTTGCTGCAGATCTCCTGTGGACAGGTGTCACTCGGCTGGGCTTCCGCTCCATGTGGCAGCAAGGGGATGGCATGGGGGCACAAGCCCGGGCTGGGGCTGAGTGCTGGTGTTGGGGTGAGTGAGGCAGGTGTTCCCCTAGCCCCCAGCAGCTCCAGAACAGCAGGTGGCACTGATACAGCCAGAGGCTCTGAGATGTCCAGGGCAGTGGGTGAAGCAGGGCTGGTGGGCCCATGGGGCAAAAGGGCATGGGGAGTTGCCCTGGGTGGGAAGGCAGAAGCAGGGGCTGGGGGGGCCGGGCTGGCAGGAGGTGCAGGGTCCCCTGGGGTAGGGCTGCTGCAGCGAAAGGTAAGGGGATCAAAGTCGAGCTCCCGGAGGCCCTCCAGGCAGTGAGGTGGGCTGAAGTCCAGATCATCACCATCATCTAGCCAGGCTGAGGTTCGGTGAGAGGGGGAACCGGAAAGTGCCCCGAGCCCAGCTGCTGAGGAGGACGAGGAGGACACAGAGGAGGACGAGGAGGACAGGCTCTCACAGGAGCCGGCAGGTGCTGGGCCCACAGGGAAAGCATCACTGCTGGAGTGGGGTCGCCGCAGTCTGCTCAGCCTCTGGAGGCCTGGGGGGGAGGAAGGGCAGTTAGGGGTCAGGGCTCCAAAGTTTATATACCCACACATTAGTGAGAAGAGGGCACACAACCTAGGAGGCTGGGAAAACAGCATGCAGAGTTACTTTCCTGGGTGGGTCGCATGGCTGTGAATCCAGGGAGAGCTGTTCAGACTCACAGTGACAAAGGAAATGAATGGCACGTCCCTGCAGAAAGCCATTCCAGACCCAAGGGCCAGAACAGTCTGACAACCCCACGGCTGTGAGCATGAGACCAGCAGGATCCCAAACAAGGCTGCTAGGAGGACAGACTGGGCGACCACGTTTGGAAAACAATTGGGCATTTTCTTGTTCAGTTGAACATGAGTATAGGCTAGGTAGAGCTCTCTCAGGAGTGTGGACATGGCAGGGAACACCCATAGAGCCCCCAAATCCATCAGGAGTGGGATGGAGAAGCAACTCCCAATGAAATATCCACACGGAACACAAAAGATCAGCAGGCAGGAGTTGAGCTACACCTGCCAAGTCTCACATACAGCACTACACCCCCTTTCTTATGACACCTTTAACTGACATTTTAAAATGACTAGAACTGCTCAATATGTTTATGCATACATCTGTACATGATAAAACCTTAAAACCAAGGATGACAGCCCTGGCCAGTGTTTCTCAATGGTTAGAGCTAAGCCCACTCACCAGTCCTGGGCTCAATTTCCAGTCAAGGGCATGTACCTGGGTTTCAGGTTCAATCCCTGGCCCTAGTCAGGACATGTACAGGAGGCAACCAATCGATGTGTCTCTCTCACATAGCTGTTTCTCTGACTCCTCTCTCTCACCTACTCTCCTCCCTTCTACCTGTTCTTAAAAGAAAAAAATGAATCAATGGAAAAAATATCCTCCAGTGAGGATTAACAACCAAACAAAAAAATCAAGGAAGATGCCTCTGGTGGATAGGCAGCAGATGGGAGAGGGGAGGAGCTTGAAGATAAGGTAACAGGTGTTCTTTTAGTTCTCATTAGTGGGTGCATGAGTGTTCATTATATTATTTACATTTTTTTCAAAAAGGAATGAATAAGACTATTTGAAAGGATCCTGTATGAACCATTGACCAGTGTGTCATGAACGACCCAATGTCCAAATTAAAAACTAAAAAACCACCCATATCCCCAATTTGAAGTACAGCATTTAGAGGCTCCACCCACCACAGGCCAGGCCACCCTGAGCTCACCAGCCCCGCTGGCCTGAGATGATAGAGACTCCTCACTCTTGGCAGATCTCAGTGTGACTGTGTCAGGTCGGCTGCCTGCAAGGAGACAAGAAAGGTCATAGAGGCTCTTCAGAGTGCCTCCCCCCACCACCATGCTGACTGCCCAACCTCTACCTGAAGGCTGTGGTGGGGCGCGTATCCCCCCCAGCCAGGGAAGAGGCTTCTTCCGGGGAATGCTGGGGCCGCGTCCCAGTGCAAAGAAAGTCTTCCAGCTGCTACCGCCTGGCTTCCGCTGTTTCTGGCCTCTCTCCCCCTTCCTCCTGGGGATTGGGTGAAACACGGGAGGCAGTTTGAGGAGCTGGAACCTCAACGCTAGCCCCTCTTCTCCCCTGTATCCTACTCACCTTTCCACAGGGGAGTCTGAAGCCTTAGGAGCTGTGGATTCATTGAGTATCCCCAGTCGGCCCTGGGTGCGAGCCTGGGCTTCCTCCAGTGTCAAGAGGCGAGTGGAGGGGCCACTGCCCACAAGGGACTTGGGCCTGGGAAGGAGGCAGCGGCCTGGGAGGTTGGGAAAGTGGGCAACTGTCAGTCCAGGGATCATTCAAGGCAACAGGTAAAGCTAAGCGCTACTGCCCAAGCTTCGGCCCCAAAGCATAACCCCCACCCTAGCTGGCAAGGCAGGGAACCAGAGAGGATCAGGTGGGAATGGGTGGGCAGCAGGCAGGTGAGCAGGAATGAGGCAGAACCAGCTGATGAGGCAGCTCCCAGCAGCCAGCAAAGGCAGTGGCTCTGGCTTCAGTTACCTCGGGCCAGAGGGCCCTCCGATGTGCTGAATCCTGATTGGGCTGGGATCCGGGGCAGGGTGGGGAGTCTGGGTGGGGTCTGGGCAGGGTCAAGTCTGGGGACCTCCCACCTCCTCCCAGATGGACCTCTGGCCCCAAGCACCCCCAGGAGCTACAAGGGGTGGAGGAAGAACGATGTCCAGGCCAAGGAGTAGGGATCCTGAGCGTAGGAGCTGAAATGAGAAGGGTGGGGACGGGAGGGAGAGGCCGGGGCGGGGTCCTCAAGGAGCCAGGAAGGAGGTACAGCTTCAGTGGGTAGGGACCCCGCTAGGAGCCCCCCTGCCCTCCCACTGCAGTCCTGACAATGAAGAGGCAATAGCCAGGACATGAGGAGATAGACAAGCATACCTGCAGGGTCGAGGCCAGCAGAGGTGAAGGTGTCACTGAACAGGACATCCACATGGGTGAGCAGGAATTCCACCACCACTGACTGCACCCGAACCTCACGGAAGGCTGCTGCCCCACCCAGCCCCACTGACTCCAGCTCCATGGACCTAATGGGAGAGGAAGAGGGAGGTCAGGTGCCTCGAGTCACGGCTGGAGGAGGGGGAGGGTTGTGACTAGGTTAAGTAGGGAGCTAACAGAAGCAAAGTGTGTCATTCAGCAACTCTGATTTTATCAAATTGATCACATCTACAACTTGGTTCTCAATTTTTTTTGAACTTGCTCCCTCACCACCTTTCCCATTTCAGTCAATGCAGTCCTTTAGTGGTTCAGGCAAGAACTGTCCTTGACCTCTCTCTTTCCCTCACACTCACATCCAATGTACCCCAAAACCTGTGGGCTCCCCCCACAAAATCTGTCCAGAATCTAAACTATTCTCCCCCTCTACTGCTCCACCCTCCATCCTCTCCCTCCTGCTATCATAGCCACCTCCTCCCTGGTCCCCTGGTCCCACCACACCCCCACAGTCTGCTGCTCATGCAGAGCTGGAGGAAGCTGGGAACACCTCCTGACGAAAGCAAAGTCCTCATATGACTCACAAGCTATAAGTCACTCCTCCTCTATCCCGGTCCCCATCACCTACCTGACCTCATCATCTCCTCTCCCTCAGCCCCTTACTCAATCACTCACTCAGTTCCAGCCACAATGGCCTTCCTAAGGTTCCTCCTGACCCAGCCCCAGGACCACTGCATTTATTGTTCCTTCTGCCTGGTTTGCTCTTCCTCAGCTATCTCACCTGCTACGGTTCTTGACTCAAATGTTACCTTCTCAGTGGAGTCTTCCCCATGTACCTTATTTAAAATTGTAAACTTCCTCTGTATTCCAGGTCTCTTTCTTCCCCCCATAGTTCTTATACCCACCATGTATTTTATTTAGGACAGAGAGCTTGCCTGTCTCAATCACCATCAAATTTGAGGCTTTCTGTGCTGCTGGCTATTGAAGACTTTTTACTGAGACTTTCCCTACCACCTACACATCCCAAAATGCCATAACCCTGTGCATGCCCCTTCCCTGCTTTGTAATCTTTATCCTTGCCTCATTATCAGACCATTTTCTGTGTTTCCTTGTTACTAGTTCCTTGTCCACCTCCCTATGAGAATCTGAGTCCAGGAGCCCAGGATCTTGCTCACTGCTGAGAACAGGGGCTGACACACTGGAGATATTTAATAAATACATGTTGAATGAAATGAAAAAGAAAACCAAAGTTGGGTGAGTTCCTAGGATAGGTATAGAAGTAGGGGGAGACTGGGGCTCATCCCATGGGAGGGAACTGTGGGTGACAGGCTGGTGAGCTGCCCACTTACCGTAGCAGGTTGGGCGCCCAGACAATGGCCAGGTTGCGGGCATGCATGCTGGTATTGGCACTGTGTCTTGCCATGCGGGCCAAGTGCTTCAGCAGGTACTCCAAGGTCCTGGGGTGGGAATGGAAGGGGACACTTGAGCCTCAACTCCCTGTGAGCCTACCACAGCCCTTCCCTACCCCTCCTGGCTTACCTATAGTGTGGTGGGGGCAGCTGTTGGATGACGTCATGGACACGCACCAGGCGCTCGTCCTCCCCAGGCACTGACATGGCCTCCTGAGATTGTGTACAGGCATGATGGGGACTGGGCCTGATGCATCCCAGCACCCGCCAACCTCACTATCTCCTGTACTCACACTGAACTTCCCGTAGAGCTGGTATGTGAGCAGGGGGTTGGGCAGCTCTCGGAAGTAGAGCTTGCAGAGAGAAGACACACTGTGAATGTCCTGTAGGAAGGTGGGACCAGACAGTTCAGGGATCCTCTCACTGTCAAACTCATGCCTGAGGCCACCAGGTCGAAGAGAAGAAAGACTCGTGTCAGAGCTGGTCCATCTGGCTGTGCACCCCATACCCACACTGCCCACAGATAGATGCAACCCTCTTCCTGCACTGTGCTCCTCAAAAGACAGAGACTTACTTCCTCTGCAATAACCCTGTCTGTCAAAGACAGGGGCACTCCTTCATAGCATAAGACACTGAAGCTCAGGTGGGAGGTGTCCCTCCTGCAGCTGTCCCAGGCTATCTGATTCCACAGCACAGCCTGCTACTTCCAGCACATTATGCCATTCTCCTGACTTCAATAGGTCACTGGAAAACTGCCTGAAATCCCATAGCCCCTCCTCCCAATTGTCTGGTTGTCTCTCACTACTCGAGGGGAAAAGCTCAATGCACATGCACTCATGCTGCATCTCTCACACCTCTGGGCACCATACTCTCACTTCAGGTCCCTGCCAGTCTCAACACGTGCCTCACTCCTTCCCACCACTTAGACTGGCATGTCTCCTCAGTTCAGAACCCTCCAGTGTAAAAGCCAAAATCCAAACAGTTATTAAAAAGACCTTGCACAGCCCGAGCTGGTCTAGCTCAGTGGAAAAGAGCATTGGCCTGCGGACTGAAGTGTCCCAGGTTTTATTCCAGCCAAGGGCACATGCCCAGGTTGTAGACACGATCCCCAGTAGGGGCATGCAGGAGGCAGCCAATCAATGATTCTCTCTCATCATTAATGCTTCAATCTCTCTCTCTCTCCCTTCCTCTCTAAAAATCAATAAAAATATGTTTAAAAAAAAAAGGGCCTTGCACACTCTGCCTTTAATTACTTCTCATACTTCTCAGACATCATCTCCTGCTACTTTGCCTTTTGGACTGTCTGTTCCCTCCACCATGAATGCTTTTCCCAGAATATCCACATGGCTTGCTCACTCCCATCCTGCAAAAGGAGCTCCCCTCCAAGAGGCCTTCACTGCCCTCCTGTTTAACACTGCAATATCCCTCCCAGATTTATTATTATGATTCTCCTTATGCCCCATCTCTTTTTCTCCATAGCACTTGTCACCTACTAATAAACTCTCTCATTTCCTTGTTTGTCTCTACCTCTAGCATGTGAGAGTGGGAATCTCTGATCCCCAGTGCCTAGTGTTTAGCATGTAGCAAGTACTCAATGAAGGTTATCTCTCCACTTCCACACTCATTCTGCTCTCACCTTTTAGGCCTCAGTTGGAGTCACTTCCTCAGAGAAGCCCTCCCTGTCCACAGCCCTGATCCATCCCTGTTAGATGCTCTCCCAACTCTTATCATCAGCACATGGCACAAGGCCTAGACTAGAAATGATGTTCAGTAAGTGTTTGTGGAGGAAAGGGTTTGGTGGAGGGCTCTCACCGTAGCCTCTGGATATTGGATGACACGCCTGAGAGTCGGTAGATTCCATCCACTACCCCATGGGCCTCAATAAACTCAGAGCAACAGCGAAGCACCTGGGGCACTGGGAGAAAGCAGCGGGGTCAGGAATGGGCAGGTCAGATCCTGGGTGGGAGGGGTGGAGTAGGCAGGTGGGCCCGGACCTCACCATCCTGGCCTGAGTTACTGAGGTGCTCTCCAAGGTCACAGCCAAACACCCTCTGCCGCAGGATACCCCGTTGTCGCAGCCGCTGCCGAGAAGGGCGGGAGCGCATGAAGGTACGAAGGAGGCCAGCCAGCTTCCCACGTGACCGGGGCACAGCTGTGCGAGTAAAAGCAGGCCACACAGGGTCAGTGCAGTTATCAGTCCAATAAGAAGGAGGCAGGGACAGAGCCTCTTATTTCCATTACCTGAGGTCAAAGAGGAGACACCCTGGGGAGCCAGAACACCACACAGGAGACCATCGGCATCTGTGGGGTGAACGATGGGTAGAAAGGATGGACAGCAGGCAAAGGATGCCGAAAGGATTCCTCACTTTGCCGCTGGCACTTACCCCCCTTGAGTCCTGGAGAGGGCCGCTCTGTGAATAGCTCCACACACTCGCTGGGGAAGAAACCGACCTGAGGAGGGTTCAGGGTCAGTGCCCGGTCACCCTAGCTAGTGCAGTGCCCCACCAGTCTACCCCAACCAAAGCGCACCTGGAAGCCTCGCTTGCCCCGCCACCAGCTCCGGTCCTCTGTGGGCGGCATGTCAATCACTGAGACAATGTCTCCCACCTAGGAGTGGGCAGATGAGGTGAGGGAGGGCCAGAAGTGGCCGGAGGAGGGGAGTCCAGATGGAGTCTTCCCCGCCTCCCACAGCCTCACCTCGAAGGACAACTCGTCTGGTGCCTGAGCTGTGTACCGTTTCACTACATGGGCAGCAGCCACCGCAGGGATATTGAGGGAGGCCTCCTCGCTGAGGAGCAGTCGCCTGCCATGGTTGTCCAGCTGAGGTGGAGGGTGCATGTGGCAGGGAGAGGCCAGAAGGTAATAAATAATTAAGGCAGAGAAGGTTCTTCCAAGCCCAGTGGAGGCCACTACTCGCTCCACATCAAAGAGCCCCAATCACCTAAATTCATGGCCCTTCCAAAACAAGGCCTCTTCCTTCCTCTCACATGCCTCAGAATTCCTCTACCCTGAAGTCCTGACACACCCCTGCACCCTCACCCTCCATAGCAGACACTGCACATCTGCTATCAGCTGTTGGTGTAAGTCACTCTTCTGTGAATTACAGCTAAACCCATTCGATATACCTTGAAATTCTCCCCACAGCCAACACTTGCTAACACACATGCACACACACTCATTCTAACAGACATACACCCAGACACTGAAATGCCAGTGACTCCTCCTGTCTGGCTCATTTCCTTCCTGTGCCCACACACACTCCCAGCTGGTCCTCACTCTTCAGACACCCCTCACTCACTCCCAACTTCAAGCCCCGCTCCCCGGGCCCACCTCCATCCAGGTGAGCACAGGCCCACAGTTGAGGTTACTGTCCACCAGTCCTGACAAGGTCTCCAGGTACTGCAGCAGCAGCGGCACCAGCATCTGTGGTCAGATTGTCGGGGGGGAGGGGGTCTCTTGTGAGGAGACCCCCGAGAGAGCCCACTGCCCTTCTATACTACCTTAGCTGCCTCTAAGCAGGACAGAAATTCAACCTCAATGCATGGGTGTCACTGTTAAGTACTAAAATATTGTCATAGTAGTTGGTAACAGACTATGTCAAGCTCCTGTATGCTTCCATTGGTCTGGCCACATTGATCCTCCCATGGAACTCTCTGGATCTTTATAATCCTAAAGCTAAAGAGGACTCCAGAACCTTGCTGCAGTCCTATGATCTCTCCATTCTGATTGGTTGGGAGTCAGGCCATACTCGTGATTAAATATGTATCAATCCCTCCTGCCTTGATGGTTTCACACATCGATGATGAGGACACATCGTGGCTGAGGCAGGGATGGGATAACAAGCGGTTTACCTGGGCAGCCCTGGCACCCTCTGGCGGCGGGGGAAGCTCTGGGAGGCAGGAAAATCTCCGGTCAAATATGCACCGGTGGAGGTGGGTGTCCAAGGAACGGAAGTCATCGTAACTGCGAAGAACTGGCCAAGAACGGCCCTGTGGGAGGGTGAGGGACAAAACGGAGCAGTGGTCCCATTTCACTGAGCTGAGGACCATGGCAGCCAGTCCGACAGGCCAGGGGAGAGGTAGGGTGGCCTTACCTGACAGGTCACCTGCACCCCAAACACCAGCTCGTTCTCCCCGGAGAAGCTAGAGCCATCATGCTCTGGAGACAGTGCGAGCTATAGAGGGAAAGAAAAGCCCAGGGGAGGGTCTCACTTCTGGTCCTGTCCTAACCTCTCCAGGTTGGCACTATCTAGGGATGGGGCTGTGCTCTCCAAGGGCAGGGCCCAGTGATGCCTCAATCAGAGCGCAGGGTCCTGGCACAGAGCACACACCTAACAAAAAGCTGCTGCAGAATGAATAAAGGAACAACTGATGAATGATGAACAGCTCTTCCTTCCCACCCTGCAACTTGTGCCACTGGCTTCTTGGATGGGTAGAGCAGCCAGTCCCAGGGACAGATGTCAGGGTTAGGGTGGCTAACATTGCTTCATGGTTGGATGGAATCTCATCTTCCCACCTGGGTGAAAACCCTCATACCTGAATGTGGCCAAAGTCAACATTCTCATAGTGGAAATGGGCACAATCAGCCAGCCGGGGAAAGGGACCGCGAGGAGCTGAGAGCCTGGAAGACAGGGGACACATCGCTAGTGACTCCTGTGCTCAGCCCCCTCCTAAGAGGGGCCTCTCCTTCCCCTCTCACCTCTTCCCCGGCTTCTCCTTCACACTGGGACCTCCAGTGGTGGGCAGCGGCTGCACTGAGCCCTCCCCTGGGCCATCCAGGCTGTCAGTGCTACGGGCCTGTAGAGCAAAAAGAAGAATGAGAGGCCCCCAGAGATGGGAGCAGAGACAACAGGAGCATTGTTATCTGCCACCTTGAAGCTAGAGGCCTGAATCACTCCATACACTGCCCTGAGCATGGAGTAGCAGAGGTGGCGGGGGTGAAGACCAGATGAGGATAGTCTTCATCTTCCTGTGTGGTCTGGGGTGAGGGGGCTAGAAGAAGAGCGGCCAAGGATGAGGCAGGAAGACAGAAGGCTGGCACCATCTCCCTGGATTTAAACTCCTCCTGGAGCCCCTGCAGAGGATAGTCATCTTCCAGTTGTGCCTCTCCGCGCCTCTCATCGCTGTCTGGACAACCACAGCTCCCAGTTTACCAGTCTTCCTGCTCCAACCTCCCCCCTCCTACCAGCATCTCCACAGCAAGCACTAGCATGATGTTCACACAACACAAATCTGCCTCTGTCTCTCCACAGATCATGGACCGTCAATGGCTCCCTGTTGTCTTCAAGATAAGTCTCTGGTCTGTTTCCCTCTCCACCCTTATCGCTTCCCATTGCCTCCACTCTCAGAGCTCCCAGATTTCTAAGAGCCCAACAAAAGCACATCTCCTCATTTCCTTCTAGGCCTTTGCAGAGGCTGTCCCCTCTGCGGGGGACACCCTTCCCCATTCTTTCACTAGGCGCACTCTTCCACATGTCCCACATCTCAACCCTTCCCGTCTCCTCCTCAGTTCTCCCTGACCCTTCAGCTGAATCAGTCACCTCGTCTGGACTCTCCCATCCCCTGAAGTTCCTCCATCCTAGCTTGATGACGCTGCCTGGGTTTTTCTCACCATAACCCTGAGCACTCTGAGACGTCCCTCTCTGGTGTCAAGTCCATCTCCCACATTGGACTGTGACCTCCCAGCGTCCCAGCCTGGAGCTCAGCACCCCAGCTCCCCAGCACTGCCCAGCAAAGAGTTGGGGGGGGGGTGTGTGCACAGAATTAGTGCTCCGCACAGGTAGGGTCGTGCCTGATTCCTCGCTGGGTCCCCATGCCTAATTTCAGCCCAGTTGCCAGCAGGGACTGGATAAAATCTGATGAATTAACCAGCTGCCAGATGGGGACTTCCCGGACTGGCCCTAGCTTCTTCTCTCTCCTTCATATCCCTGCAACCCCAAGTTCATTCTTGGGTCTCCCCCTCGGATCTGCCCGCCTCCAACCCATAAAACTCCCCAAAGCAGGATGGCTTCTGGCTTTCTCTGTGTCTACTACAGCATGGGCTTGCAGAGGTCTCAGGAAGTAGCTGTTAAGTGGGGGGATGAGGGAATGGATGAATGAGCAGGAGCAGCATGGTGGAAGAGGGAGCGGGGAGGGGAGGGAGGATGAGGACAAGATGGAGAAGACCCACGGATCGGTGCTGGGGTGGGAGGGGAGCAAGTAGGAGGAGAGCAGCTGGGAAACAGGAGGCAAAGGTCCAGGCGGATGGCAGTGGAGGAGGCCTGGGCTGGGGTGAAAATGGCAAGAAAAGGGTCCGGCTGAGGATGGAGCGGAGCGGGGTGGGGCTCGAGAAGGAAAAAGTGGCTGGAGGTGGGAGGGGGCGGGGGCCAGGCCCGGAAGGGTGGCGGCTGGGACGAGGACAATGAGGAGGGCTCGGGGAGCTTCCGCCGGCCGCCGCGGGGGACCACTTGGGGGGCGCCGGATCCTCCCCGGGACCCGCCCCTCCTCCCCCCAGGTCCAAGCCGGCGGCCACCGGCACCCCATCCGGGCGGAGGAAGGAGACGCACGCGGAGAGGGCGGGGCCGGGGCGAGGGCTCGAGCCCAGCCGGGCTGGGAGGCCAGAGGACCCGCGACGAGGGGTGAGGGGAGGCGCAGGCCGCGGGCTCGGGCGGGGCCGGGGGCGGGGCGCGCGGGGCCGGGCCGTGCATGGACAGCCTGCGACGTGGATGATCTGACGGCCGCGTAGGCCCCTCACCACCATGGTCGCGAGGCCTCCTCAGGCGCTGGTCGCGCTAGACCCCTCCATCGTCGTCCTCGTCGCCGAAGCCGCCGCCATGGCGACACAAAGGGGAGGGGGCGAGCCGCGCGCGGGCAACTGTAGTCTCCGCCTCCGGCCGCTCCGCCGCTCCGCCGCTAGCCCCCCGGGGGCGGCAACGCGGGGGCGCGGCGCCGCTTCTCATTGGCTCCGCCCTCGGCCTAGGGCGCCCCACCCACCCGGCGGCTTTTCATTGGCTCCGGCTGGAACACCATTCCCCGCTGGGTCTCTTGGGTCCCGCCCCAGAGTTTGACAGCGCCACGCCCAGGACCTCTGTCATTGGCCGCCTTTCCCCTCCTGAGACACACCCCCAGGTTCTTTGAGCTTTTCTTTTTTTGTTTTTTAAACCTATTTTATTGATTTTTTACAGAGAGGAAGGGAGAGAGAGACAGAAAGTCAGAAACATCGATGAGAGAGAGACATCGATCAGCCGCCTCCTGCACACCCCACAGGGGAGATGTGCCCGCAACCAAGGTACATGCCCCCGACCGGAATCGAACCTGGGACCCTTCAGTATGCAAGCCGACGCTCTATCCACTGAGCTAAACCGGTCTCGGCTGAGCTTTACTTTTTTTAATACTAAGCAACGGCCCTCCCCTGAGTCTACTCTCAGTGACCACTCCTCTGACACTTATGCCTGCACTCTCCCGTGGGCTCAGGGCTTTTCTCCATCCCCAAGCAGCTTTTCAAAGTTTCAGTCCTCTAAGCCACACCTTGAGTGTCAGAATACTGAGGACATTCGCCCATGGACATTTTCCACTGACTCAAATGCCCTGCTTGAAACATAATTCTAGAAACTCTGTGACTTGGCTCTACCCACTGGATATTTTCCTTGCCTTCTCTACTGCTTACTACAGGTCAGCCTCCAGCTTTGAATCCCTTTTCCCAGGAATAAGTTTAGCCCCAAATGCCAGAACATGACCATGCCTCCCAAAAAGCCAATCCCAATCTTTCCTGCAGCTAAGCCAGATTCAGAAAACACTAACAACACCCTTTCCAAGAGAACTCGCATTGGTCATGTCTTCAACAAGGCTTTCCCCTCAGAAGGTTCATCCTTGACCCACCTACTCATTCATTAAAAAAAACTATCAGCCGAGACCGGTTTGGCTCAGTGGATAGAGCGTCACAGATTCGATTCCAGTCAAGGGCATGTACCTTGGTTTCGGGCACAACTCCAGTAGGGGGCGTGCAGGAGGCAGCTGATCGATGTCTCACTCTCATTGATATTTCTGACTCTCTATCCCTCTCCCTTCCTCTGTAAAAAATCAATAAAATATATATATTTTTTAAAAACTATCACTTAATTTGTGGACACATCAGTAAACAAAACAGGAAAATGTACCCTGCCCACATGGAACTAAAAAACTAGTGGGAGAAAACAGTGAACAAAATAAATATTTAAAAATATGGAATATTAGAAGGTGGTAAGTTAGAGCCCAGCTAGTGTGGCTCATGGTCATGGTTTAATTCCTGGCCAGGGCACTTGCCTGGGTTGTGATTCCCAGTACGGGGCATACAGGAGGTAGTTGATCAACGATTCGCTCTCATTATTGATGTTTCTATCTCTCTTTCCCTCTCTCTTCCTCTCTGAAATCAGTAACACACTTTTTTTTTTTTAATTAAGCAGGGATTTGGGGAAGTACTGGAGGAGGGGTCAACTTATAGTTACTCACTTCAACTTACTAAATTTGCAGACCTCACTCCCATCACAGATACCTTCCCTGTGATGTTCCCTCTACCTGGAGTAGTCCTCTTTTCCCACTCAACCTCTGGTGGTTGCAAATCCTTTGACACTTCTCTCATGAAAAGGTAGAAAGTATATCCTCTCCCCTTTGAATCTGGGCAGATTTGTGACAACTTCAACTAACAAGAGAATGTGACTTCCAGCAATGCTAAGTGGTTAGAGCATCAGCTCACTTACCAGAAGGTCACAGGTTCAATTCCCGGTCAAGGGCACATACCTGAATTGCAGGTCCCATCCCCCAAGTCTGGGAGCGTGTGGAAGACAACCAATGTTTCTGTCATATAGGTGTTTCTCTCTCTCTCCCTCTATATACCCTTCCTTCACTCTCTAAAACTAATGCGGGGAAATCCTCACTCCTTGGGTAATGATTAAAATTTTTTTTTAAATAGAGAGATAATGTGACTTCCAAGGATAGGTAATAAGAGGCAATACAGCTTCCTCCTTGTCTACTGGAATGACTAGCTCTAGATGTGTTGAGGCATGTGAGAGACGGGGTTATGCTGAGGTAGTCGTGTTTTGAGGAAGCCCAACCCACATGGAAATCATGTGTAGTTACTATGTGAGCCCTGGTGCCAGACTGTTTTATGCCACTAAATTTTGGGGGTGATTTGTAACCCAGCAATAGTAATTAAAATAGCCCTCTGTCGACAAGTTAATTTCTACCTGTCACAGCTTAAATCTAACTTCTCAGGAATCCTTCTAGGCTTTACTCACCCTCCAACTAGATCATCTTTTTTTATATATATATCTAAACATCTATTTCCTTCTTGTTGATTTAATTTAAATGTATGGTTTGTTCAAAAAGGCTGAAAACAAATATTTACCATGACTGTGATATACAGAAACTACTTTACAAAAATCTATTACATCCTCCCTTTTAAAAATAGATATCAAAATAATCCTGATTATATATTCTTCAACATTTTATTAAGAGTTTCTAACATACAGCACAGTTGAACAATCTACAATATATCCACCACTTAGATCTTATAATAAACATTTTACAGTTTGCTTTATTCACATCCACCTATTACTCTATTCATCCATTAATCTAATTTTTAATGTATTTCAAAATAAATTAGACATTGATATGCTGTCTCCTAAATAATTCAGCATGCATATCTTTAACAAGTGTTCAATATTTATTTTTCTTGAGGTAAACTTTACATATAGTGAAATTCAAAAATTTCACTGTATGTTGACAAGTACACACTTGTGTAACACAAACCCCTACCCAACGTGGTCAATGGACTTTTTATATGGTAGCCCAGGGCTCAAGAGAGCAAGAAAGAGAGAGCGAGAGGAGCCAACTGGAAATTGTATCATCTTTTCTAACCCAGTTTAGAAATTTAAAGCAGTATCACTTCCTCTGCATTCTGTTTATGGAGGCAGTCACAAAGTTCTATCCAGTTTCAAGGAGAAGAAACCTAGATTTCATATATATATATATATATATATATATATTAATTTTTTACAGAGAAGAAGAAAGAGGGATAGAGAGTTAGAAACATCAATGAGAGAGAAACCAATCATCTGCCTCCTGCACACCCCCTACTGGGGATATGCCTGCAACCAAGATACATGCCCTTGACCTTTCAGTTCACAGGCTGACACTCTATCCACTGAGCCAAACGGGTTAGGGAGAAACCTAGATTTTTTTATAAGAAATGTTTCAAAGAACTTGCTGACAAAACAAACAGATTTTTAATAGTCCAAACAGAAATGACAGCTTAGACCAGTGGTTCTCAACCTTCCTAAGGCCGAGACCCTTGCATACAGTTCCTCATGTGGTGTTGACCCCCAACCATGAAATTTTGCTGTTATGCATCGTGATGTAAATATCTGCATTTTCCGATGGTCTTAGGCGACCCCTGTAAAAGGGTCGTTAGACCCCCAAAGGGGTCGCGACCCACAGGTTGAGAACCACTGGCTTAGACTAAGGAGAGGTCCATGGAAGGGGAGAAGGGGTTAAATTCTGGATAGATTTTAAAGGTAAACCTGACAGGACTTGCCGGTCAACTGACTGTGGGTAAGAGGAAAAGAGAGAAATCAAGGACGACTATGAGGCTTTTGGACTGAGCAGGAAGGACAAAGCCGAGGAAAGTTGGGAGGAGCAGGTTCAGGGAGGATTGGGAGCTCAGTTTAAGACCTGTGCAGTTTGGGACATCTTTTAGACCTCTGAGTGAGGACGATGAGCAGGTAGCAGGATACAGAAGCCTGAGGTTTAGTGGCCAGATCTAGACTGAAGATAGAAATTTAGAGACTATCAGGACAGAGATAGGATTTAGAGATAGGAAATTTAGAGACTATCAGAACAGAGATAGGATTTAGGGCCAGGAAGCTACAACAGCACATGGGAAGGAGTTTAGATAGAGAAGTCAAGGCCAGAGTCCTGGGACACACCAAAGTGACATGTTAGTGACGCTAGAAGCAGGGGAAGGAAATGCTTCAAGGAGCATGGGATCAATGAACCAAATACTGTGCTGCTCAAGCAAGATACGGGCTGAGGACTAACCATTGTCCAACACTCTGATAGCTTCATACCAAGAGGGAAGTTCCTTCTGTCTCATCTGAGACAGGAGGACCCCCTCCTGAGTCAAGATGAGTGCCAGTCTTGCCTGAAGCTTTGCCTGGAACTCGCTCCTGCCTTGCCCTCAGAGAGGATGAAACTAGAAGAGATTCTGTACCACAGTCAGGGTAGAGGTGGGCAGGACGGAGGAGGTGGGGGCAGGGGGAGCCATTTCCCTAAATTAGCATGACTCTTGGCCTTTTCCGAACTCTTTTCTCAGAGACAATCTGGAACCCCCAAAAAGCATGTCATTGGGAAAAACAAAATTTGTACAATTCAAAGTCTTCTGGTCTCAAGTAAGGCTCCTTTCCTTCTCAGCTGCATCCTTGAGACCTGGGGGTCCACCTGGCTGGAGGAACCAAGACCCTGAGTCTTCAGTGTGACCCAGTAGGAGGGATAATTGGGCGTCCACTTCCCTGGAAAAAAAGCCAGGTAGTAGAGGCTGAGGTATGTGCTCAGGATTGGGCTCTGGGGCTCTGGATAGTTCTGGGGAAAAGGTTCAAGAGAGGTGGACACTTGACGGGAATCTCAGCAGATGAAGGGGCTTGGTGTGGTAAAGCCTGGAGATAGTCACCTTTTCTGCCGCCGCAGCTCAGCCCTCTGACCCCTTAGCACCTGCAGCACAGGGTCCTCCGGGAACTCACTGCTGTCGGAATCTGGAGGAAAGAGCTGGCTGCAGGGGCTGGACTCACAGCATGCCCGGCGGCCATCCGGATGCCAGCAGCCACAGCATCAGCTCACCTTCGGCAGCCTGCAGAAGCCTGGCGGCCTGCGAGAGCAGGTCCTCCGGGAGGGCGTGGTCAGCAGCGGGCGAGGAGGTGACCACAGCCTCTCGAGACCCCGCCTCGAACAAAGGGGGCGGGGCTTCAACCCCGGTGGAAGCCTCTTCAGCTGGAGGGGGCGGGGCCTTGGGCTGAGGATTCCTACCTTCCCGGCCAAGCGCCCACCCCTCTGCAGGGGGCGTGGCCGTGGCATCAGGAGACTCAGCCTTGGACCTGCCAGGTGGGGTCACCTGAGGAAACCAGGAATCTGAGAGAGGGGAGGTAACTTCTGAGCACGGGCGCACAACCTTAGTTTTGGGTTGTGCCGTCTTGATTTTCTGAGATTCAGCCAGAGGCGGAGGCAGGCTCTGGGGGCAAGGGGGCGAGTCCTCCAGGCTGTCCGGGAAGAGCCGAGCTGTCACCACCTGGCCCAGAGTGCCGCGGAGCTGCGCGCTGGGCTCCTGGTCAGCCACCGTGACGCGCCCAGCAGATTCTGGGCGCCAGTCTCTACCCTTCCCAGGTTTGGGGTCCTGCCTCTCCAGCTGGGCGGAGCTACAGGGCGCAGGGGTGGGCGGGCCCTGGGGAGTGATAAGGGGCCCAGGAGTAGAGGCACAGGGCATGTGGGGGACGCCCCCAAAAGATACCCAGGAACCCATCTGTGGGTCCCAGAAAAACCCATGGGGGTAGGGGCCCCGAAAGAAGTGTGGAGAGAACCCTGGGAGAATAGGACGCCTCTCGGCATAGGCTTCCTGGGGAGCAGACCCGGCCACACTGCCCCAGAGCGGGATGCAGTTAGGCGGTGTTCCCAGGGAACTAAGGGTCTCCGTAGGGGCAGGCGAGGTATGCAGACAGATGGGGGGGACAGGGACCTGGGGGAGAGAGAAAGAGTAGGGTATCCTCAGTTCCACCCAGGCCTCCCTCCCTCCACCCCCCCTTAGGGTCCCCCTCCAGTGCCTCCCTTCCCCGTCTCACCGGAGTAGTGAGGGCAGAGGTCCCTGGCAGCACCCAGGTTCCATCACCCTGACCTCTCTGAGCTTGTTCCAACTTCCGCCGCTGTCGCCATTGGTACAGAATGTCATCCTCTGGCCGCAGGGGTGCCTGGGAGACCAGGGCTGGTGCGGGAGTTGCTGTGGGGTAAGTAGAGGGAAGAAGGGTAAGACAGGAGGTTGGGGGGATGAGCAACCTGAGGACAGCCAGTGCACACAACCTTTGACAGGCTCTCCAGATAATGCCCCAACTCCTCTCTAGAGTGGCAAGTGGAGAAGGGGCAGTCAGAGGACAGAGGACTCATGGACTTTCCAACTTGCCATCATTCAGTTCTTCCTTTTTATTCACAAATGTTTATTTAGCTTTTACTATTTAGCCAGGCACTGTTCCGGCTCAGTACAACAGTGACTCAGGACAGGGTCACTGGCTGTCTTGTGTCCAGTAGGCAAAAAAACATTTTCCCATCACCTAGAGCATCATTTCAATAGCAATGATCCGTAGGGCTACCATTGTTTCTCAGAAGCCTGGCCACCTGATGCTGCAGATAAGGGGGGCATCATCTCAGACCTCTCTCTCCTCTCCTACCCTCTATATCCCCCATAAAGATGTACGGAGAGAATCCTGTGATTCTACTTCCAAACCTGGCCACTGCCCCCTACTCTGCTCCTCAGGCGCTGGCCCAAGCCAGCTACCAGCATCTCTCACTGGGTACCGAGAACAGCCAGGGGGAGTGTTAACACTCAAGGAAAATCATGTAACCTCCCAGCTCGAACCCTCTCATGGCTCCCCGGTACTAAGATAAGACCAAGCCTACATGGCCCAGTGTAATCTGACCTCTGCCAATCTGTCTGTCCTCATAACATACAACTCTCACCCCTGGCTCTTGCCTTTTCTAGTTCATTGTCTGCACCATGCTTCCTCCCACTTCAGGTCCTCTGAACATGTAGGAAGGCACTTGTCCCACCTTCATCATTCAGGTCTCCACCTATATAGCATCTCTTCTAGAAAGGCCTTCTCTGACTTCTTAGCATCATAATCCTCTCCTGAGTAGCCCTCGTTTCTGCTTACATTTCACATTTGTTTGTGGGGTTACGTAGCTATTCTATTCTACACTCACTATGCTGTGAGAATCCTGAAGATAAAAGTAGTCAAGTTAGTTCATTGTGGAATCTCTAATCCTGCTCTCAGGGCCTCATACACAGCAAAAATTTAATATTTGTTAGATGAATTAATGAATGAATTTGATCTGTAAAAAAAAATCATGAAATAGGTAGTTTTATTCCTATTTTAAAGAATTTTTCCTTTAAACAATTCCTATTTTCAGAAAGGAAAGGTGAACAAAAGATGGAACTTAGATGGAAGGAAGAATCAGACAGGAGAGTTTAAGCAGGATCACACACATGCACGAAAACCGCTGCTTGTCTGTGCTTGCCTCTCCCCACTCACGGGAGCCCCGTGGGATTGCAGAGCACATGTCTTGTGTTCCACAGTATCCCAGGACCCGGGCACAGACTAAGTGACCACAACGACGGCAGCAACACTAACCCAGGCCCCTAATCTCATTTCTGAAATTGTGCATGTTTCAGCGAAGTTGTATGGCATACACAGTGTAGCCAGGCGTCTGATGCAGTACACGAGACCCAAACACGTTGATGTTTGGTTGAACAATATGCAATTGGCGATATTTAACCATTTTTTACTTACAAAGGCAAAAATTTCATGTTTCAATGTAATACATCCATAGCAAAAAGTATGAAGTTGTTCTAAATGATAGATAATAAATATCCTTATTGTTGAGATCAGATTTTGCAGTCAAATCAAGTGTAGAGCCAAATTTGCAAAAAGCCTTCTGATTTTGGAGCTCTGTGTTTAGAGGCAGATAGGATACAGAGAGAGAACCTGTCCTACTAATGATAGCTACTATTAACAGACTAGTGCTAAGTACTCCATATTCACCAACTAATTTAATCCTCACCACACCCACAGTAGAAGAGTACAATCATTATCCCCATTTTGGGGAAACAAGGAAGGCTCAGAGAGGCCCAAGGTCACATAGCTGATTAGCGGCAAATGTGGGATTCATACCGGCTGCCCTCAATCCTTGCTCTCCAGAACTCACCATGTGCCTTGGGGTCAGAGGCCTTGCTGGGCTCAGAGGTGAAGGCCACAGAGGAAGGAGAAAGACCATCAGAGCTGACAGGGAATGCAGAATTGCTGGAAGTGCTGGGGCTGCAGGAGACGGAGACCTTGCTGTAAGGAAAATACAGAAGTGAGGCAGTGGGGTTCCACAGGCAATGGGTGGGGCCTGGAGTTGTGGGAGTGAAGAGGATGATGGGGCAGGGACAGCACCTGTGTTTCAGCAGCCTGGCAGCTCTGCTTTGCAGGCTCAGCATCTCCAGGTCCAGCAGGGATGAATTCCATGTGTTAAGGCTCTGTGAGGTGAGAGGGTCAGAGGCCAGCCCAGATTCCAAAGCTGCTCAGACGGAGGGCATTCCACCTGGTACCCTCACACGCTGGCTTAGAATCTGCTCTTCCTCTTCAGGGAAGAGTGACCCAGTTTTCCTGTGTGGATCCACACCCTCAATGAAATTATTGTTGTAGAAGTGTTGACCCTGCCTTCCTGGCCAGGCCTGGCTAATCACAACATTCTGTCCTCAGGTTCACAGTGATTGTGAGCTGATGAGAGTAACATGGGCTTTGGGTGGAGCTACTGGGAAAGGCTCCTCCTTCCTGCAGATAAGTAAGTCAAAAGGCTAGAACTACTGAGGTCCTCTTAGCTACTTTGAGAGGAAAGCCTGCCTGACACTGAGCCCAACAAAGATGAACAGAAAGGCTCTAACCGGTTTGGCTCAGTGGATGGAGCGTTGGCCTACAGACTGGGGGGTCCTGGGTTCGATTCTGGTCAGAGACATGTGCCTTGGTTGCGTGCACATCCCCAGTGGGAGGTGTGTGGAAGGCAGCTGATCAATGTTTCTCTCTCGTCGATGTTTCTAGCTCTCTGTCCCTCTCCCTTCCTCTCTGTGAAAAGCCAATAAAATATATTAAAAAAAAAAAAAAAGATGAACAGAAAGCCAAAAAAGTCAAGTTCTTCCCAATAGTGTTCAAACACCTGGATCCAGCCATGCCTGAAAGAAGCTACTTTGGGACTTTTTAAAAAAATATATATTTTATTGATTTTTTACAGAGAGGGAGAGGGACAGAGAATTAGAAATATCGATGAGAGAGAGACATAGGTCAGCTGCCTCTTGCACGCCCCCTACCGGGGATGTGCCCGCAACCAAGGTACATGCCCTTGACCGGAATCGAACCTGGGACCTTTCAGTCCGCTGACCGATGCTCTATCCACTGAGCCAAACCGGTTTTGGCTACTTTGGGACTTTTTAATTGCAGTAGCAAACAAATCTTTTGTTCGTTTGTTTATGATTCCTTGAATTGTGTGACTGACTCTAATTCTATCCCAGAACTGGTACTATCAGTTCAGGTAACACAAGGGGAGGAATAAATGGGGATGTCACCTGCTTTATTTCCTGAAGGGGGGCCACAGTCCTATCCTGCAATGCACTGGCAACCTTGGCAAGAGTGGGGACTTCTGTGGTGAGTCTTCCTTCTGGTTTATTGGCTCCTGCTGAGAAACCCCAATTGATTCAGGAAGGCCCGGAGGAGTGGCTGCTGAGAGCACTGGACAAGAAAGATTTTGGAACAGCATGGAAGGACACGGAAAGTGTTATGCTAAGCGAAATAAACCAGTCAGAGAAAGACCACACAATCTCACTTACATGTGGAATCTAATGAACAAAATAAACTGATGAACAAAAATGATCCAGAGACATTGAAGCATACAACATACTAACGTATTTCAGAGGGGAGAAGGAGAGGGGAGAGAGAGAGATTAAACAATGAATTTATATGCATATATGCATAGCCCATTGACAGGCAATAGTGAGGGAAAGGTCTGGTGAAGGGACAGGAGTTGAGTGGAGGGGGTCGATGGAGGGAAGACATCTGTAATATTTTCAACAATAAAGATAAATTAAAAAGAAAAAAGAAAAGGTTTTGGGCCAGGAGTGGATGGGAATGAACCAAGTACCTGCTGCAAGTTGCTCACTAGAGTTTGGAGATTCAGGCCGCAACCACCAAAAGTCAGCTGGGGTTGGGCCTGCGGGCTGGCGTTCCTCTTGGCTTGTGGGCTGAGCCTGGCGGAACCGGTTTATGAACCTGTGGGCATCAGCGAATGGGAAGAGGGTGGAGTAAGGAGAGCCAAATAACAACAGTAATAATCACAGTAGCCAATGTTTATTGAGCATTAATAAACTTTGGTAGTTGTCCCTCAATATCCATTCTCTTTTCTTATATAGTAATACAATATTATGTAAGACTAGTACTGGACACATATCCACTCTTCTATCCATACATTTACCAGGTGCCCTTGTAACTTTATGGCCATGTAACTGGGTTCTTGACTAACAGGGTGTGAAGAGATGTGATTCTGAATAATGGATGTTGTGGGGAGCCATTTTGGCCCATGAAGGAAAGGGCAACAGTCTAGGGGACGGGAGGGGTAAGGGGAACAAGATAGAAGGAAACTATGTCTCTGACACCTCAACTAGGGGCTACCATATAGGCCCTGGTTGCTTCTGCCTGTACTGTTAGGTGAGGGAGAAATAAACTATTTTGTTTAAGCCACAATTAATTTGGGGCTCTTCGCTGTAACAGTGAACTTGTGTCCTACAAATCCAAATGCTCCCTATGTGACAAGCATTGTTATAGAAGCTTTACAGACAGTAAGTAACTCATTGAAAGCTTAAACAGCCCTAAGGGATATGTTATTCATATCCTCAATTTACAGACAAAAAAAAACTTAGACGGAAGATCATACAAAGAGTAAGTGACAGAGCTGGGATTTGAACCCAGGCAGCCTAACTCCAGAGCTCTTAACACACATGAACTGTAGTCCTGAAAGTGCTACCTAAATACAGCACTGGCTGTGGTAATAACAGGATGCCTTCTCCCCGCCCCCCCATCTTTCTTGCCCTCAGGGCTGATGGTACTTACTTGGCCACCACGGAGTCACCACTGTCAATCAGAGTGGGTGGTGAGGAGGCACCCATCTGTTCCTCGGTGGTGCTAGGTGAGGAAGGGGTCCCTGAACTGGATGGCCAGGACTTCTCAAATAGCTCAGGGGCGTCAGGAGTTGTGGCCAGAGCCTTGGGAGTTTCTGGGATCCTGGATCTCAGGGGCCTGGATGGGCTCAGGGTCTAAGAGAGGGAATTGGGGAGAAGAAAAAGTGATATCCCTGAAACAAAGACACATGTGAAGTCTTAGTCCAGAGAGGAGGAAACACATCTCACAATGGTAACAACTCAGAGTAAACTCAGCTGTGATGGTGGTAAAGAATGAGATAAAGAAAGGGCCATGGGGAGGGGCAGAGGGACTGTGTAATCTCTCACCGGCATCTCTTCACAGGTCTTCACTCCCTTGCTACTAGGCTGGCACACAGCACTCTCTGTGGAGTGTTCTCACCTTGGGGTGCCAGGTCTAGCTTTGACCAAGGGAACATCCACAAAGGGGCTGTCTTGAGTGTTAAAAACTGGCAGGCTGCAAGGAGAGAATAGAGTTGGTAGGCAGGGCATGGTCACTGCAGCCCAGGAGAAATGGGGGTGGGGAGTGTAGAGGGCAGTATCAGGGCAGGAGGATGGGAAGAGGAGTCCAGAAAGACTACAATTCCCATGGATTCCCGTAAGAGATGGAGTATAATTCCCACGAAGCACCACTGCACATTCAGGATAGTGATACTGGAGGCACCAGCCCTTGGAGCAGTCTCAAAAGAGAAGAACCCCTGCCGAAACCAGTTTGGCTCATTGGATAGCGTCGGCCTGCGGACTGAAAGGTCCCAGGTTCAATTCCGGTCAAGGGCATGTACCTTGGTTGCAGACACATCTCCAGTGTGGGACGTGCAGGAGGCAGCTAACTGATGTCTCTTTCTCATTGATGTTTCTAACTCTCTATCCCTCTCCCTTCTTCTCTGTAAAAAAAAAAAAATAATAATAATAATAAAAAAATTAGAAATCAATAAAATATATTTTTTTTAAAAGAGAGAGAAGAACCCAGGAACTGCTCATGGTGGTTCTCAACACTGGATGCAGGCTAGGAGTTGTCTTTAAAACAACAACAGATGTGTGGTCCTCAACCACACCCCAGACTTAAAGAATGATCTGGAAGCAGGCGTTAGGCATCTGTATCTTTTTCCTAGCGTCCCGGGAATTCTGAAGTGTGGACCTCAGGCTAAGAATCACGGCTAAACCCTATTGCAGTACATTTCCCATAGGTCTTGGGGACACTAAGGAAAAGGGGGCAGATGGACTACAATCCCCATCAGTCAATGGGCTTCCTAAGCAAGAAAGATAAACAATAAAAAAAAAAAAACCACCTATGGGAGTGTGGGGGCTATTTCAAAATTAAGAAACTTAATTCCCAAGATTCCCCTGGACACTCTGAGAAGAAGGGGGGAAAGATCTTGGGGTCACTAACAGCGGAACGCAAGACACTAGGGGACCCCAGGGGAGGGTGAAGTCCAAGCCCGGAGCAGAGAAACTGTGGAACAGCTTGGCAGCTTCAGTTCCCTGCGACTGAGGGGAGACTCCGGGCCCCAGCCACCCTGATCCCCGCTTGTGCTTCTCTCACCCTGTTCTTCAGGCGTCCTGTGGCCCCGGAAGAGGGACGGCCTCCCCTGCGGTTCATCCGGCGGTACTTCCGCGCTTCACGGACCGACCCGGAGCGCCTCTCGGTCGCTAGGCAACGCTCTGTCAGCCCCGCCCCTTTCCGGGGGGGTGCGCTCGCGGGTTTACAGCCGCCTTCAAGCCGACCAATGAGGAAAAGTAGTTGGAAAATGGTCGAAGGCGGGTGTCTCACCACTGGCCGTAGCGTCAGCCTGACTGAGAGGGCGTGTGTGATTGGAGGGCCATACCGCGCTCCAGCGATTGGCAGGCCTGCGGGCCAATGGAAAGAACGCAAAGTTGTGTTCCAGGCTGGGAGGGGTGCCAAAGTATCCGCGCGTCCCTGCAGCCTGGGCTTGCAGCCTTCTTGCTGCGGGAATCTCGTCCAGAATCGATTCCAACAAACGTTTTTCCCGCTGTAGGGGCAATCGGGGAGACTGTCCCCTTCCTAACGGACTTCCCTCCGTCAGTCGGACCTGCAGGACCGTCCCGCCCGGTCACCTGCTTCCGTCTTGCTGCAGGAGCAGCTGGTTGCGCCAAGTGCCAGGCCCGGGCTCCCGGCCAGGTGGCGGGATCAAAACAAGCTATTTCGGGCCAGGCGCGTGGCCCCCCGGGGTCCAACCTGGACTCTCGCCCACGGTCCCTGGCCGCTGCTCACCTGGCAGACCTCGCTACTCTGCGCATCCGAGCCTGAGTCAGAGGCACAGAATTAGGCCCAGCCTGCCCGGGACTGGGCTGATGGAAAACGTCTGTCCTGTGTCCTTCTGACAGTTTGGCTGCTCCGCCGCATTCCCTGGACCCACGGTCCTGCTCCTCAGACTGCCATCTGCGTCATCCCCAGCGCTGCCTGCGGGGAGGGGGTGGGCCAAAGGGACTGGGAGCTCGGCGGAGGGCTTCTCCTCCAGCCCCGGGTCCCGGATTCCGGCAAGGCTCCGCCTCCTCAGCCTTGGTTTCCCTTCGGGAAACTGGAGAATCTTGAGACCTCTCTGGCATCCAGCAGGAGCTTAATAAATGGCCAAGTCATTGTTGGCTTTCTAAATAAGGCTCTGTTCGTGGCTGGGGCTGGCCGCAGGCCGAGTGTCCCCGGGCGGCCCGCGGAGGGGCGGACACCGGGCGAACTATAAAGCGGCGGGGCGCACCGGGGCCGCCGCCGCGCCGGAGGAGCAGGATGGAGATCCCCGTGCCTGTGCAGCCGTCGTGGCTGCGCCGCGCCTCCGCGCCGCTGCCCGGGCTCTCGGCTCCCGGGCGCCTCTTCGACCAGCGCTTCGGCGAGGGGCTGCTGGAGGCGGAGCTCGCCGCCCTCTGCCCCACCACGCTGGCGCCCTACTACCTGCGCGCACCCAGCGTGGCGCTGCCTCCCGCCCAGGTGCTAGGCCTGGGGGAGGGGTGCTGGCCCTCTTGAGGGGGTGAGGGACTGTCCCCGGACTTTGGGAGGGAGGGACGAAGAACCGGGCCGCCCGAGGGGCTTCCGGAGTTCCCCAAGTACGCGGCCTGTCAGAGGCCAGGTTACAGCAGGAGGTCGGAGGTCCCGGGGGACCTGAGCAGAATCTCGGTTCTAAGAGGACTGACAGGGTGAGGCGGGCACTCTGGTGACCGTGAAGGAGGAGGCTAAGAGCCCGAGGAGCCCGGGGTGGGGGAAGGGAGGCCAGTCATTCTGAAGGGCGCAGGGGCTGCAGTGACTCCTGCAGGGAGGGGCTGCCCGCTATCCTGGGAGTTTGTGGGTTCCATGAAGGGACCCTGTGTATCATCCCGGAGAGGCAGGCAGAGAGGAGAGTCTTGCGACTTGAGAATGGGGAGGGGGCTGGCCACTGAGGGCGCCGGTGGTCCCGTGTGTGTGTGTGTGTGTGTGTGTGTGTGTGTGTGTGTGTAAGCGCCCTGGGCTCCGAGAGGAAAGGCCTGGGGGCCAGTGTCCATCCAGGACGCATTGACTACAGGGTCGTTGGCACTGCGACGAGGATGAAGGGGACTCACTCTGGGAGGCCGGGGGTCTCTGCCCTGGCAGGGGAAGGGGCCTCTGCCCTCTGGACGAGAGGAGGATGACCAGACCATCCGTGCCACGAGCAGGAAAGGGGGCGCCTCTGTTTGGGAAGCCAGAGTCAGCTGCACTGGAAGGAGGGAGAGGCCTGGCTTGGGTCCCGGGAGCCCGGCCTCGCCCGATGACAACGGGGCTGTGCGCAGGTGCCCACCGACCCCGGGCATTTCTCGGTGCTGCTGGATGTGAAGCACTTCTCTCCAGAGGAAATCACCGTCAAGGTGGTCGGTGAACATGTGGAGGTGCACGCTCGCCACGAGGAGCGCCCGGTGAGCCCGCGGGTGGGGCACCCGGGAGCCCGCTGCGGGCTGGCCTAAGGGCACGGGCAGCCATCGGGAAGGGCGGGGCCTCTCAAGCCTCTTCGTTTCCAGGATGAGCACGGATACGTGTCTCGAGAGTTCCACCGCCGCTATCGTTTGCCGACCGGTGTGGACCCTGCCGCGGTGACGTCAGCGCTGTCCCCTGAGGGCGTTCTGTCCATCCAGGCCGCGCCCGGCCCGGCCCAGGCCCCACTGCCACAACCACAGGCTGCCGCCAAGTCTGGGCACACCTGAGGCCTGGGAGCCGCCCGGGCCACCTCTCAAAGCCCACCTGACTCCGCCCAGCCAGACACACCGAGCTCGCCGAGCCCACCAACCAAACCCTACACCCGCCTGGGAGCCGGCCCTGACCCTTCCAGGCTAGACTCAGCCCTGACCTCACTCCCACACACCCTCGCTTTCAAACCCCACCTTCCTAGCTTCCAGACCCTACAAGCCCCTCCCCACTAACCCACTAACCCATTTCTCAGCTTGTAAACCCACTCAAAACCTATTTGCTTCTCATTATAAAATAATCACAGACACCAGATTACGATATAGACGGCCCTGTTCCCACCATAGGTCAATCAAGCATAACCTCCCCCCCTCTCCCCACAAAGTCCCAGACTCCCCAGACTAGATCACCCAAGCCTGGTCTTCCCCTCATTCTCCCCACATTCTCATCTTCTGACTTGAAATCCTCAGCCAGCGCCCTTCAGACTCTTAAATCCCTTTTCTGACCTCTGCCCTTGGAAAACCTATTCTAGGCCAACCAGGACCCTCAAAATATATCCTGCTCATTTCCCCAGGCTCTGCATAATATCCTAACCCTCATCTCCAACTTTACCAAGGACACCCAGTCACTCTGTCTTGACCCCTAAGTCTAACCACAGGCAATCCACCTTCCAGACCCCACCCTTACTCCCCAAGACCCAGCCTGCAGCCACTTTCTTTGATTTTGATTTCCCACAACTTTTCTCCCTCCCTGAGTTCTCTGCTGCCCTATCCCCTCACTCCTCAATAAATGTGCTAGAGCTGTGCCATCTGCTTTATGTCTGGGCGGGGAAGGATAGGCTGGAGCAATCAGAGGCCAGTGTAAAGAATGGGAATGTTTATTGGGGTCAGGGGAACATCACTGTCGTTCATACATCTCCCGTAGGATCTTCATGCTTTCTGAGTAACGAAGCTGGTTCCGATGAGATGCCTCCTTCCACCTGCAGTGGGAGAGGGAAAGCAGAGGGAGGGCTCAGCAGCTGGGGCAGAAGCCAGAGAGGAGCAAACGGGTGGGGGATGCTTACCTCTGGCGGATGCGTTTCCAGCGCTGCATGTTGCGGTAGATGAGTGTGGAAGGTGAGGGGGAGGGTTCAGAGGGCTGTGTGGACAGAGAAGCCAGGCTGGATGGCCATGCCCAAGCCCCACAATATATGTCTCATAGCCCCAGGCCAGCTCTGCAGACCCACCTCATCCTCAGGGGTACCCTGTGTCTCCGGCTGCAGTGGGGATGGAATTCGGGATATGCAGGCATCTCCAGGTGGCCCAGGGGCTGTGGGAGGAGGCAACTTGTACACATCACGACTCTTGCTGATGGTGACCTCTGAACCCTGGAGACACAGGAGCCCCATGAAAGGTCTAAGAGTCAGAAATGAGGGCTAGGGGTACACATTTTACCCCTCCTTCCTTTCCCAGTGACAACAAACATGAGGATTTCCTCCGGGACCGGTACTTGGGAGTCATGTCTGAAGGATGGGACCTTACCCGGCCAGTCGAGAGATTCCCATCTATGCCTAGGGCATCCCCATCTGCTCCTTTATATCAGGTGGCTATGCCTGTTTATACTAAGGACCCCTTCCCAGCCCCCCAGCTCTTGGGGACCCCAATCTTAGAGGTCACACATATCTGCCCAGGTGAACTTTGTCCCCTTTTTTTCCCAGAACAGGTAGCCATGTGTGTCTGCCTGGAGAGCTCCATCCACACTCCCAGTCTAAGGGTTCATCTGTGTGTGCCTCAACGGATCCAGGAGATATTTAAGGGACACAGAAAACTGCCTGTCTATCCCAATAGCTTGTGTGGAGGGTACCTTGTGACCATTTACCCACTCTCCCTCCTCCCCCCGGGCTGTTGGGCAGGGGCCTACCACCCATCCCACCTCCTCATCTTCAGGCAGTGGGGGCAATGGTGAGCTGGGTGAGCGTTCGTGCTCACGCACTGAGGGGCTGTTGCGCATCCAGGCACGGCAGATTGGATACAGAGGTGTGTTCTCACTGAACTGAGCCAAGTCCACACTCCGGTCAAACAGCTTAATCACATACGCATCTAGGGAAGTGGGAGCGGGAGGTATGTGAACATGCTTACATAGCCCCTATCACTGACCGCCCTTTAGGGCTACCACCTACTCACTAGATCGCTGTGGCCCTCCTTCGGCCAGCCCATCATCCATCTCCCTTCTCTTCTTCCTCCGCTGGTGGGGGAAGCGGGCAGATGGCCTGTGTGAGTTGAGAACATCAGGACCAGCGCTGGGGACTTCTTTTCACCTGGCTGAAACCCCTGCCACCTTACCGTTTGCCAGTGGCCACAATGGAGCAATCCCTGTGGGAAGAGACAGGGCATGAGGAGGCTCACTCTTGAACAAATGCCTGTTCAAAATCTCCCAAAAGACACCCTGTGGATACGGAGATCAAGCCTGAGATGCCCACGTGTTCCCCACTAGCCCTGGGGGCTTTGTGTCCCACCCAAGCCCCTGGGGCTCTAGTTGCCAAGTATGAGGGGACCGAAGCTTCTGCTGCCCGGAGTCTTTGTGCACACAGAGCGGTTCAAACTGTGGTGGAGGGAGCAGGGGACGGAGTGGTCAGGCTTGGGTGAGATAAGTCATTCACCACTAACCCTCAGATACAGATCCCACCAGGAAAACTTACTTGCTGTGGGTGTCTGAGGGCGTCTTCCTGGCTTCCTCATCCAGACGCTCCCTGGTAGCAGAAGATAACTGTGGATTCCGGGTTCCAAGGGCCCACAGTGGTAAGGCAATGAGTGCCCTCCCCATTGGGCCCCCACCTCCCTAAGCCAGGTTCTGGGTCCCACCTAGATCCACCCAGGACTAGAGGGCCCAACCCCCTCTGACCTCAGGCTGGCCCAGGTCCCAACCTGTCCATGTGACTCTTCTCCAGCAGACACTGTAGAACGGCATCCAATTGGTTCCGGGCCTTGGCCATCTCCAACTCTGAGGAAGAGGGTACCAAGCAAGAGTCAGTTCCCCAGCTCAAAGCAGGTGGGAAGCCAACTGGGCTGGGGAAGGGCATGCGTAGTCAAACCTATGACCAGGCCCAGGCGTGCTGAGAGGGTGTGGAGGGCAGACTACTGACATGATCAGTAAGAGCTCTGGGCTCCTGGGCTGTCCCACCTAAGACAAGTCATCTTACCTCACTGATTCTTATTTCCTCTTGAAAAGAGGTCTCTAAATGACACCTATCTGTTAGGACTGTTCTGAGACTTAAATAGGCCTATGTTGTATATGAAGCTCTTAGCAGAATGCAATAATAAGTAATATATACAGAGTGCTTATTATGTGCCAAGCATATAACACACATTAACCCGTTGAATTCCCACAAGAGCCCTGGTAGCTACATATGATTTTTACTCATTTTACAGATCATGAAACTGAGGCACACAGATGTTAGGTAGTTACCCAAAATCACACAGCTAGGGACTAAGGATTTGCATGCAGGTCATCTGGCTCCACACCTGAAATTACATGGCAGGGACTTAAACGGGGTATGGTATCTAGTCCCCAGATAAGCTTTGTTTGGATAAGGCAGTGGAGTTATATTAAATCTAGACTGAATCTGAATGCGCTCACATTTAATTGGGAGATTTCACCCAAGAGACATCCCCCTCCCCCTACCCCTCCCGCTCCCTCCCTTGCCTCACACACACAAGAAATGAGATCTGGACCCACCTTCCTGCATAACACAGGTCCTGCCTGGCCCTGCAGCCTGTGTTTTTGCCTCTGTTCATCACAGAACTTAAGGAGGTAACGAGGTTATAAATATTCTCTTCTCACCCTGTGAGGTGTTTGCTCTCCTCTTCCAGCTAGTAGGTGCTTTGGCACAGTGCTCAGAGCCTGGAAGGACACTTGGGGATATGCTCTGGCCAGCCCTGGGACTTCCTGAGGAGACCAGAAGATGCACGATTCCTGACATCACTCAGAGACAGGGTAGGGTGTGGATTGGGGCAACTGAGATTCTAGCAAAAAGCCTTGTTCAGGAGACAAGGTACGGATCATGCCCACATCCCTAGCCCCCACTTATCTCCTGAACCTCAGATCTTGGGATCCCATGGACTCCTGGACACCTCCCCCTGGTTCTTCTATCTACTAGCTCCCACATTCTCATTGGCCTCAGTGTTTCTCTAAACTTACCCTCTTTTCTGGGCTCCCATCTCAGTCCTGCTGTCCCCTAATCCCTCCCTGGGCCTCAACATGGACACCTCTTTCTCTCCTCCATCCCAAGCCACTAACTCCTGTCCACTTGGCCTCCTTTACTACCACTTATCCCAACCCTACCCTGCCCACCCTGGTCCTTTTCCTTCCTTCTCTTGGGTTCCCAACCTGTCTCCCCTTCTGATCCCCTCTCCACAAGGTGGCCAGGGAAATCTTCCTAAAATCAATCCTCACCCGATACTCCCCTTAGAACCCTCCACAACTCTGCAGTGCCTCAGGACAGAGCCTGAGCTCTTCAGCCTGGTGGTCACAGGCCTCCATAACCCTACCCACCCACATCATCATTGTGGTCGGGCCTTCTACACTTCTCCTTCCACAATTTTTTTTTTTTTTGGCATTTGAAAGGCATCTTTATTAACTCACTCTTCAATTCGAAACCCTCCCTTGGTTCCCCATTTCCCTCACAGCAAATCCTAAGTCCTAACCAATCACAAGACCGGTTCCTCTCCCCTCCCCTCTTTGCCTCCATCTCCTCACACTCTACCTCACTCACTCTGTTTCAACCACCCTGGCCTCCTGGCTGGTCCTGGAACAGGTCAGACAAGGCTTTTTTTTTTTTAAAAAAAAGCTATTTCCTTTGTCTTATTCGCTGTTCACTCACATATCCTCATGGCTTTCTCCCTCACTCCAGATCTTCCATTTTCTTTCCTGTTTCATTTTATTCCATGTATACCATCTAACATCCTACATCATTTTACTATTATATTTTGTCTGAATTCTGTGACTCTCGCACCGATCTTAACCTGCCGGTCCTGGGTTCCCATAAGCTTGGTCCCAACCCAAAATGAATTCTTCTCTCTCAGCTTGTTTTCCCATCTACCGCATTTCCGATTACTGGGATACAGTGACTTGAAGGATTAAAAACCTCCTTGTTACTTCAGGCACTCAGTACAATGCTTGATTCGTAACTATTGCTGGAAATGGAAAAACTGAGACCCAAAGTGGAGTCTTTCTCGGCGTCACGGTGCTGGGAGCCCCCATGACTTGCGGCACCACACTGCCTGGGCCACTACCACTCAATCGCAAAGCAATCTCGAGCAGAGACCGGCAAGGTATGCAGGCGGCAGGACCCGCTCAGTGCCTGACACAGCAATAGGCAGAAGGGCTGCAGGCAGAATTCTCAGTCTACCTTATCGCGATGACCCTGTCTACGGGGACTTGCACGCCCTGATCAGTCCCGTGCTCTTCTACAGGCCCCCGACCTCAAAACCTCACCTGATTTCTCCACTTTCACCTTCACCGGGAACATGGTTGGGGTCTGGAGTCTGGCTAGTTGGGTCAGAGGAGCCCAAAAGAGCTCAGCGTCACAAGTTAAGGGCAGAGGCAGACGGTTTTCCGCCCTGAGCAGTGTCGGTCTACGACTGCCGCCGCCGCCAGCACTTCCAGCTCCCCTTTGGTGGGGCCCCATCGGCAGCCGCTTGTCCCCATTAGTCTCCACAACCGTCAATCTCGTCTCCTGACCAATCGACAGCTCTCAGCCCTAAGTCCCACCTAGCTAGGGACCCATTTCCGGAAACAAACTAACGACATCCCGGCACGCTTTCTGGGAGGTGTAGTTTTAGCTCCCGAGACTCAGCCGTAGTAACAGCGCCTGCGCCGCGCGATGCACGGTGGGAGATAAAGGACCAGGGCAACGCGAGGATTTTTGGAACTTACAGTGCTAACAGCTTTTAATAAAAGCCATTTAGGTAATAACAGTACTTATTTAACCGTGTCCTTCTTGCCCCTAATTGGAAGACAAGTCTGGAGTTAGACTTTGTTCCCTTTAACTGAGCACTCGTTAGTGCCAGCTCCCTCTTCATCTCTTTTCAGGCACAACCTTATACACTTAGCAAATACTATTACTGTGCGAGTCAGTCTTCTAGGCTCTGGGGACAAGCAGAGTACAAAACAAACAAAATTATCTGTCCTCATCGAGCTTATATTTTGAGGATGGGGCACACAATAAACAGTAAAACACTGAGATTTTAAATAGTTTGGTTAAGGAAGCTTTCTCTAATAAAGCAGACACCTTCAGAAAATGGGGAACTTCATTTTACTACATATGCCTTGACCCAGATAAATTCCAAAAGGTAGCATTGTGGTCCACACTTTAGATGAGAATATTAAGGCCCAATGGAAAAGTAATGTTTTCAAACTCACATAATACCAGTAACAGGAGAGCAGCTCCTAGTAATAGAATCATATTCCTCTCTTAGTTCTGCATCTGTAACATAGGTTTCTGGAGCAGGGCAGTTCCTATGTTAGAAAAGTTATGAGTAGTATTCAGTGAAAAGATGTACATAATGTGTAAAGCACTAACCCTGGAACAAAGTAAACATTTAATGAATGTTTCTGAAGAGTAATAATCAATAATCATTTTTTGTTTCAATGTTCAAAAGATCCCAAGGAAGTAAACATAGAGAATGAGGGTCATTTATTGGGAATATGTCAACAGAGAACACAGGAGATGCGAAGAAGTATTAGGGGTTTGGAAGTGGGCCCGGAGTACATCCTGGGAGAAGGATCAGGTCCCGCCAGGCCTGTGCTGAAGAATTTGTCAGGGGGTACCCAGAGGTATGGTGAAGGAGAGGTAGTCCCCAAGGGCGCCCCAACGGGGCCGGTAGATCTGGAAGATGGTGATCCAGGTGGTAAGTATAATCAACCAAAAAAGGAAGCCCACAGCAGAGCGCCAGACATCTGTAAAAGGGAACAGGAGTGGGTAAGGTTGGCTTCCACCTGCTCTCTGGTCACCGCCGGACCCGTTCTCTCTCTTCTTTCACAGAGCCCTGGAATTCTGGAACTTCTTTCATCCCATCCCACCAGAACGCCGCCCTTTCACCTCCCCGGTGGCCTTCTTCCCACTGTACCCTGGACTCACAGCCTTTGATTTGGCTCTGCTCTGTGTATGCGGGGACAAGGAAGGCCTCTCGGAAGAACCAGAAGATGTTGACCAACCAGAGAAAAGGCAGGAAAGCAAACCCACCTAAAGAGAAAGAAGCCAAACCAGGATCTAAGACAATGAGTCTCTTCCCCCCCCCCCCAACGCCCACTTAGATGACTTATTTTTAAAGTCCTTCTCCCACACCCGAGTTCAAGTTGAGCTCTCTGCTATTAAGTCCTCTGACATCAAGGCTCCTCCCTGGGGTCCAGGAATCTGATTCCTCCGCCATCGCTTGGTCTGGTCAGGACCCAGGAGTCCAGCCCCCCGTTCCCCTCCGGGGACAAATACGCTCTTGAGGCCCAGCCTCTCCCGCCTCGGGACCCAGGTCCTTCCCTCAGATCTCGCGCTCCCAGCCCAGCGGAGCTGGAGCCAAAAACCCAGCCCCGGAACCCAGCCCTACAGATCTTATCCCGTCCCCTCTCTTCCCCTGGGGCCCCAGGAGACTGGCTCTTACCCAGGTAGTACTTCCGGCACAAGTTCAGCTTCTCTTCGTTGGACACCCGCTCCAAGTTCATAGCTGCGCCGGGGCTAGGTCGTTCCGAGGGTCTGAGGGGCAAGACCCGGAGATGCAAGGATCGCGGAAATCCACGCCCCTTTTACGACAAAACAGAGAGAAACTGAAGGATGGGTTCGCTGAAAGTGGGGCACCCCCGCCCCCACCAGCAAGTTGATTGGGGGGAGACGCTCTGGAGGTGGACTGCGGGCCGTGAAAAGACCCCCATCTCACCAGCGGCGTTTCCTTCCTCCGGATAGAAGCCTTTGCCACTTTCAACTTACGGCCGTTTGCGTGTGGTGCCGCAAGTACCTCTGGAGTTTGTAGTCTTTCTTTAGAGGCAGCGCTGCGCGCATGCGCTCTCAGGGAATTGCTGTGGGTGGTTCTGGGGGAGAGGGCGCAGGCTTCCAACACGCAAGCGCATTTAGGGAGTTTGTGAGCGCGTGCGAAGCGAGACGAAGGGGCGAAGAACTACACTTCCCGATGTTCAGAAGCAACGGAAGTGACTTCGAGCCGATCGAGTTGGAGAGTTCGGGTGAAAATGGCTGAATTTTTCGATATTCGGGACTGAGAAGGACCAGTGGAAACAGGCGCAGGCAATAGCCTGTCGGGGTTGCTGAGCGGCGTGGGGGTATTTCTGGGGTCTTCGGCCCTCGGTTCACCTCTGTCGTTGCACCTCTTCCAGGGTGAACTGCTCCTTTTACTTTAGGATCGGGGCCTGCCAGCATGGGGACCAGTGCTCCCAGCATCACGACAAACTTTTAGGCTGGTGAGACTTGGCAAGGGGCCTGGAGGGTTAATGCCTCCCGGCTATTCCCCTTCCGTTGTCTATCATCCCGAGGTCCCGCCTTTTCCGGATTTGTTAGGCCCGGCTTTTTTCTTGTGGGACCGCTGCAAATTCCTTCCTCAACCTGCACATCTCGGTAGTCTCTCACTTCTAGGTCCTCCCTCTGCTGGTTTCCTTAGGGACATGCATCGCGGATGCACTCAAGATGCTTAGGCTTCTTCCCAACACTTTTCGCACATAATCCTGCTTTCTCTACTCAGGCCCTGCCCCTCTTAAATCTATTCAGACTATGGTGCTGCTCAGCCCGTACCGGAATCCACAGAACACTGCCCAAACCGCAGACGGATCGCACTGGAGGGACCATTTCTTGGTCCTCTGCAGGCCACCTCTTGATTCCACCCAGGTCATGTGGGCAACGTAGAGATGCGAGAACACTATGATAACTTATTTGAGGTGAGGATTGGCAGAGATGGGTTGAGTTGTGGGCCAGGAGTTCAGCTGAACACCTGATCTCTGCAGTAAGTGATCATGGAACTGAAGAGATGAATGTGTGCGACAACTTGGGGAACCACCTCATGGGCAATGTCTATGTCAATGTGCCTACTTTCCCCCTATTAGAGACCAGAGTTGGAGGCATTTCAGTGCCTAAAGGTCACCACTTAAGCCTCATAAAATCCAGTCCAGCTCCAGAGCTGCTTACAAGTCCCCTAGGGTTTCTGAGTTTGACTACCAAACCTGACCTACTTCTGGCATGAAGAGGATACTGAGCGGACAGTAGCTGAACTCAGTAACCACTGGTTCAGTGGGCAGGCTCTGCATGCTGATCTGTCTCCTGTCACTGACTTCCGGGAGTCATACTGTTAGCAGTATGAGATGGGGTATGGCAGTAAGAGGGTAGGATGGGCACCTGGAGTTCCAGACTCGTGTGTGTGTGTGTGTGTGTGTGTGTGTGTGTGTTGGTAGAGCTGTCAATGACAGTGTCCTCTTCCATCCGTCCTCAACCCAGAGAATGTACTCTTGGTAGCTTTTGGAACTTCATGCACCTGTGACCTGCCTCCCGGAACTTCTGGCAGCAGCTCTATTGGTGGAAACCCAGGCTCAGATAGCTCAGTACCAACCTGCCAAGAATTCTCATACTCTAAAGCTCCTATAACCTGAGATGAACCTGATCTTATGTCTCAATAACAATATCTCAAGCCTTTGGTATCCTAGGACTAGTACTGAGCCCATTCCAAGACCCAGCACCTAAGTCCCAACCCCCAAACCATCCTGAATCCCAAACCCGAGACCAGCTTGGATCACTAATCCCGAGGTCAGCTCCTGAGCACCTATCCTAAACCACCCTCAGGAACTCTAGTTACTTCATCACCTGCTCTGCCTCATCCCTCTAACCCTTCTCCCCACTCCTGTCCCCAAGTCAGCCCCAAGGTCCCATACCTGCCACTGTCCCAAAGAAAGAAACTGATGAAATTCCTCAGACCACCAGCAAGGCCACTTCTGAGCTCCTGACCCTCTTGCCCTTCACCTCTAACAGATAGAGATGTTCCTGGCCAGACCCCTCCTCAAAGCTCCCTTAACTCCCCAGGTCCATCTTCCCCAGCCTCTAGGGTCTGCCACTCCTCCCCGAATAAAGTTCTGTATTTTGAACTTGAGTCGAGTTTAGCTGCGGGTTGGAGTTTCCTCCCACCCCCACATCCGATGAAAAGGGGAAGTAGGTTGGGCTCTAGCCACAACTGCAGCTGAAGAACTTCAAACAGGTGGAAAATTATTGGACTCAGGGGTCAACGCCCTAGAAACCCCCAAGTGGGACTGGCGGAGCGCCTTTGTGCTGGAAACCACCACATCCATCTGAGGCTTTTCAAAGGGAAGACGCCTAGTTGTGGCAGATTGGAGGATTCCCAACCCAGAGGAGATTGACGTTAGAATCTAAGGTAAGGTCACTTGGAGTTGAATGGGAGTCTTCAATAGATGAGGGTTGGGTCCTCCATCCTTGATTCCCTGAAATGGAAGTCAGTAATACCTAATACTTAAGCTTACCATATACCAGGTGCTGCCCTAAGAGCTTTACTTCTAATAAGGGTGTTACTTTTTTTAAATCACTTTTTATTTTTCAATTATGCTTGACTCTAGTAAGTTTTAATTCTCCACAATGCCCCTATGAGACAGGTGGCATTAGCCTACTATACAGATGGAATGTGGCAGATATAGGATCTGAATCCACATGGTCTGGCTTCAGAGCCCTTGCTCTAGCAATCTTGAGGCCTTGTGGCTTCTGATAATGGGTCAGGAGCTGGACTGAGGACTGGGAGCTGGGTGTAGGTAGATTCCTGTCCTATGCCCCCACATCCACTGTTCCCTTTTTCTCCCTGGTTTCCTGGGAAATTGGCAAAGGTGCAGTGGCCGGAAGTCCTGCACTTGGGCCTCAGGCTGCATGTGCCGCTGGGATGAGGCCCCAGCACCTCCTCTTGTCTGCTGCACTGTTCCTGGCCCAGGCACTGCCACATGAAGCCTCCCAACACTGCAGCCGCCTTGAGTACTGGAACCCCGACAACCTGTGCTGTGGCAGCTGCCTACAGCGCTTTGGGCCTCCCCAGTGCCCCGGTGAGGAGCAGAGACTGGGCATATAACTATATATATCTATGCATATATGTTCGGGTTGACTGAGGGGGTGATAGAGATCCTGTAAAGGAACAAGGTTTGGGGGCTTGCTTCTAGGTAGGGGCAGTGGGCCTTAATCAGATAAGACAGGTATGGGGCTAAGCTTGTGAGAAAGGTTAGAAGCAGGATCCAGCAATGAGAGGGGTGAGCTCTACAGATCAATCACAGCATGGGCAGAGCTTGGTATGGCAGCAGGGGGGGCATGAAGGGTAAGGAGCCTTTTGAGACTAGCAGAGCTAGTATGGGGAAGGGAGAATGGAGGCGTGAGCATGTCTGTTGATGGGCGGGTAAAGTCCAAGGAGCGAGGCCTGCTAGGATAGGACAAAAGGGAAAGGATCTTTTAGAAGTGGGGCTTGGAAGCCACTTACGAGACCGTCTCCCACTAGACTATGAATTTTCGGAAAACTGCGGGCTCAATGACTTTGGTGATCACGTAATGCATCCCTTCAAAAAGTGTCCTCCTGGGCAGTGCAATCCAGACTTCGCAGAGCTATGTGGCTTCTGTGGCAGCAGAACCAGAGCCTCCACTCCCGAGAGAAGCCGGCAGCGCTGTGGAGAGGTGCTGGTCTGGCTCAGACTGCATGGGCAAAGGTGTAGCCTGCCAGAAGTGGGGTGGGATGTAGAGGGCATGGTTTGGGATTGGGATTGGGGTGGGGATATTGTATCTTGGGGGTGACAAGCTACAGTTAAAGTACGGGGAGTCTGGGTCAGGCAGGGATGTGGCTTATAAGGATGAAAGATTTGGGTTGAGGGGACAAGAACAGGGTTTACCTCCAGCTCTACTCCTATTCTCAGAAGCCTGCCCCTCCCAAGGAGTCCTGTCCCCTGAAGCCTGAAACATTCAGCGTCCTAAGCTCCCAGGAGACCAGCTCATCAGCCATTTCTAGCCCCTCTCGAACATCTGAACACACCATCCCTTGGCAGGCCCTGCTGACTTTTGCCCTGCCTCTGGTCCTGGTTCTGCTCGTGATCTCAGCAGCCATCCTCCTGTTTGCCCTGCGAAGGCGCAGTCCCTACCACCCCTATCCTGGCTCCAACACCTCTCGAGGCTCTCTGGTGGCATCGGAGGCAGGTGATCATGGCTTTCTCTGCTCCCACTCCTGGCGGGGGTTAGTCCCAGACATGCTGAGGGGAATATGGGCTGGAAACCCAACCTTTCTCTCCCTCATCCCTCCGTTTCCCAGAGCTGCCAAATCTGGCATCACAGCCCCTATCATGCCTTTTGGATGAGTTGGAGGTACTGGAGGAGCTGATTGTGCTGCTGGACCCCGAGCCTGGGCCAGGTGGGACTTTGGCCTGTGGTACCACTCGACACCTGGCTGCAAAATATGGACTGCCTGCTTCCTGGTCCACGTTTGCCTACTCACTGAGACCCAGTCACTCACCTCTGCGTGCCCTGATTGAGGTGGTGGTGGCAAGGGAGCCTTCCGCTTCTCTGGGCCAGCTTGGCACATATCTGGCCCAGCTAGGGCGGGCAGATGCTCTCCAGGTGCTGTCCAAACTTGCCTAATCTGGGGCTCGCCCGGCCTACTACTCAATAAAGTTTCCCTTGAAATTAAGTGCCTGTTGTCTCCTGGACTCATTAGGAGTCTTCTTGACATAGTCTTAATTGGGCCAAGACCCAGCAGACATTATCATCCCCCACCCAGAAGAGAGACCATCCTATCACAGAAGACCAGATGTGGAGAGCTGGTCTCAGTGCTTCTGGGCAACCAGGGTCCCCTCTTGAGGAAAACTGCTACCTAAGAGAGATCCACAGGCATCCAGCTGGGTTCTAACTTACAAGATATATGACATTAGGTGCTCTGAAGCCTTGATAGACCCAATTTGCTACTAATTCTGAACAATGGCCTCTTACCTCCCTGTTGAGGCTGATGGGCTTCCTTGGTTCAGAATAGGTGTGGGGCACGGAGAAATGGGAGCTTATACATGCCTCCGGCACTATACACACTGTAAGACCACCTCTCCAAACATTGACAGACTTTATTGGGGAGGTTCCCACCTGGGATCTCACCTCTTAAATAAAAAAGTGCATAGAAAAGAAGGGATTTAGAAACCTTTGTACAATATCTACATCTGGGCCCCCAGGGCAAGAAGGGGGCAATTGCTGAGTGGGCTGGAGGGGTAGGGGCAGGGCCCTTGCCACCTGAATGCCCACATTCACCCTGGACGTGAGGGTGGGGGTGAGATGCTCTGAGGGTACTAGGGAGCCCCCAGACCAGGGGGAAGATGGCAGCGGGAGGTGTGGGCAGCCACAGCTTCAGTTAAGGAACCGACGGCAGCGCTTGGCGCCACAGTTACAGGGCAGCTTGTTGCTGGCATCCTCAATGGGGAACTTGTAGTCATAGGTGAGCTCCTCACCACGCAGGATGCGACGCAGGGCAAAGATGACGATGTGCTTCTGGCCCTCCACGTGGATGACTCGAGAGAAGCAGTTGGGCTCACAGGAGTGGTTGATGAAGCGGGCGGCATTGCCATGCATTGTGGCATCCACCACGTCAAAGTCATCCATGCGGAACATGTAGCACCCAATACCCTACAGGGACAAGGTAGGGGCAGTCAGATACTCTGTTCCCATGGTAGACCCTGCTTCTCCCACCTCATTCCCATGACCTGGCAGAGCCCACCTTCCCATCGTAGAACTTCTCCCGCTTGTCAGTCAGCACAGAGCGAATGACAATACCAGAGTACTCAATGACCATCTCGCCAGCATCGATGTTGCGCTTACAGAACAGGCCCCGCCCATGAATGGCAGATCTGCAGGGTAGGATGGGCAAGGGGAGCTTAGGGGACGGGGGGATAAAATCAGGGCAGCCCCACACCAGGGCACCTGTGATCCACCCAAGGGGCATCCTCCCCCCAACCCCACTAACCTGTAGACACCTACAGCCTCTTTGGATGTCTTTTTGAGGTGGCGAAAGCGCATGGCCATGGGCAGCTCCAGGCTGGTGGCACGTCTGGTGGACGACAATAGTATCACAAAGGCTAGTACCCAGAAATGATCTCTTTTGCCCCTGGTCACCCTCTGTAGGACCCTTCTAGACCACCCCAGCATCCTGGCCTGCCCTCCATACCTGGTTGACCTGAGCTGTACCTCATCCTCTTCCTCATCACAGGTGGCTCCCTCAGGGAGCACCCTGTGCTGGGAGGCCAGGAAGTTGAACATGTCAAAGGTGCATTTCCTGTAGGTAGAAGAGAAAAATGGAGGGAGGTACAGAGCCATTCCTTCAAGATGCTACCCTCCTATTCCTGGCCTGGACTGCTGCTGGCACAGTAAGAGTAATACAACTACTACTGAAGACAAAGGGGAATGAATGAGGTTCATTCTGATATGACCCCTAGAAATAATTCCTGGAATAGCCTAGTGTCTTCTCCCAGGCCTCAGTTTCCAATCTGTACAGACTTAATTCCCACCCTTAAGGCTGCCCATAGGGTTCCCCGACCCAGGCATCACACCCAGACCTCTCACCGAAGATAGACCTCAGCACGGGCTGCCCCATGAGGATTCAGGGGTGGCTCCTCCTGGCCTTCTCCCTGCTGGTGGTAGCGGAACTTATAGTGCTGGCAGTGCTGGGCCCCAGGCAGCTGCTCTGCCAGGAAGATGACAGCATCATGATGGATGCCGAGGAGCCTTGCTCCACTCATTCCTGAGGGAAGTCAAAGGTGAGGAGGCACAAGTCATGTCAGTGACCCATCTTGCTCTCAGGATGTGATCCCAGCCCCCAGCATCCCTGTGGATCCCCACTTACCACTAAAGGAGAGATGTCTTAGCCGGGCATGCCCTCGGGCCTCTTGCACCTTCTCAATCAGAGTTCTCCATGCCCCTGAGAGGGCAGGGCCACAGCAGAGTCAGGATAGTATTCTATGACACATTGTCCCTCCCTGTCACCATTCATCCTAACTCACCCTCCAAGCTCTCTGCCTCCACGCTGAACCCATCCTCACTGCTGATCTCGAAGCGCAGATGTGGACCAGCCCGTTTTGGGGCCTGGTTTTCTTTATCCTCTGGAAATGGAGGCTCTTCCTCAGAGCTTGAAGCCTCACCTAGTCCAAAGTAGCAGGTCAGAGTAGGTGGAGTCAAAACCTTCTCATTGCCCTCCCTCACTCCCTTGGGCACAAGCACAGACTCTGGATCTAAATGCCTAGTGAATCCTACAGACCAAACATTTTTTTTAAGTTCTTCGGTTCCTTTTCTGCAGGACTTCTTGGCTACAGGAGTAGTTCCATGGAAGGTGTTGGGGTACTGCAGGATATACTGTGGCTTACTCAAACCTAATCTATCATAAACACCCAACCCTCATTCTTTTGTCTCACATAAAATTAAAAATACTGGAGAATTATATTTTACACAAGTATATTTTTATATATAGCACACTGCTATAAATATTATACGTATTATTTTATAGGATCATACAGAATCAAATACATATACATTATGAGCTATTTAATGGATTTCTCATGGGCTAAAGATTTTAAAGACAGAGCAGACAGGACTTAAATGACATAGGAGATGTAGATGTAAGAGGAAAAGATGTGTGTGTATGTGTGTGGGGTGTGTGTGTCAAGGAAAACTCTTGACGTTTGGAGCCTGAGCAATTGGAATGACAGTGATATTGAGGCTGGAGGAGAAACATGTTTTGGGTAATGGTTGAGAGCTCAGTTTGGAACATGTTGAGTCTGAGATTTTTCTTAGAAAAACTTTCCTGGCAACTTGCTGGTGGAGATGGCAACAGGTACAAGGAGTGGCTACCAACTCGAGTACTATCAGAATTAGAAATGGGAATTAGGGCCATGAAATTAGATGAGAGCACCCTGGACATGCTAAAGTTGACAGGCTGGGGCAATGAGGAAGCACAGCTGGAGGTAGGGGAGGGGTAGGGTTCTGGAAGCCAGGAAAGAGAGTACTTCACGGAAGGGAGGGATCAGCACACTGAATGTTCCTGGTTGAAGCAGGATGTGGACTGAGGACTGACCATTGTATTTGGCTGGAGTGGGGGTAACGAGTTTGAGTGAGCACACTTTAAGAGGCAGAACCCACATGGTTGCTCCTTTCTCCATATCACTTCTCTGGGCCAACATGACCACATGACCTCCCAGCCCTATGCAATACTCTAAACCTTATTGCTGTGTTACTCACATCTTTAGGCCTCAGTGCCCCTGGGTCCACCTCTGACAACTTCTTCTACCGTTTCTTAGCCCCTCTCCTATCCCCACTCCACTCTGTTCTTTGAACACAACTCTCTCATTGCCTTCTTTCTCACAGTGCTCATTCTAAGCTGCAGTGCACTAATAATGTACATGTCTGCTTCCTCTACCAAATGTGGTATGCTCCTTAAGGGCCGTCAGGACTGTCTTGTCATGGTCCCTGCCATATCCTAGTGCCCTGACCCCATAAGCAGTCTTTCAGTTAACCCATTTCAGTCTACCTCACTCCACTTCCATGCTCAGCAGTTGTGTTCTACACAATGACAGAATCCACATATCAGAACAGGACTGGGGCTATTAGAAATTCCAAACCCTGGGCTGCTAATTACCAGCTTTCATGGTTCCCACAGCTCTCTCTGCCCTCCCTGACTTACAGAGTACTTCTCCTCTGGCTTCACCGAGAAAATCAGCCAAATGATTTCAAGTGCCCTCATCCTATACACTAATGTCTCTGCAGATACACCTAACCTCACCTTTCTTCCATCTCAGGGGTCTCCTACTCTACCTGAGCACCATGCCTCCTCTCATTTCCTTTGCCTTTATCCTTGGCTTTGCTGTCTCAGCCCTCACACCAAATCCCTATACGCTACTGGCCCACCTCCTCCTCCAAGACTCCTAACTGAGCTTTTTGGTAAAGCATCTGGGTGTTGTTTTGACTCCCTCATTAATACCGTCTTTGATTCTGGACTCTGGCTCACAAGGTACATACCAATCCTTGACTCTACAACCCTAGGGTCCTCTGTGGCAGTTGGGACTGCTGACTATTCCCTTCCCTGGCCTCTGGAACTCCACTCTCCTCTGATCTTCTTCCTACTGTTCCTGCCCCTTCTCTGGTTCCTAGGTGGGACCCATCTTCTCTGGATAATCCACAGAACTTCATCTTTGGTTTTACCAGGTAACTAACCTTCTGACTGTGGTAGTCTAGGCGCTGAAGCCTTCCCTGGGGCTCTTGGGCATGCTGGGCAAGGCACTTCCAAAGACCCTTTCACATCAAGCTGAAACCTCCTATCTGTCTGTTTCTGTCACAGGCCATAAGCTCCTCGAGGGCATTTCTATAATTGTAACGCTCCACCTCAGGCCTGTGCCCAGGTGGGTGTTCAATGTGTTCCCACATGTTTTTTTGAAGGGTACCAATTCTCCACTGTACCTGTCAGTCATCCAGCTGAGCAAGTACAGGGAAGAAGGCAGTGAGAAGAAAAGGTTGGTCCTACCTGAGTAGTGGTGCCAGTGGGATTCAAAGTCAAGGAGACCATCGGTAGCCTGGGGAGGACCACCTTCTGCAAGTGGCAGCAGAGGGGAGTGGTCCTGGAGGGGCCTGTGAGGAGAGACCTGTCAGAAGAGGGAAGGGGCAGAGATCCCAGAGCTTCTAGGGAAAAGGGCCTGGCCATTCACCTCAGACTTTCCTCTGCAGGATCATCCAGGTTGAGAACTCCACGCACGGTAGGTGTTTTCATCCTCACTCGGCTAAACCTGGTAGGGAGTGGGGATACAAGAAGCCTGAGCTGCCTTCTCTTGCCCAACTGCCTTGTCCGCCTCCACAGCCTCAGTATACTCACTCACCCGCTGCCACTAAGCCCTGGACCCTGTGGGGAGTCCTCCAAGGCCTCTCCATCTTCCTCCATCCGGGGAGTCTTGCTCGGGGGAGGTGCTGGTGGGGAACGGCCAGAGAAGGTGGACACCCTTTTGACACGGATGGCCTGGCGGGGTGGGCTGGAGGGCCCACTGCTCAACACCAGTGTCAGTGGAGGAGGGGGTGGCGGGGGGGTAGGACGGACCACCCCCACCACTGGCAACACACCCAGCAGAGGTCCTGAGGGTAGAGTCCAGGAAGTGGGGGCTGTGGGGGGGATGGGAGGGGGAAGAGGCAGCTGCTTCACTGCAGGGGAGATAGGTTCACCCTCCCCAGCCATCTTCACAAACACTTGCCCCAACTTGTTGACAAGGATGATTTTGGATGTGGCAGGTTTGGGGGGCTCTGGGGCAGGGCCCAGGCTCAATACTCGAACCCCTGGAGCCCCAGGGAGCCAGGCAAACGTCCGAGTGGTGTCAGCGGGGCTAGGGGGCAGGCCCTGGGAGGGTTGGCTACCATTGGCCAGCGGAGGTGCTGGTGGGAGTGGCTCCTCTCTGGGCCCAGTAACCCCCTCCCCAGGCCCCCCTAAGTTCTTCAACACGAAATCCACAATTTCTGACGGCAAGTCTTCAGGAGGTCGGACCCTGTCCCCTGCAGCCCCAAGAGCCCCAGCCCGGCCTGCTCCTGGCCCTGAAGGAGGCTCATGGCCCCGAGGCTGTTGGACTGCCTCAGCCTCACTGTCTGTGCCATCATCCACTCCGTCCAGCTGTTCGATGCGAGGGGCTCCGGAGAGAGTGCCAGGGGGCAAGGGAGGGCCAGACACAACAGTCACAGGGAAGTGGATGTAATGGGGGATAGGGCTGGCCTCCTCCTCTGAGCTGTCTCCTGGGCCCCCGTGGCTGCTCCCCACTGCCCCTGCAGCCACAATCTCTTCCTGAAAGGGCTCGGTCCCCAGCAGGCTGGCAGCAAAGTCCAGGTCAGCAGCACTCAGTCCTGACACCACCTCCATGTCCTCAAAGTCTGGGCCCAGTTCTTCAGGGGGAAGTGGGGATGTGGCCGGGCCAGGGGGAGCCAGCTCCCCTGAGGTAGGTGTACAGGCTCTAAGGGATGAGGTAGGAGGGGGCACCCTGAGCTGAGGAGAGGTTCTGAGAGGTGGGGAGGCCCGCCTTGACAGTGGTAGCCTGGGGGCCAGGGGGCTGGGACGACGGGAGCGTCTGGGGGGAGCTGGAAAGTCCAGGTCTCCCACTGTAGGGATGTGGTGGGCCAGAGAAGATGGACTTCCTGTGGGGGGAAGGGTCATTGTCAGCCAGGTGCTCCTGTCTCACCTGTCCCTTCCCTCCCCTGAAACTCCCAAGTACTCACCAGGGGAGGGCAAGGGTCCAAAGGAGACACCCCCCAAGGGCCTCCGGGATGGTGAGTAGTTGGGCACTTTGATTCGAGCCCCCGAAAAAGAGCGGGGAGCTGGAGGAGGGGCGCTGATTGGATCTGGCCGCAGAGTGGGGTCCAGGTTCTGAATAGGTGAGTGGTGCTCAGGAGCTCCAGGGATAAGGACATCTGTATTTGGTGGGGAGTTGACATGATCTGGGGGCTCTAAAGAGGCAATAAAATGGCATCAGAAGTGACAGGGGCTCTTTATCAAAGCCTTTTTTCACATATACTCCCTTCTTTTAAGTCTAATGCATCTTCTCCACCTTTGCCCCGGACCCAGTCACAATGGGCACTGGTCCCAGTCATCAGCCAGGCCACAAACCCCTGCATGGCTTCTGCAAAACCTCCACACACACCTGGGGTCACTTTGTGGTCCCTTCCTCAGCCATCTCCCCACTTCCTGGCTACCTACTGCTTTGATTCAGGCCCTATATGCCCTGAGGGACACTGCTCTCTCTCCAGCCAGGCCAGTCCTACCACGTTCTTACTGCTCTGTGCATCCCTGCCACATCAAACACATCCGCCCCATCATGGCACTTTTGGCTCCCCATTACTTGCTCCATCCAACCTGTGCCAACTGATCTCTGCCAATTCCTCCCAATATTCCCTGAGTGCTGCACCCTCCTCCCCTCTCCATTTCATGTCAGACTCTAACCTGGAACAAACTCCTTACCTGCAAACATAATTCCAATCTTTCTCCTCCCCATTGAGCCCCCCATGGCCTCTCCCTTTACCAATCTCCAAGCCCATTCTTTGCTCTGTGCCATCCAGTCCTCAGCTACATCCCTCAGTGCCAATGTGGCTGTGAAGGTGCCAGATTGGGAACTAAGCAGATCAGGTTAGAATCCTGGTTCCACCACTGTTACTGTGGAGAACGACTACCTTTTTGAGCTGCAGTACAATGGAGCTGTGCCTTCCTCAGAACTGTGGGGAGCATTACATAAGCATGGAGCCCTAAGTCAGATGGCCCTAAAGGTCCTTACAGTCGTTGTTACCACCCCACACCCCACCTTAAAGCAGGTAGCATAGTGCCATCCCCTCACTTTCTGTGAAATCTGTGAAATGTTTTAAAACAGCCCTGTCACACGATGCATAGCCATTAAGCTATGTTACTAGTATTACAATGAGAGAAAGAATGCAAGCATCCTGGAGTTTCTTTAGGGAAGTGCAAAGTAAGAATTGAGAGGGTGACATTCCGGAAAGACAATGAAGTAGTTCAAAGGCCATACCAATGGAAGGGGTGGGGCTGTGCACAATGGTCTGGTTCTCCTCTGCTGCCTCCAGATGAACTGGCTCTTCCCTCGGCCCCCATGGCCGATACTCAAGAATTCGGCACCGATACCAGCAGCGCCGCCGAGCATCCACTGTGCTCCAGTACAGACGGGAGCATCTGTTGGGTGGGCATGTGGGACATACAGTCAGGACAACTGGGGAAATGAGATCTAGTCCTGGAGTCCCGAACCCCACCAACTCCCCCGGGCTGCTCACTGGTAGCCAATGGGGAAGAGCCGTCCCTCGCAGTCCGAGAGATCAGACAGAGTACCCAAGGAGTCAATTCGAATGGAGCCTAAGGGCAGAGGAGATTTCAGGAGGGTGGGCCCAGGCAGGGTCAGGAAGAACATGGCAGAGAGCAAGCAGCTTACCAATGAGCACATTGATGGCATCAGGCTCGAGCCCTGTTAAGAACTTTCGCTTGAAGTTGATGCCCTCAAAGTCTACATAGACTCGGCGAAGAACATCAAACCCATCGGGGGTTACGATCTCCTGGGAAGTGGGTGGCAAATGGGATTGCTGGATTGGTAGGGTGTGAGAGGGATGGAAGGAAAGGCTCTGTAGGTAGGGACTTGAGGGCAGGTGGCTTGGCTTAAGGGCTTAAGGAGAACGAGGACACACTATGGCAGCAAGGCCAAGCCTGAGAGACTATGGAGAGCCCTAAGTGGAAGGGGTAAAGAGCAGTGGGGAGCTATCTCCCTCATAGTAATGGCCCACCTTGCCATCTAGGAGATCTGTGTGTTTCTGACAGAAAACTTTCTTGTCATCCTGGAAGATGCAGTAGCTGGCCCGGGCACACATGAAGTGAAAGTTGCTGAGGCAGGAGGAAAGGCAGCAGCCCACCGTTGCTCCAGGCTTTAGGCAGAGCTCACAGCGCTGCAGGTGGAAGAAGCTGCTGAGGGGAGAAGCCAGTGACCTGGGCCAGGGCCTCACACTCAGCATCTCTGTCCTTGAGATTTTGCTTGGGTTCTGTCTAGCCTAGCATTTCACAAAGGGCACTCGCCAAACATAACCTCTCACCTGGTGGCATCCAGGGTCAAGTTCATATCAAGCCACTTCAGACTTTTTTGAATCAGTGTTACAGTGGAAAGAAAAATAACAACAGCTAATACTTGGTAATGCTGGCACTTACCATCTTTCTCACATGATTCTAATGTAGAACCTGTACTATTTCACTTAATCCTCAACCTGCCCCTGTAGTAGGTACCTCTATTATCCCATTTTCTGACAGTATGCTTGAGCATTCCACAGGTCCCACATGGTGAGGGAGATTCTAAGCCTGGCAACACCTCACTTCACAGGGATGTAGTAAGAGGTAAGTGCCAAACTGTATGGAAAGCATCCAGGACAGGATCAAACGGAGGTCTCCCAGGTCAGAGGGCTCAAAAAGGGGGGAAAAAGCCACTATATCTCCTGCACTAGAGTCCTGGGACAACCAAAAAAGGTATGCAGGATCAGCAGTGAAAGGACATACTGTGGTAGACTGTGGAACAAGAGCTGTCTCCAAAAGAGGAGGCACCCCCAAGACCCCGAAGGCTGCCCACCTCTCCAGGCCCGTGCCCTCACCATCTGCCTCCCTCGAGCCACAGCAGCGTGCACATTCTTGAGGGAACCATCATTTTCCTCAAATACTTCAGCTGACCAAATGGCACAGTTAACGTGTGTCCACTCATTCTGCCCGATGTACAGGAGCCGCCCCGCCTCCTGAGGACAGAGGAGTGATGTGAGGAGAGGCCCCAGGGACCAGACCCCACAACCTGGGGCTTCACGCAGCAGCCCTCACCTTAGAATCCGCATCACCATACTTGAGGCAGAGTGCACACTGACGAGGGTCCTCCAGGTGAGAAAAGGCAACTGGATCCTTGCCCTGAAAACCTGGAAGGAGTGTGGGAAGTGGATCTAAGAATCAGGACCCAGATCACCAACTCAGGGGCTCTAGGTTCCAGCTCCCACTTCACAGTACCTGCTGAAGGGTCCCCTGGAGGCTGCCCTGATTCTGGCATCTCTGGTTCCTGCTGCCTCCACTGAGCGTAGACATGGTCCAAGGATGGGGGCAACACAGCATTGGGAAGGACTCCACTGTGGATAGGCTGGGTCAGCATCTGACATGTCTAACAAGGCTGGCTGGACTAGACCCACCCAAAATCTCAGCCTAAACATGCCATGACACCCTTTGTAGCATTTCTCTCCATGTAGCATTTCTCTCAGTCTCCCACCTCTCATGCCACCTTTGGCACATGAAATGCTTGTTGTTCCTCATGCCTGGAATACTTTTCCTTCACATCTGAGGTCAGATGTCATCCCTTCTAGGAAGTCTTAGGCCCTAGGCTCCAGTAGGCACCTCTCTTGGACTTCCTCATCAGGATCCTGGACTGTCTAGGTCTTCAGTGCCTGCCCAAAACCTCAACACAGTTCACCCACTACTGTCCCCAACAGTGCCTTGCACAGAGTAGAAACTGAAAGTCAACTCCACAGTCCAAATCTTTGCTAGTCTTCAACCACTAGGGACTGTCATTCTAGTCTACCATCCTCCAGACCCGAACTCTGCTCCTTATCCCATCAGGTGCTCTTGGCCTAAGCACTCACTCCCTGGTTCCCCTCCTGCCACCCAGCCTTGCTCACTTCGGCAGCCGGGTACTCCGTCGCCAGTACTTGGGGTCGTGGGCGTCGAACCAGCCGAACGTAGACTCTAGCAGCTGGGGAATGGTAACAGGATGAGAAGAACTGGCTTCCCCAGGAGAGTTGGCAGGTAAAAGATCTGTGAAGGACCCATTCTCTCCCCACTACCACTGAAGCCACCCCATAAACATCCCCCAAGACTCACCTTCAACAGGAGCCCCTTCATCTGGCCTCCAGCCCGATGCTCTGAAGGCTCTTCTTCTTCCGAGTGCCCCAACAGGATGCTCACCACATCCTCCATGAAGCTGTGCTGTAAGGGGGCTTGTCAGGATCCAAGGCCCTGCCCAGCCCCAGCCCTCTCTCCTCCTGGCATCCACCTGTTCCTCTCAGTGTCCCACTCACCACAGATTTGTAGTGGCCTTCCTCAAAGCGCTGACTCACAGCTTGCAGATTGCAGGGCCCAGGGTGCAGCTGCTTTCCATCTTGCCCACACTGCAAAGAGGGGAAGTCAGCAGAGCTGGTACTAGGTCTGGCCCTACCCAGTTCTGCCCCCTGAGCCCTGCAAACCTGGGTGCACAGCAGCAGTGGGACAGCCACTTTGGAGCTCAATAGGCCCTGGAGCACCTGTCGCAAGCCACCTTGCAAGGCCCCACTCAGGGCCTCTCGCCAGCGGGGATGCGTGGCCCCAGCACACGGTCCACAGGTGTACAACACTGAGTCTGGCAGCCCCGAAAGGATCTCATAGTCTTCATCTAGAACAGCCAGGGTGAGAAAGGAGAAAATGTTTTGGGGCTCTTAGCAGCCCCTAGTTCACTAAAGACATTTAGCCCACATCTCTACTGAGGGCATACGATGGGAGACAGGACAGGGATCCCCACAGGGTTGAGGTCACACCCCTGGAAAGCCTCAACTCACCTGAGAGCCCCTCACACTTGGCATGCACCCAGTGATCACACTGTGCACACTGCATCATCTTGCTCTCGTAGTCGTTGTCTTCATAGCAGCGTGTACAGATTGGGCAGTAGTTTCCTAAAGGAGAGGGAAGAGGGCAAGTCAGAGTTTCTGCCATGGGGGTGGGAACATCATCCCTCGACGACTACGTGGGCTGCCTCCATTATGCTCCCTCTTGGACCCCTACCACTCTCAAAAAGCTGCCTGAGGATAAAATCTCTCTTCTAACCTTGTAGCCCCAATGCTTCACAAGAAATGGGGCCTGCTAAACATGATGCATGAATAAATAAGGAAGGTGCAGGCTTTCAAAGTGCTCAGTGGAAACTTGAGGTTCCGGGAAGCATCTCAGGACCACCATGAGGGTGGATTCCCAGGCCCTCCACTTCCATTGACCTCAGAGAGGCTATGTCCCTGTTTTATGTACTGGAAGAGCCTCTGCTGAAGAGTACCCTAAACAGAAGGAAAGAGTCCATGGCGAAAAGAGGGTAGAAAGCAACTAGAAAGGAGCATCTGTTCTAACTGCCTATGCAGGAGCCTGGCCCACTCCCCAGTGGCCCCCCAGGACCCAGGGCCCACGGCCCCTGCCAAGTCCCCACCTTTCTCATAGAGCTGGGTGCACCTGGGGCAGAGGCTGTAATCTCCAGACCACTCGATGTCCCAGTTCTTGCCTGGAGTTGCCCCACAGCTTTTACAGCGCACACAGGCTGAGCAGATCTGGAGAAGGACAATATTAGGGGCAGAGCCAGATATCTGGCTAGAGCAATGCAAGGGGAAGAAGATGAGCAAAGACAAGTGGATGGTAGGCAGGAGATCAATAAGAAAGGAAGGGCAAGAGAATGAGAACAGGAGAGAAATGAAGCAGGGAGACTGATGAGGGAGAAACTGGAAGGAGTGGAGGGGTTAGGCTAGAGCAGGAGATTGAGCCTGGGATTGTGGAAGCCATGAACCCCTGAAAAATAGTACATTTAATTTCTTGTCTATGTGAAATTCCTGAAGAAATGTTTATCACTCTCTCAAAAGAACCTCCAACCTCCCCCTCCTTAAGAGTCCTGACCTGCAGTGATGGGGGAGTGGGGAGGGAGGGGAAGAGGGACAGAAAGAGAAGGGCGAAGAGCATTAATTAGAACTCCAAAGCAAGGGGTGTGGGCCTTCTCTCTCACCCAGTGGCGCCTTTTGCGTGTGGCCCGGGTTGGATAGCTGGGCCCCAGGCAGGCTGGGTGGTAAGCATGGCGGCAGCGCTCACACTCCAGGAGGTGCTGTTGGATGTTGGAGAAAGACAACAATGGCAGGACCTACTGGCACAGGGATACCCCTCCCCTCCATTCCTCCATCCCCTCATGGCTCCAGTGCCTAAACCTTGGATCCCCGGCCTTTACGCCCACAAACGTGGCAGAACTTGCAGCGGCGGCAGCACCAGGTGTCATGATGTTGGGGCAAGGGCCGCTCAGCTTCCTCCAGGCAGAATGGGTGGAAAGGGTCACAGCAGACTTGGCAGAACACCAACTGGGGGTGAGAGAGTGAACAGTGAACAATGAGCACAGTGAGGCCAGGGCATGCGACTCTGTTGAGAGAGCCCAAGAAATCAGACAAGAGCTAATGTAGACTTGAGGGGTTGTGAAAAAAGGCGAGGAACCAACCTCATGCAGGCCTTTGCTGGCACACAGCAAGCATACCATAGGTGGCCCTCCTGGCACAGAGGTAAGCACACTCAATCCTCCCATCAACCACACATTCTCCAGGTCACAATCCTCCTGAGGGAAGAGAGGACACAAGATCAGAGAGCAGTCAGGAACATAAGTCAGATCTATCCATCTTAAAGCACAGGCTTCTCAGACACAATCAATAACTTTCTTCCAACCACAGTTCTTGCCATCCTTTCCTCAAAGCCGTACCTTAAAATCCACACGGACCCGGTGCACACCGTCAGGGGACTTCTGTTTTCCAGTCCAGCCATTGGGAAAAGAAGGAAAGGGACCAGGGGCCAAAGCGTCCTAGGGAGGGATGGTGATGGTCAGAAGGCGGCCCACCCATCTTTAGAAGCTTCTCTCCTTGCTGCCCTTTCACCCAGCCTTCCAGACCCGGTCTTTTGCCCAGATCCTCTGCTTTCCAGGACAGGCTGTCTCATCCATCAAGGCCTGTTTCCCGGTGTGGACACACGATGGCACTAAGGTGAGCCCACTACCCTGACTTGCCAGGAAGCTCCTGGAAGGAAGGACCCATGTCTTCCATGGGGCTCAGGGTTCTTGGGGTGGGACAGTGCGAACCTTGTCTAGGCGCCTTCGGGCCTTGAGCTGCAACACAGGCTGCAGGGTGGGTTTGCGGGGCCGGCTCTGCTCCTCAGGTTCTGGCACTGGTAGCTCTAGGCAGGACACATGGGCAGTGAGGTTCCCTCTCTTGCCTGTCGCACTGTCCCTCCTTTACAACCCCAAAATGTCACCTGGATCCCCAGGGCCTTCTTTATACAACCAAGGTCTGTTAGGATGATCCTTAAGTCTTGCTCAATAAGCTACTAAACACTTAACATGCTAGCTTTCCACCCACCTAAGACTACCTCCTTCTCTGCACTCAGCTCTCCTATCACACAGACAGAACCCTGGGGTCAGAGCCCCATCACTTCCACAAAAAAGACATAGGACTGACCGATAGAGGAAGCAACAAACAATTCGCACCATTCTCTCGGGGAGTCCGACGCCGGGGAGCAGGGGGACCCCCGGGCTCTGAGTCATCCGAGTCCTCGAAGATATCATAGGAGGGTCGCTGTTTGACGCAGCGCCTGGCTGACTTGCGCTGCAGTAGGAGGGAGTCCTGCTCCTCGGGCCCTGGCGGGGCCACCACCTCCTCCCGGGGCCCCCCAGCTCCCGCCCCCCGGCGTGGGCCTGGAGGACCAGGGGAGGCCTCAGGAGATTCATCGGAATCCCAGGGCAACAGCGTCTTCACTATCGTCCGGCCTGTGGGAACAGGGGACTTAGTAGGATCTGACTTCAGCCAGGGACATGGGACATTTGGATGAGAAAAGCCAGAAACAAGTGGGGCAGAAGAGAACAAGTACAGGAGAGATACAAAAGCACATGATGGAAAAAAGACAAAGGTGGTGGACTGCAAAGACAAGGGGAGAAGAGCAAATAAAACATGGCTTCCTCCATACAAAACTAAACAAGGTTGGGGGAAGAAACGCTCCTCAAGCTCGTTACCTTTCTTGGCCAGCCGCTCCATCTTCCGAGCCTCTATCTTGTCGCACTTCCGGTATCTGGGGAGGGGAGCAGCACGTCACCAGGGTAGGGGACTGGTGGTCTGGGGGGAAGAGAGGAAGCTCTCCACAAGGATGCCAATCCCACTGCTGTGGTGGGGCAGAGGGCCTCAGTGATAGACAACCATGGATGAGAATGGAGGCTGAATCCCAGCTACTCACACACAGCACTGCTTCTTGGTGTTAGGGCCACCAAACTTGGGCTTGTCCAGGCAGTTGACACAGGAGCCACAGTCCTGCACACGCAGGCAGCCCCGACAGTGTCCACACCGTGCCATCCGCATCTTCTTGCCATGATGGGAGGGCAGTGAGCGCTGGGGTGTATGGGCCAAGGGTCCTCCTGACCCTGCAGGCTCTGAGTCTCCCCCCGGCCCTGCTGAATCCACCTTTCCCTGCTGTGACCGTGACGGGACACTCTCAGTCTCAGATGCTGATGATGTATCTAGAAAAGTGGAGGAGGGGCTGGAGCTACAAAGCCACCAGGCCTTCTACTTCCTCTCCCTTAAACCTCATTCAACTGGTCCCCAGGCTACTTGTTGCAGTGCTTAGGTCCCTCGTCCCTAAACCCATTTTGCCTAAGATCTAGCATATGCTCCAATCCTCTTGTCACCTAGCCTTAAGCACCCAACTCAATTCCACTCTCCCAGGCTCTTGGTGCATTCACTCCCTGACTTGACAAGCTTGTCAAATTTCCCCACAAGACACCCATCCCTACCCTCTGTGGCAAGGTCCTGCCGATCGCGGAGAGGGAGAGCACTGAGGCGGGGGACGTCTTCAGGCACCATGGCCCGGGCCTGACCCAGGGCCACAGCAGCATGACGGCAGACGTGTTTGATGCGGGGGCCTTGCACTGGGGACTCAGGGCCCTGGGAGAGGAGAATCCAGGAATACGTGGGCAGTTGCTTCTTGCACTCTTGCAACTACCCTTCTTCACGAGGCCCTCCACCCACTCCATACCGATGGTCTCTCTCTCTTAGTTTCCATCGATTCATCTTCAGACCTGACAGGACCTCTATCTGAGACTGGCTTGACAGTCCCCACGACCTCCTCCATCTGCCCTCCAGGGTTTGGCTGGTAAGGAAATAATAAGCAGGGTCAGAGGTTGGAAAGTGAGCAAAAACAGCACCAGAAAAGGAATATAGGAAATCGTGGGCCAGGCTCAGAAGGTTCCCTGCAATGTTGGAGACCGGATGCTAAGGGACTGCAGGGAACTGAGGCTGGATGACTGGGGGCAGGGGCCTGGCCAAAGCACTATGCTTACCGGTATCAAAGATGCCACCTTCTGCTGCTGCTGCTGCTGGTCAATCTTGAATAGCTGCACCTTGGCTCTCTTGAGAAGGCTGAACATTTTCTCCTCTACACCAGACAGTGGCAAGGAACCAAGGCCTGCAATCCGGGCCTTTTCCAGTGCTGGTGGCTGCAGCTGTAACTGTGGCTGCAGTGGTGGTAGTGCCTGGGGCAGCAGCTGAGTTTGCACGGCCTGCAGGGACTGCTGTGCCTGAGCCTGAGCCTGCTGCCCATTGCTCAGAGGTGGACTCCCAGATGGGGGCACCTCGACCTTAACAGGGGTGGTGACCACAGGGGCAAATCGAGGCAGGCTGAGATGGTTGGTGCGGCCCACTGCCCGTGGCTCAGGTTCAGCTGGAGATTCATCAACAGGAGGCGGCTCTGGCTCAGGGGCTTCAGGGGCCCCAAGTGGAGCAGTAGTAAGCACCGATTCATAGATCTTCAAGTGGGCTTCACTTGGGGTAAACTGAGGGGCCCGAAGGAGCAGGGGCCTCCGGGATGGATTGACAGGTGCAGGAGGTGGGGGTGGGGCTGGCGGAGGAGCTGGGGGAGGAGGGGGCAGTTCCCGGGTCAGTGAGGTCCAACGAAATGTGGGTTCCCTTAGGATGGACCGTCTCTTTTCAGGAAGCGGGACTGGGATAGACAGGGGAGTTGGGGCACATGGTGGAGAAGGGGCTGGCACTGGTTCCTGGGGGGCGAGTGGGGAGACAGCAACAGGATGCCGTAGAGGTGAGACTTCCACCTTTGGGGGTTTGGGGGGATCTTCATCCATAAATCGGCGGGGTGTTTTGATGACACGGGAGGACCGGGCACTCACCACAGGCATAATAAACTGCCGGATATTCTTCAGGAAGGTGGTGCTTTTGGGGGCCACACTGGGGCTGTCTTCCAGAGGACTTCCTGTGACGGTGCTAGGGGTTGGAGTGGTAGGAGAGGTGCCCTCTGGCCCTGCCCGAGCAGCTTCCCGCTCTGCCCGCTGGCTGGGAGTCAGGGGAGGCCGGCCCCTCTTCCTGGAGCTCGTAGCTAGGACTGCGGGAGGGGACTCTTCCTGCTCCTCTGGGGCAGGAGGGGGCGGAGGGGACGGGGGGGTTATAGAGAGTGGTGAAGGGCAAAGTGGGGATGGAGGAGATGCTGAGGAAGATGGGAGAGGTAGGGGAGGTGGAGGGACTGGAGGAGTCAGGGGTGGTGAGGGCAGCTTTGCCTCTTCCTTTTCCTCAGCTAGTTTCATCTCTTCCTCAGTTAAAGCTTTCTCTTCCTTTTCTTCCCCTTCTTCCTTATCTTTCTCCTCCTCTCCCTCCTCCAACTTCTGCTCCTTGCTCCAGCAAGGGCCCTCTCCCTGTCCAGATTCAACTCTTCCTTGGGGAGCATCCTGCCAGCTTTCCTCATGTTGATCCTGACCCTGACCTGATTCAAGTCCCAAGGATAATCGTCCCATCTTCACTCTTTTGGCCTTTGAAACAAACTTGATCACGAGGGGAAGTCCACCTCTGCCTCGGCCCCTGCCTCCACGGCCTCCTCGCCCAGACTGTCCTCCACACTTGGGGGTCCCAGGTCCTGGGCCAGGCCCCTCCTTGCATTTCCAGCTCCCAGTGCGATGTTTTACTGGAACCATAGTAGGTGGGGGTTCAGATTTGGGGATTGTCACAGCTGCTTCTGCCACCATTACTGCTTGTTGCTTCTTCCTGCACGGGCCTGCTGGCCGTCCTGGGGGCCGCCCCCGAGACCGACGGGGGGTGGAGGGCTCACATGCCCGGCTCCGGGGGGCCGGGGGGGCCTGGGCCCGCCGGAGAAGTTCAGTCAGTGCTTGCACCATCCGTTCTGTACCCTCCTCACCCCGTTTCCGGGCAGGAGTCTTTGGGGGAGTAGGAGTCACATCTGCTAGGCGAGGAGGCAGAAGGGGGATCGTCTTATGCTTGTGGCCGCGACCTCGAGGGGCTCGACCTAAAAGGAGAATAGGTGTGGGGAGATGGGTCAAGCTAGCCCTTTGGACTAAGGAAGGCGCTGCAGGAAGGCCAGAACTAGTCTTATTTGTCTGTTTCCCCCACAGCCCAGCCTAGCTGGGGCTTTGAACACAAAACACATCTGGTAACCGATGGAGACTCTAATTGAACAGGGAAAAGCTGACACAAAGAGTGAGGAGTAACATTTCTTGAAAACTATAGAGGTACAGTTTCCCCATCACTCACCTCGTTGTGACCGGAGCGCAGAGCGCAGGGAACTGGGGGCCACACCGTCATCTGAATGAAAACCCTGAAATTCCTGATTTAGGGGACCAGGGGTGAAGGGGAGAAACAGCAGTCAGTGCCAAAGCCCTGGTTCCACCTGAGACTCAGGTACTGAGGACTATGCCCAGCTTCCCCCTTAACGGACCCCTGCCTACTTACAAAAAGAACTAAAAAGACTAGCAGGTGAGGGCGGCAGAACACAGGGCCTCTCCGTAGGCGGGAAGACACAGTGCTGTGACCCTCCGCCTCCGGTGCCAGACCACACCAGCACAGAAGAAAACAAGCCGGGGTCCTCTCAGGCCAGGCTGCAGGCACTATGCTAGCCTGGTTCCCTTCGACGCCAACACAGAAAAAAAGCGGGGCCTCTCTGGGCACGCCCTCTGGGGCCCTCGTTTCTTCCGGAACCAGGGTGGGAGCAGGACCACCCAAACGCGGTGTGTATGTGTATCAGGTGGTTTTATCACATTTGGATCCCCACACCCTCCTGCCTTTTCTGCGAGGCTGAGGAGGATGCATCTGGAGCTGAACTCAGACCTGCCAGAGGGCCCAGTCTCAGCTTTCCTTCCATTTCTCTTCCACCTGTGCCCCTAAGAGGAAGCCCCCCACCACTCGCGCCCCTCTCCACCGTGGGTCAGGAGGGAAAAAGGGGCACTCGTGAAAACCAGGGCTGTGTCAGAGGTCAGGGGCTGGGCGGGGCGGCTGCAGGTGGGCGCCCCGCGAGCGCCAGCCGGGCCCCACTCAGGCCGAGCTGCTGCTGTCAACCAGCCCCGGGCGGGCCGGCGCTCGCCGCGGTCCCCTCGCCCCAACCCTGGCTGCCTCGCTTTGCCGACTACCGAGGAGCAGCGCGGGGCGCTGCGGGGAGACCCGCCGGCGGCCGGCGCCCCGCTGCAGCGCGGCTTCTCCCCGCGCTCGCCAAGGCCCCTGGCGCCGGCAGCTCCGCGCAGCCGACGGCCTCCCGTGCCTCGCTCCCGGGCCCTTTCTCCCCGCGGGGGCCCTGAGCACCCCGCTTCCCCACGCCACTCTTGGGGGCTACCCGGACCTCTGGAAGCCCCGGCCTCCGCCCCACCCGGCGCCGGGGACGCCTCCGACCGCCTCACCTCCTCGTCCGATTCCCCGTCACTGCTCTCCTCCTCCGGCATGCAGTCCCGGCTCGGACCCCAGCCCCGGCCCCGGCCCCGGCCCCGCTGAACGCGCGGGCCGGCCCACAGGCGGTGGAGCCGGCGCAGGCCCCGGCGGAGCCCCAGCAAACGGAGCAGGGCCGTGTCCTCCCCGGGCTCGGCGGCGCCCGGCCCTGCCGCGCCGCCGCCGCGCCGCAGAGCTACCCGCACTCTCTCGGCCCCGCTGCCCCGTCCGCCGCGGCCCCCTCCCCCGCCGGAGCCCCGCGGCCGACCCGGGAAGCGGCCCCGCGCGGAGCCAGGCCCCGGGCAACTGCCGCCGCCCGCCGCCGCCGCCATCTTGGCACCGTGAGAGGGGCCGGGGAGGCCGGGGGAGGGGCGGCCGAGCGCAGACGGGGGGAGGGGAGGGCGGGGCGGCGCGGCTGCGGCTCACGACAACTACCGGCGCCGCCGCGGCTCTGTCGGGAGCCGGGGGCTGGGCCGGCCACGCGCGGGGCACCACGGGAGCGGGAGTCCGCGGCCGGCGGGCCGTCACCTTAGACCGCGCCGGAGGAGCGGAGACCCCGCGTCGCGGCCGGAGAGGGCTGAGGCGCAGGGGCCTCAGGGAAATGTAGTCCAGGCGTCGCGCTTCTTCCGCCGGGAGCTAGGGTCGCGAGAACTGGGTCTGCCGGGGTCCCGACTCGACCCAGAAAGAAAGATAGCTCCCGAGCCGCCGGGAGGCGTGGCTTTCGCCCCAGACTCCTCCCCTCGTTCTTGGTGCAGGCCGGCGGCCGGCGTGAACTACCACTCCCAGGGTGCATGCGGCTTCTTTCCCCGGGAGTCCGGAGACTCCGGGAAATGAAGTTCGTGGCTGCAGGATCCTGGGCTGGGGAAGGGGCGGCGGCCGAGGGTTAGTCTCAGTTCCAGGGGCGACCCGGTCGCCGTTCCACGCAGCGTGGAGGAAAGATGCCGCAGGAGACGGGGCCCTTGTCCTCAAAAGAGAGGAGGCGGGTAGTTGAAAGCAGAGTGGAGTACGCGGCTCCTCGAGCCCGGGCCAGGCACCCCCCAGCCCCCCAGACTCCGACTCGGTGCGCCTTTGCTTGCTGTGGAAAGGCAGGAACTTGGGTTCTTACAGCTTCCCCCCGCAGGGCTTGCTGCTAAGTCAGCCCGAACATCGAGCCTTCCCGACCCGCTGCCTCCGGGCGGACAGGGAGACCGAGCGGGTGGCCGCCGTGCCGAACAGCGGACGTGCGGCCACGAGGGGCCGCTGCAGGACCAGGGCAAGGCTGCGCGCACCCGAACCCGCGCAGACTGAATTCTGGACTCGGCTTTCTCGTCCAGAGAGGAAGGCACAGAAAACGCTTTATTTTAGTCATGAAATCAACAGTCCCCACACAGTTATGGTTCACTTGTGCAAACTTCACTGCCCTCGCCCCGCACGGGGTCGCTAGTCCAGGCTTCTGCGGTGCTTGGGCATCTGGGAGGGGGCTCTCGAGGCCCGTCCTGCGATGCTGCTGAGAGCCGAATTTGCTAGACCGCCAGGGACAGGGGGCCGGATCCGAAGCCAAGCCAGCCCGCCGGCCTGTCTTTACGTCTTCCATTCTTTAGCTGCAGCCAGAGAAGCTACTGACATCCCGCCAGGTGGGGGAGGCAGGGGGCCTACTTGGAGGTGGAATCCCAGGATGGCCTCGAGGAGGTAGAGGCGGGGGGAGGAGGAGAGGAAGGTGGAGCGCCTGGTCCATCCCGGCGGGAGCTGGCTGGACGCGTGCCTGAATGGAGCCCAGGCTGGGCAGCCAGCTGCGCACAGAGAGCAGCCCCTTGTGTCCGCAGGTGCTTGGTCATGGCCCGAAGTCCCGGGAGCGTGGGAACAGAGGCCGCAGGAAAAGGGCTTCTCTCCT
>JAAGEH010000452.1:31798507-31872342 GCA_011751065.1 Lasiurus cinereus | reverse complement strand
GGACCCTGGGGGAGGGAACCTGGAGAGAACAGAGGGAAGTAGGGGTCCTACTCAAACTGGACTCCTGCAGCCCTCATCCCAGCAGAGAGACCATATTACAGGGTTCATGCAGGACAGTGAAGGGCTGACCTGAGGTAGAGCTAGAGAAGACCAACTGATTCTGGCTCCAGAGTCCTTTGAGGAGGTTCAGGAACAGTGGGATCCTTGGGGTGGGGTGGGGAAGAGGAACAGAGTTGGCAAAACCTGGGGTCCTGACCACTCCCATCCTGGAGAGGACGGTGACATACATTCTCAGGTGCTGGGCTTTGGTTTCCCCTGTGGCGGGGGCTTTTCATCCTGTCTCCAGCTCAGGAAATGTGCCATAGAGATGGAAGATCTGGGGCCCTTTCACCGATCACCACTGCCTCTCCTGAGTCACTCCCTCCCAGATAGGTTCCCACTGGGCCCCTTCACTCACCTCTGCTCCTGAGGCCAGACCTCTTGCCAGGCTGCAGTGATGGAAGTACTGTGGGAGAAAGGAGTGCCATGTCTGGGCGGCAATAGCAGGAGGCTCCACAGGGCAGGCTGGCTGTCCCTCAAGCAAGGGGCCTCCGCCCACCAGGACCTGGGGGTGATGCTGGTTTAGAGGGAACCTGGTGAGGGTAGGAGGCCAGGGAACTTCCCTAAACTTTCCTCAGAGCCCCCTGGACTCTCCTTCACCCACATGATCACTTCTTGTTTCTCCTCCTACTCCCCTTTGGTCAAAAAGGGACTAGTCAAGTTTTTCCTCTGATCTCATATGCTCCCTTTGAGCCTCCTGCATTGCCTCTGCTGTCTTAGAGCTCTCTCCCAGTGGCCTGTGCTCCTGCACCATCTCCTGTTCTCTCCCACCAGCTGTAATAAACTCTGGTCTCTGCTCTCCAAGATCCCCCTCTCCACTCTCAGAATCCCTTGTAGGTTTCTCTGCTTCTGACATTCCTTCAGCCCTTGACTAAACTCTACTCTAGCCCTGTCTCTTCGAGCCTTCCTGCATGCCTCTTCCAGGGATGGCACTCCCGTGGCCCTGGCAGCCTCCTCAACACTCTCTCCACAGACAAAGTACAGAAGCTGTGCAAAAGTGGAAGGGCTGATTCCTTTCACTAGAGTCCAGTGGCCCCTGCGGCCTAGCTGCTGGCTCACACCTGCCAGCACCAGGCTGTGTGCAGGGAACTCCTGGCTCCCCATGGTGATCATGACATCACATAGTGTTGGCCTGAGCCTGGCTGCTAGCCGTACCGGCTGATCAGAGCCATAAGGGGCTAGGCAGTCTTGTTGAGGACAGGGGCATTTTGCCTTGTTTAGGTACCAATCTCAGAGATTCTGAGACAAAGGCCACAGTTCGAGGTCCATGGTGGAAAGGGGAGGAAGGAACAGCATATTCTCAAGCCTGTGGAGATGAGGGGAGGAAGAATGAGTTGTTTGTTCTGGATTAGAACTCTCTGTCCTGAATGGAGCAAATAAACTAACCCAAGAGAGGACTTGAGCTTATCCAGAACCATAACGGAGGCCAGAGGCCTAGATTTCGGTGGCAAGAGAATGGAAATTAGATCAAAGTCAGGACTTAAAAAGCAAGGATCAGGTAATTAACAACTATATTAAGTAGTGGGTTTAAGACTAGTGTAGCAATCTCTGATTTAAATACTTCTTCTCTGAACCCCTCTGAGCAGGCCAGGCTCCCTTCACTTGAGACAAAGAGATCACCTCCAGACCCAGTCATCCCTGGCAGTTAGGGATGGATCAAGACACAGCTTCATGGAAGAGTTTAGAGAGCTAGTGTGTCCCCACACAAGTCCATCACGTGGAGCTGAGGGTCCTGAGAAGCAGCAAATCAATACTACATGGGATCATAGTTACAGGAGTGCAGGCTCCAAGGCATCAATCATCTTGAAGCTGAAGTATCTAGAATACATCCTTAGAGAAGGAATTGGAAGACACTGAAGATGCCTGTCTAGTGAGTTAAGAGCAGGTGTAGAAGTCTCAGGAAAGAAGGTCTTGATTCAAGGATAGAGAGAAGTTTGGGAGAAGACTTTGACTCCTGAGGACGTGAGAGAAAGGGAAATGAGAACTATAGAGGAGAGGCTATTTCCTTCCATGTTAAGATAAGAAGATGGTTTAATTTTGTTTTTCATAAGCCAAAGGTGAAGAATAAAAAGAACCCAACAAGACAGAAATTTCTCACACATCAAAATCACCACTTTTGCTTTTAAGAAGAGAACTGGAAATGCAGATACAAAGAGACAGACCCAAGTGTCTCAATACCCAGCAAGCATAGTCCTAGATGTGGTGAGGACTTTTATCGGAGGCAGGATTATTACTTGGTCACCTCAGAGAGAGGGCTATAGGTTGGCAGGAAGTAGACAGAAAGGGATATAATGGGAAGAAAGTCTCAGCTGGGGAGAAGAAACCAAGTTGTAGCTTCTTCCTGAACACCGCATGTTCTAAACTTCTGTTGGGCTCCTGCGCACCCCTTACCCCAATAACTCTGCCCCTGACCTCACAGTCTTCCATTGGATGTCCCAAGTATCAGCCTGCCACAGTTCCCCCACAGGGTGTGGTTTTATACTCCTGGTTCTGCTTCACTGCTCTAGGAGAAACTACCCCTTCTATTCTAGAATCCAGGCATTCTGCCTCCTAACCTGTCTCCTTATTTCATTTGTGAACTTCTAGAGTCAAAGAAGTGTATCTGAGGCAACAAAAAAACTCTGAATTAATCAGATCTGCATTTGAGTGTCATCTCTGCCATTTACTAGTTGAGTCACCTTGGGCAAATCATCTCTCTGAGCCTCCCTTAACTCATCCATGAAATAGGGAAAACCTCTGCTTATCTCATTTGGAGATGGGGGTGAAGATGAAATGATGGATATGAAAGAGGTTTGTCAGTACATAGTATCTCTCAAATAGTATTAATTCTTAGAGGTGTCGGCAGAGCTCCAGTAGATGAAAGCAGTTTCTACTATCTCAGAGGCAAAAAGGACTGAAATCTGGATTCCAAGGAGAGACTGAAGGAGAGCCGAAAGCATGCCTGACTTGATACTAGGAAGCCTTGACTGCTTTGTGGAAATGACCTCTGTCATTTGAGGACTGAATGTGTGAGTGACTCAGATCCTCCCATCAAACTCTGAGGAGGGTAACCCCAGAAAGGGTCTGAGGTGGTCTTCGAAGAGGAAAACTCTTTTTCTTGGGTTGATGGCAAATTACATTTCTCTGAAAGCAGAACTCTGGGGTTTCTTTCAGTTCCTGCCCAAAGAGTCAAGGTCCTCGGAGATTTCCCCTTTTTTCACTTTAGCACTTGTTAACTTGGGAAAAGGATGAGGTCTGAGAAACTCAAATTTCTTTTTCATATTATCCCATGAGCCCTCATCCTATGCCAAATTTTCATTGATTTGACAAATGAGAAATCACTTATATGAGCCTGGCATATCATATATGCCCAATAAATAACAAAGATAAACAAGTCAGGCATTGGAAGGCTTCTCTGGTTTCCCCCACTCTCCAGCCTTCTCCCTTAGATTCTGGGTCCTCTCCTAGACTCAAACATTATGTCTCTAAACTCCTGTTTCTCCCTTTGGCCCCAGGACCCCAAAATATTCAGACCAGCCTTCTACTTTCTCCCTCCAGACCTAATATGTCTTCCGTCTACCTCTCGTTCTAGCTTGGGTGCGGGCAGATGTTAACTCTTCTTAGATCAGACAGGGTGTGCCATTGGGTGGGGCTGGTAGAGGGGCAATAATAGGATGGGGAGAGGGGAAGATGAGTCAGAGTAAAAGGAAAAATGCAAATGGACAAGCTGTATTTATTTGCTACTCTGAACATTAAATGCTTTTCATTTCTGAGCTTTCTAACTCCTCACACCACCACACCCAGAGACTCATTATATATCCATATAAAAGAACCTTGGCCTAGACACATAAAAGCTCTAATGCCTGATATTTCTACAAATTGTGTATACAGAGGAACACACAATCCCTGAAGATATGGGATACGTGGGGAAAGCCATGAGGGAGAAACCCTAAGTGTATAAGTAAAGGTACAGTGGTCTGGAAGATCCAGTAGTGTGCGGTCCCCCTCACCTCCCAGCCCATATCATATGTCTGTGACTCAACATCTCCATTGGTATGATTTGCCCGTTAATGATAAGAGAGTTGGAGACAGCTCAAAAGGCAGTGTCCTCTGTAAGCCACCAAATGTAATTGGCAGGGAGTAGTCAACAGGCTTTTTAGGAAGTCTAAAAGGGAGCAGAAGAGACAAGGGGTCTCCCCATTCAATGAATAAAAGCCCCCCAAGAATGGAAAACTTTAAAAAATACATTTTGTTGATTTTTTTACAGAGAGGAAGGGAGAGGGATAGAGAGTTAGAAACATGAGAGAGCCGAAACTGGTTTGGCTCAATAGATAGAGCGTCGGCCTGCGGACTGAAAGGTCCCAGTTTTCGATTCCTGTCAAGGGCAGGTATCTTGGTTGTGGGCACATCCCCAGTAGGAGGCGTGCAGGAGGCGGCTGATTGATGTATCTCTCTCTCATCGATGTTTCTAACTCTCTATCCATCTCCTTTCCTCTCTGTAAAAAAATCAATAAAAATATATTTAGAAACATGAGAGAGAAATATCAATCAGCTGCCTCCTGCACTTACCCCACTGGGGATATGCCTGCAACCAAGGTACATGCCCTTGACCAGAATTGAACCTGGGACCCTTCAGTCTGCAGGTGGATGCTCTGTCCACTGAGCCAAACCGGTTAGGGCAAGAATGGGAAACCTTATCTTGTCTCCCACTTGGTGTCTACCTTATCTAAGGATATCCCTTTTAAGACTTCCTCCCTCCTTAGAGGTATCTCTAGAGCTCTCTACACCTCAGCTCTTAGGCTGGTAACACTCTAGGCCAGGGGTGAGGAACCTTTTTTTGGCTGAGGGTCATTTGGATATTTATAACATCATTTGTTGGCCATACAAAGTTGTCAACTTAAAAATTAGCCTACTATATTTGGTTAAACATTTAATTAACCCAGCCCAAACGCTTCAGATCAAATTATTTTATAGGTTTCAAATGGCCTGAGGGGGTCAGACATTCCCCACCTCTGTTCTAGGCCTCTCTCTCTCTCTCTCTCTCTCTCTCTCTCTCTCTCTCTCTCTCTCATCTAATAAAAGAGTAATATGCAAATTAGCCACCACTCTGCTGCACTCACAAACCATGCCCACCAGCCAATCAGGAACAAGTATGCAAAGTAATCCAACCAAGATGGCTGTGGCCATGGAGCGAACAGGAGGCTTGGGTTTCCCCAGCGATGAGGAAGCCAAGCTTTCCGCACACCCTGGCTGCCCAAGGTCTCCGCTCAAGGCTACAAAATTTCAATTATAGAAGATAAATAAATCCTAGATACCAGGGCCTCTGCTTGGGTCACTGGGGGGCATAGCTGGCCTGAAAACCAACACAGGCCCCTTGCCCAGGCTGCCCCATAGATGTCCCAAGACACCCTTCAGGGCAAATCAGTTTGCCCCCACAGGTGCACCAGCCCTCTATCCTATCTAATAAAAGAGTAATATGCAAATTGACCATCACTCCAACATACAAGATGGCTGCCCCAATGTGATCAAAGATGGCTGCCCCCATGTGGATACCAGATGGCCACCACAAGATGACCAGAAGGGGAGGGCAGTTGGGAGGCACCAGGCCTGGAAGGGAGGGAAGTTGTGGACAATCAGGCCAGCAGGGGAAGGCAGTTGGGAGGGACCAGGCCCACAGGGGAGTGCAGTTAGGGGCAAATAGGCAACAGGGGAGCAACTAGGCATCAATCAGGCTGGCAGGGGAGTGGTTAGGGGGTGATCAGGCTGGCAGGCAGAAGTGGTTAGGGGCAATCAGGATGGCAGGCAGGCGAGCAGTTGGGAACGAGCAATTTTGGATTGTGAGAGGGACCTCCAACTGCCCGGAGGTAACCAATTGATGTATCTCTCTCACATCAATGTTTCTCTCTCTATCTCTCCCTCTCTCTTCCACTCTCTCTGAAAAAAAATCAAGGGAAAAATATCCTCAGGTGAGAATAACAAAAAAAGCTGTGTGTATTTGGGGGAAGTGTTAACCACCTTAATTTGGGTAAAGAAATGTGTTTCTGGGAAGAGCTGAAAGTTCACAGAATTTTCCTGAATAGAATTTTGTTAAAACTTAGCTTTGGAGTTACTCAATATTTAAAATAAGTGAGATAACTGACTGAAATAAAAAAATATTATACAGAGACCTAACAGCAGACTAGAGGGACACAAAAATCAAGTCAAAGATATGAATCTAAAAATCAAGTGAATTAAAAATCTAATGAGCAGAATAACCTGGTGAATATAATAGAATCAGGGGCATAGAAAGAAAGTGGACTGACAATTCTCAGGGGGAAAAGGGTGAGGGAGTGCGGAAAGAGACTGGACAAAAATCGTACACCTATGGATGAGGACAGTGTGGGGGAGGTAAGGGCAGAGGGTGGGGTGGGAACCGGGTGGAGGGGAGCTATGGGGGGGCAAAAAATAGGAACAGTTATAATAATCTGAACAATAAAGATTTATTAAATTTTTAAAAAATAAATAAGTGAGATAAAGGTAGAATGTCATAAAATAACCATCTCTCTATTCTGATTAATTTTAATTATAATATCAGGTGTCCCAAAAATGTATACACACTTTGAGTAATTATTAATTCCAATTAGTTAAACTTGAAAAGAATGAAACAAACTGAGCTATCAACTTCTAGTAGTGTATACATGTTTGGGGGATGGAGAGGAACACCCTGTATTTATATCAAGATGGGTTGTGCCTGAAGGGGCTCTTGGTTAAGCTTATCAGTGAGAAAAAATACCAGATTTCAAACCATCCTTAGTAATACGAGTATTATAAAAGGCTGAAACCAACATCATACTTCCTTTTCCCACATACTTCTCTTCCAGTTATGTCCTGCCTAATCTCTCCTACCTATTCTACTCTCTCTCAGGGTCCAGGCTTGGTCTCATAACCTGTGGTTCTCAGGGAGAAAACTGCAGGCGATTGCTACTGCTTGGAAAGTGGAAGGTGAACAAGGTTTCTGAGACTGAGGAGAATAGACAAAAATAAAAAGGGCAGTGTCCCTGTCCTTTCATTGCTCTGGTGTCACTGCTCACCCCATGCAAGAGGGATCAAGCCTGCAGCTCAGGTATGTGCCCTTGACTGGAATCAAACCAGGACCCTTCAGTCCTCTGGCCCATGCTCTATCCACTGAGTCAAAATGGGTTGGGCACACATAGTATTTTTTATAGATTAATGCCAATTATCCAAATCTTACATAAACTTTTAAATGTTCAATCATTCTGGTTAAATACATCCAACACATACCAGAGAAGAAACACCACAGAGCAAATTCCTTTTCTTCCCTTAAATCTATAGTCTATATGATCCAAGAGCCAGATATAAGCATAGCCAGGTGAGCTAAATCTAGGTCATAGAGAACCTATCATAGTACATCTTAATTATTTTTTTATTTTTATTTTTGTTAATTCTCACTCAAGGATATCTTTCCATTGATTTTTAGAGTGGAAGGAAGGGGAAGAGACAGAGAGAAACATCAAAGTGAGAGACACCTATCAACTATTTGACTCCTATACCAAGTCCAGGGAACCTGTCTGCAACCAAGGTACATGGCCTTGATCAGAACTGAACCTAGGACCCTTCAGTCCGAAGGCCAACACTCTATCCACTGAGCCAAACTGGCTAGAACTCATGGCACACCTGTTGAGAATTAAGTGAAAAAAGAACTAGAATAGTTGTAAAACAAAACACAAGAACTTAGGTTTCACAGCATCCTCACATCCTTTTTCTTCTGCCCTAATATGGGCCTAAGTCTTCCAAACCCCTCATCTTGAAAACAGGGAATGTTTTCAAGAATAGTACTTAATACCAGTATTGCCTAAACCCAGGGAGAGGGTCCCACTCTGATATCCTTTGGCTGTGTCCCTCCCATGGGATGAGAAGTCCAAGGGAATCTAGAAGTGTCCTCCTGGAACCTGTGCCTACCCCTCAATTCTAGACATGCTCTGGAACTCAGAACCCTGGACCGCCTAGCCCAAATGGCCCAGTTCCAGGGCCTGCATGTGCCTCTACTCATGAGAGTGGACTTCAGAAAGGATATAACCTTAACCCTGACTGTGTGTGAGCGACAGGTAGACTGAGCTTGAACATACAGGCTAGTATGTGAGATACCTTGACATGTATGCCAACAGCAAGTCTTGGAAGAAAAAGGGGAATCTTCATTTCTAGTCAGGTCTGGGCCCCATAAATAATATGGAAGCCTGTTTTAATCCAGTAGTCCTTAACCTATTAGGTCAGTCACCATTCTTTCGAAAATATAAATTATGGAGTCAACTCTTTACATCAGAAAATTGTAGTCTCATATCATTTTGCATATGAATGATAAGGAATTCACAATCTACTCTAAAGCCCATTCTTGAACAGGTCACCTACTCCTCACTTATCCATGTGACCACTTTTGTCCCTCTCTCCCAAAAATCCAACATGTATAGTTTTCTTATGATTTCCAAGAGTTCATAGACTCTTGAAATCCACTCATAGACTACCACTCCTTTGTATTCCCCACCGTTGGTTTAAGAACTCTGGGTGTGCCCGGCCGGTGTTGCTCAGTGGTTGAGCATCAACCTAGGAACCAAGAGGTCACTGGTTCAATCCCTGGTCAGGGCACATGTCTGGGTTGTGGGCTCAATCCCCAGAAGGGGGTGTGCAAGAGGCAGTGATCGATGATGTTTCTCCCTCGTTGATGATTCTATCTTCCTTCTTTTAAAACCATATTTAAAAAGAAAACTATAGGTGTACATGAAAGCACTCTGAAAGTTTTAATACTAAGTAATGCTGGAAAAGCTGAATGAAAGTAGATATCAACACCCATCCTGCCCCATAAGTATAAAAAATCTTCATAAAGACAACCTGGGTGGTTTCCTAAAGAGCAGGATATTTCACAGACCATTTCCTGTGCCCCAGTACAACATCCTTCTTTCCCATGCACCTGCCCCATGCTTACAGCCCAATATCTTCTGGGAGTGACCAGAAAGGGTTTGGGGAAGAGATAGGGACAGGGACTAAAATGCTCCAGACATGACCCAATCTGAGTTTTATCTCAAGTCACCACAAATCAATGATACTCCATGGAGGGCAAACAACTTGGCTGGGGTTTGAAGACACTTCCCACATTCCCCAGAGCCTCCGTAAGACTGTGGGCCTAACCTCACAGCCACATTGTCCAACTTGGACCCAATGCTGTAAGATCTGCCAAGACCACCTTAACCCCGAATCCAGAGACTTCTAAAAGCCTGCATATCCTGGATGCAGTGACTCTTGGCAACTTCCCATTGGGCTGTTGACTGCATCAATGCTCACTCTTCAACCTAGGCTGGATCCAAAGACCCAGGAAACCCCTCCAGTGCACACTAGTTTCATCTCTCGGCCAGTGAGTCCCAATAATGTATAGAGAGTCACAAGCCTCTTCCTCTAGTCACCAGATCCAGATGCAGTCCAGAGACCCCAGAAAACCTCTCACAGTTCAAAGGCCATAACTCATGGCCAACGATGCCACACATGGCTCCAAGGGCCTCCAACTGCCCCACAACCTACTTCCAAATCAGGCTGGCATCAGGAATCATGGATCAACTCATAGGGCAAGCTGGCCTGGCCTCTACCCAGGCAGGGTAGAGGAGACCCCATTTCCAGCCTCTCTGAGGCAGAGGGAGTTCCAATGGCCTAAAGTCCTCAGCCCTCACTTCCTGACCCTCACGGTTACCATTCAGTCACCCATATCCCAGTTGTGCCTCGGCCAGGCCAAAGCTCAAAGAAGAGAAAGAAAAAACATGGCACTTACCAGCTCAGACCTTGTTCCTTTTCCCACTCGGCCTCACATGCACTTTGGGTGGCGCAAGCCTGGATGACCATTAGAAAGTGGGGCCGAGACTGGTTTGGCTCAGTGGATAGAGCGTCGGCTTGCGGACTGAAAGATCCCGGGTTCAATTCCGATCAGGGGCATGTACCTCGCTTGCGGGCACATCTCCACTGTGGGGCGTGCAGGAGGCGGCTGATCGAAGTCTCTCTCTCATCGATGTTTCAATGTTTCTGACTTTCTATCTCTCTCCCTTCCTCTCTGTAAAAAATCAATAAAATATATTTTTAAAACAAGAAAGAAAGTGAGGATCGTTGCTAGGCCAGAAATGGGAGACTGGGGCACGAGCTCTTCGCATCTGGATCCTGAGGCAGGTGCTGATGGCTGCAGTCCTGGCTGCACCCTTTTTCCTGGCTCCCACCTAAGGAGCGTACCTAGCAGCTGGGAGGCACCGAGGACAGCTCCGGAATCCCGAGCCTGCCTCTTACCGCCGCTGATTGGCTGCGGGGCTCGAGCTCACTAAGGCTCTGAGGAAGGCAGGGTATTGAGCCTGGTCTGCGGAGGACTGATGCTTCAGGCCTCTAGGGCTGAGATCTAAACCTCCAGCCTGTGCCCAATTTTGATTGAGGAATTTGCTCTCTCCCACACTTTCTATAAAGAGACTGGGACCTGAACCTTCTTCACCTTGGAGGCGGCCTTCGTAAGAGTTCAGGAAACCCACCGCTTTCTTGCTTCTGTCTTGCCAAACTGAGTAGCTCTACTTGCAAACCCTTTCACCTTTTTCTCAACTCCTTGCAACCTATGGAGAAGTGTGTGCGTGACTGGCTGGGAGGCCCTCAAGAGCTAGCCAGACTTCAGGTGCCTGTGGGCAGCTCCTCTTTCCCATCTCCTGCCCTGTCCCACCACAGACTGGCTGCAGAGCACATCCTGCCTCAACAGGAAGTATGCAGGGACAAGGAAGACACAAGAGGAGGCAGCCTTGACCCGTAAATGGCCTGGGCCTAGGTACTCACTTTTCAAATGCTCAGGGACACCTCGACTATCAGCTGAGCCAGAATTACCTGCATACTGAGTGTGCCAGATCCCACCGCACTGAAGAGAAAAGGTCAGATTGCACTGCTCTGCCATTAGTTGGTCTGGTCTTAGAGCCCCGCCGGCGGACTTTCTGCCCAGGCAGGGTTTTGGTGCTGACGGACTGCAAGCTTGAGACGCTACAATCTGCAACGGCCAACTGCCTTCTTTCTCTCACCAGCATTTCTGCGGTCGACTGGCTGGTCCTGCTCTCTTCTAAGCAACTTAGCCTTGGATTCAGACTCATCCAATGAGGTACAAGGGCACTTTGAGAAGGCAAGCATTGCTCAATCGCTTCCATTTCTGATTGGTCCCGAGGCTTGTTCCTTCACTTTTAATCAATTAGAGGGCCAGGAGGCAGAGCCCAGCCCAGCGGTTTCAGGCAATTGAGGTTCTGACCCAGTGCTTCAGCTCAGCTCTGGGTCTCCGAGGGAGCAAACCCCTTAAAAAAGTAGGGGAAAAGACAGTCTTTGTAAATAAAAAACCAAAAATACCCTCATTTATAGATGAGGTAAAGCAGGGCCAACTGTGACCACATCAGACCCCATCCCATATCTACAAGATCAACTTTGTTTAATCATAGTATATCTTGATTGCTGAACTCCTGCCAGAACAAGTCTCAGTAATGCCCATACTCGCTGTGAGACAAGTGACTGCTTCTGACAGAGAGGTTAACCTGGCTTAGCAATCGGGTTATTTAAGAGTCAATGAGATGCCACAGAAAGCATGGGGTAAGTCAGGGGCTCAGTAGGCAGAAGCTACTATCATTATGTTTTACACTTGAATCTGGTCCTGAAGGTCCCAGGACTCGGCATATATTTGCAACTCCTCAAACAGTTGGACAAAGGCATTTGAATTCTAAAAAAGAAAACTTTAAAAATCAACCTCATATCTTTGCCATTTACACTGAACCAGGCCAGTTTTAAATGCTTTACATGCATCCCTTGATTGGATCCTTACAACAAGTTCTATCAGATATTCACTGTTATCTTTCTCTCTTCACAGATAAGCAAATTGAGGCTGAGAAGAAAAAAAAATAATTTCCCTAAGTTCTTACCAGAAATAATTGCCAGAGCTGGAATTTGAACTAGGTCTGTTGCACTCTGACTCAGAGCCTAAACTCCTAACCATTGTTGTACACTGCCTACCATCATAACAGCTACAGTGTCCACAGTGTGATCCCACATGGTTCTGGGCAATCCTTCGTCAGCCTAGGAAGAGGAATGATGACAAAACCCATTGAAACAGATAACCAAGGTACAAGGAGGTGAAGACACTCAGGTTATATAGCTGATCCTTGGCAGAGCAAGGAATTCAATGATACATAACCATCTGAATTCAAACCCACATTCTTTTTAAAAATATATTTTATTGATTTTTTTACAAAGAGGAAGGGAGAGGGATGGAGAGTTAGAAACAGTGATGAGAGAGAAACATTGATCAGCTGCCTCTTGCACACCTCCTACTGGGGATGTGCCCGCAACCAATGTACATGCCCTTGATCAGAATCAAACCTGAGACCTTTCAGTCAGCAGGCTCTATCCACTGAGCTAAACCGGTCAGGGCCAAACCCACATTCTTTTTTTTTTAAAATATATTTTATTGATTTTTTACAGAGAGAAAGGGAGAGAGATAGAAAGTCAGAAACATCAATGAGAGAGAGACATCGATCAGCCGCCTCCTGCACGTCCCCCCACTGTGGAGATGTGCCCACAAGCAAGGTACATGCCCCCGACCAGAATTGAACCCGGGACCTTTCAGTCCGCAGGCCGATGCTCTATCCACTGAGCCACACCGGTCTCAGCCAAACCCACATTCTTAATCATTCCTTGCACTACTCCTTTCCTACTTGACAAATGAAGATAATGAGGCTCTCAGGAAAAATCAAAACTGAAATTCAGACATAGGTCTATCAGACTCAAGAGATCATGCTCTGAACCACACTGCCTCCAGGAAGTACTTGTCTGGTAGATAGATCCTGGGTTGGATCAGGTGAGAGGTCTTTTCATCTAGCCAGCCTTGTCTGCAAACGATGGGTTCATCTGGTCCCAACTTTGACCCAGGTGGTTGGGAGTGTATTTTACAGCCTTAGAACCATTGGTGGCTTCTCACTTTGAAGCCCTATTCATAATTGCTACCATTTACCAAACACTTCTTATGGGCCAGACAAGGTAAAAAGCATTTGCATTTTACAAGTGAGGAAACTGCGACCCAGGGAGGGATATAACATTTCTTTGTTTACAGAGCTAGTGAATGGTAGAAACTGTGGATGATAACCTAGAGAGCCTTACTCTAGAGCCCTGAAATCCAGCTACCCAGTATGTGCACACATGAGAAGATGAAGTGAGGGACCTTGGACTCTGGCAAGGTGGAGTAGGAAGGGCTGTTGACTTCATTCTAAGGGTTGGATTGTAAGTAAGATAAGGAGAGTCAAATGTTTGCAAACAGAGGACACCAAAATGGCGGCATAGGTGTCCTCTGCCTCGCACAACAATTTCAAAACTACAGTTAAAAAAAAAAAAAACGGACATCCTCCAGAAACACAGGAAAGCTGGCTGAGTGGACATTCTACAACTAGAAGGAAAGAGAGGGGCTCACGGAGACTCAGAGGAACTGCAAAAAGCTGAGGTACAGAGATATGCGTGTAGAGAGGACAGGTGGCAGTGTGCCTGGCTGGCTTCCTCTAGTGGGAGGGAGATGGAAACTCTCGACTGCACTGAGCCGCAGTTCTGATTGCACTGAACCCCAGTTCTGGGCAAGACTCACACAGTGGGAGTCTGGATGGTCAGAAAAAGGGAAGAGTGCATGGAAACTTAGGGGAGCCATGAAAGGCAGAGGTCTGGAGGAGTGCAGAGAGGACTGCAGCAATTACCGAGGTACACTGAGACCCAAGGGCTGCATAGGGCAAGGCTGACAAGGAAGCCCTGGGTCTCTGCCCCATTCAAGCTGAGCACAGAGGCTTTTGCAATTTTGCAAGTCTTGTATATAAGGCTGATTCCAGCACAGAAGTTCTCCTAGCGTAGACACAGCTAATCCTCACAATCAATTGGCTTGGAGGTCAATTCCCCCCAGTGATACCAACAACATTCAAGACTTAACTACAACAAGGCTGTGCACACAGTCCACAAAGGGATGCACCAAGAGCGTCCACCTCAGGTAACTGGGGAGGCAGATCTACTGGGTCAGATAGGACATCTAGCACACAGAGCTACTCTACCAACTCAGGGAAGCAGTGAAAATGTGGAGACAAAGGAAAAGATCACAAACGAAAGAAATGGAGAAAAACAAATGAGTGGATATAAAGTTCAAAACCATGCTTATAAGGTTTTTTAAAAATTTCCTAGAAGAGATGGATAAATTTAGCAAGACCCAAAAGGATATGAAAAAGGACCAACTAGAAATTAAACATATGCAGACTGAAATAAAAAATATTATACAGAGACCTAACAGCAGACTAGAAGAACGCAAGAATCAAGTCAAAGATTTGAAATACAAAGAAGCAGAAAACACTCAACTGGAAAAGCAAAATGAAAAAGAATCCAAAAATGTGAAGATAGTGTAAGGAGCCTCTGGGAGAACTTCAAGTGTACCAACATCAGAATTATGGGGGTGCCAGAAGAAGAGAGAGAGCAAGATACTGAAAACTTATTTGAAAAAATAATGACTGAAAACTTCCCCCACCGGGTGAAAGAAATAGACTTACAAGTCCAGGAAGCGCACAGAATCCCAACAAAAGGAATCCAAAGAGGATCACACCAAGACACATCATAATTAAAATACCAAGAGCCAAAGTCAAAGAGAGAATATTAAAAGCAGCAAGAGAAAAACAGTTAATTACCTACAAGGGAGCACCCATACAATTGTCAGCTGATTTTTCAACAGAAACTATGCAGGCCAGATGGGAGTGGCAAGAAATATTCAAAGTGATGAATAGCAATAACCTAAAACCAAGATTACTCTACCCAGCAAAGCTATCATTCAGAAGTGAAGGTCAGATAAAGAGCTTCACAGATAAGGAAAAACTAAAGGAATTCATCAACATCAAACCAGTATGGCATGAAATGCTGAAAGGTACTCTTTCAGAAGAGTAAGAAGAAGAAAAAGGTAAAGATAAAAATTATGAACAACAAATACATATCTATCAATAAGTGAATCTAAAAATCAAGTGAATAAAAAATCTGAGGAACAGAATAAACTGGTGAATATAATAGAATCAGGGGCATAGAAAGAGAGTTGACTGACAATTCTCAGGGGGAAAAGGGTTAGAGGGGTGTAGGGAGAGACTGGACAAAAGTTGTACACCCATGGATGAAGACAATGGAGGTGGGGGAGGTAAGGGCAGTGGGGTGGGAGCCGGGTGGAGGGAAGCTATGAGGAGAAAAGAGAGGAACAATTGTAATAATCTGAACAATAAAGATTTATTAAATTAAAAAAAGAAAAAAAATATTCAAAGTGATGAATAGCAAGAACTTAAAACCAACTTTACCCAACAAAGATATCATTTAGAATTGAAGGTCAAAAAAAGCTGGACAGAAGAGAAAAAGCAAAAGGAGTTCATTACCACCGGAGCAGTACTACATGAAATGTTGAATGGTATTCTTTAAGAAAAGGAAGAGGAAGAGGAAGAAGAACAAGAAGAAAAGAAGAAGAAATATGAACATTAAAGTGGCAATAAATACACATCTATCAACAACTGAATCTATAAATCAAAATAAATGAATAGGAAATTTAATGAATAAACTAGTGAATAAAATAGCATTAAAGACATGGAAGCACAGAACAGACTAATCTCAGAGGGAAGCGGGGGAGGGAAAGGTGGGAGGAGATTAACCAAAGATCTTACTTATGGACACAGACAATGGGGTGGTGAAGGTCTGGGGCAGGGTGGGAACCATGTGGAGACAAGCAATGAGGGGAAAGGGGGGAAATATGTAATACTCTAAACAATAAAGATTTAAAAAATAAAAAATATTTTTACACCTATGGATGAGGACAGTGACAGGGGGTAAGAGCATGGGGTGGGGGATAGTGAATCAGGTGAAGGGGAGCTATGTGGGGGGAAAAAGAGGAACATCTGTAATAAACTGAACAATAAAGATTTATTAAAAACAAAAAATAAATAAAAATAATAAATGATAAATAATAAAAGGATTTGTTCTCAGGGGAAAAAAATCACACTAGAAACAAAGGGGGCATCTATAATACTTTCAACAATAAGTATATATATTTTTAAAAAGCTTGCTGGTTTGATTCCCATCAGGGCACATTCTGAGTTGTGGGCTCGATTCCAGGTCAGGGGCAAGCCGGAAGCAACCTAGTAATGTCAGGCTCTCATATAGATGTTTCTCTTTCTCCCTCTTCCTTTCTCACTCTCTAAAAAAATCAATAAAAAATATATTTTAAAAAATCAGTATTTTAAGCCATTGTGTTTTGGGAACGAATAGCAAAAGCTAACTAAGATGCCCCAGACCAGAGTAGTTTCTAGGCAACAAATAACACTTGCCTTGACTCTGAGTATAGATCTTTAAAAAATATATATTACAGAGAGGAAGGGAGACGGGTAGAGAGTTAGAAACATCGATGAGAGACATCGATCAGCTGCCTCCTGCACGCCCCCTACTGGGGATGTGCCCGAAACCAAGATACATGCCCTTAACTAGAATCAAACCTGAGACCCTTCAGTCGCAGGCTGACGCTCTACCACTGAGCCAAACCGGTTAGAATTGAATATAGATCTTGAAAGTTAAGAAATTCCTTCAATTTTCAGACTTGTTTCCTCAATTTGCTTGATGAATTTTTATGAGATGAGCTTTAATACCATGGATCTTTTTTTTTTCTTTAAACATTTTCCCAGCAGAGCTGGAAATGGCTCTTTGAAAAGATCCTGGTCTCTGTTTTGCACTTTTCTATTTCCATTTGCAGAACATCCGAAAAGACAGTCAGTTCAGTGAGAAATCATGATTCTATTCCATATTTTCACTAGATGTCTAACTTGGGTTAAGTGCTGTGTCCCTAGCTGAGCTCAAAAGGAAGAGCATAGCAGCCACCTACTGGTCACAGCCCAGGAACAAGAACAAAGCATTGGAATCTGGAGAGAAGCCCCTAACTTCCGCAATGTTCTTCTAGCGCCCTCTACTGACAAGGCCTAACCTGTGTCATCTGATAAATTTTTGGAATTAGGCAATAAATTGGTAACTGGCACAGGTGAGAGATGGGGTCCCCTGATATTAACAAAAATGACAGTAGTGCTCTGACCGGTTTGGCTCAGTTTTTGCTTTCTCCCTTGCCCCTCCTAACTTCCACCTTGCTCTGAGTAACCAACTTCTCCCTGCTTCTCCCTGCTCCCAGCTGGACCATTGGATGAGGCTGATTCCATCCCGGGCCGGCATACGCCCCAGCAGTGGCCCAATCAGAGCTCCCGCCACATGGCGACAGGACAGCACAGCATCCGACTAGAACAAAGGGAAACAATCCAGAGGGGGTGCATGCCGCCCTTGGAGGCACAAACATCCAGTTGGGATGAGAATGCGGTGGTGAAAATCCCTGCCTCCCTTCCCCACGAGTTTTAAAAATTCTTTTATCCTTACATTTTATTTTTCTCTTTAGCACTTACTACTCCAACATTTCTACTACCCTTATTGGTTTTCTCTATCTCCCCCTCCAGAAGGTAAGCTTTATAAAAGGAGAGTGGGAGCTCTTGATTTGTTCCCTGCCGGATCCCCAGAGCCTAGAACATGGCCCAATGCATATGATAGGCGACTAATATTAGAATGCATGAATGAGTTGATGGTATTCACAATTTTACTGGAAAGATAGTCACAATTTTACCACCTGGGACAGGGGCAGAAGCAACCTCCCTCAACAAGACTTCCTGGGCCTTTTGGAAAGGATCTGGAAAGTTGTTTCTTGTAATACTACACCTTTGAATCCCCGGCCTTATATCACCACTTGGAAAACCTTACATAACAATGGAAGCTTTTCTATGTAAGGTAGGTTAATCCACCCTGCACTCCTCATTCTCACCCATTACTCAGGGTCAGCCATGCCACATTGGGAGCCAGCAAAGTCAGTGGCCAGATTTCCTGAAGACTCTTACTGTCTTCAAGTTCTCACCCTTCTGAGAAGCCCGCTCCCTGCTGTCTGCTCTGCCTCTGACCAGGGACACTTAGCTCCCTTGCTCTGAGGGGACCTACATAAAGAAAATTCCTTTTCCCTATAATCTGTTAAACCATTTTGGTTAACACTGTTAAAAGCATTTTTGTTCAATTCAATGAGTGGGCCATTTGGTGATATGGACATTTTGTGAGTTGGTTTTTAGTGAATTGCCCTCTTTTTTTTACTTTCACTCCATTCCTCAGCCATGTGTAATTTCTAAGTGTGATCCAAAACTAAAACCTTGGATTAAAAATAATCCCATCAGATTAGAAATCTCAAAGAATGACATTGGCACTCTGAAAAAATCATGATGTAAGTGTGTGTGTGTAAATTATTTTAAAAATATTCATCAATTATCAAACTGGATAATCATTCCAGAATTAAGAAAAAGTAATCATCCTAAGAAAGGATATATTCTGTGAATATACAAACTTGTTCTTTTTCCTCCTCTTTAGATATCTACAAATATAGAAACATACAGCCAATTTTTTTTTCAAATGAACTTTTATGTTGCAAAAATATTAGATTTACAAAATAGATGCAAAGATAGTACTTGTATACCCTTCTCCCAGTTTCCCCTATTACAGTGGTCGGCAAACCACGGCTTGAGAGCCACATGCGGCTCTTTGACCCCTTGAGTGTGGCTCTACCACAAAATATGTACAGTGCGATTGAAACTTCATGGCCCATGCGCAGAAGTCAGTTTTTGGCTCTCAAAATAAATTTCAGCCGAAACCGGTTTGGCTCAGTGGATAGAGCATTGGCCTGAAGGTTTGTCAAGGGCATGTACCTTGGTTGTGGGCACATCTCCAGTGGGGGGCGTGCAGGAGGCAGCTGATCGATGTCTCTCTCTTATCGATGTTTCTAACTCTCTATTCCTCTCTCTTCCTCTTTGTAAAAAAATCAATAAAATATATTTTTTAAAAATGAAAGAAATTTCAATAGTTGTACTGCTGATATTTGGCTCTGTTGACGAATGAGTTTGCCGACCACTGCCTTATTACATAGCCATTGTAATTTCTTGCTCAAAACCATTAACATTGGTACAATACCATTAATTAAACTCCAGGTTTTTTTTCAGATTGTACTAGTTTTTCCACTAATGTCTCTGCCTCCCTCTCTCTCTCTCTCTCTCTCTCTCTCTCTCTCTCTCTGTGTGTGTGTGTGTGTGTATGTGTGTGTTAATCCTCACTTGAGGATATTTTTTCCATTGAATTTTTAGAGAGAGAGGGAAGGAGAAAGAAAAAGAGACAGACAGAGAGAAATATTGATGTGAGAGAGACACATCGATTAATTGCCTCCCACTTGTGCCCGGACTGGGGCCAGGGATCGAACTTGCAACCCAGGTATATGCCCTCGATCAGGAATCAAACCCGACTCCCTTTGGTGCACAAGCTGACACTCTAACTACAGAGTAACACTGGTCAGAGCACTCTAATGTCTTTTTTATTCTCAGGATCCAGTCTAAGATTACAATTAGGATACATTTAGTTGTTTGTTTGTATGTTTTTAATGATTTTATTGATTTCAGAGAGAGGAAGGGAGAGGGAGAGAGAGTTAGAAACATCAGTAATGAGAATCATTGATCGGCTGCCTCCCGCATGCCCCACACTAGAGATCAAGCCTGCAACAGGGCATGTGCCCTGACCGGGTACATGTACCTTCTGGTAATGGTAACGCCCTTTAAACTTAACTGCATTACGTGAACAAATGACATAATTTAGTATGTTTCTTAGTTATTACTTGTCAGTTGCTTCTGTACATAGGTCTTTGTACAAACTCGTACTATAATGTAGGATAGAGTCTCAGAGGTGGAATCAGTTGAATCAAAGAAATGTGAGTTTCACATTTTAGTGACTAAGCCAACTTGCCCTTATGCAAGATACAGTGGTTATAGCTTGATTGCTATATAACATCGTGGTTTATTCTCTCCATCCTATGATCTCAGATGGTGAGAGGAAGAATGGGTCAGTGGGGCAGGAGAAAGAGATAAGCCTGGGGAAGTGGCAAGGAGATGGGCTATAAGGGCCCTTCAGGGCCTGACTGAGGAGTTAGACTCTGTTGAAGACACTGGGAGGCATGGAGTGTTAGAGGCTGGACTGAGTCATGGACAGATGTGACCATGTAGCAACAGTCATTAAATGACTGCCTTTCTCCTGGGTGCCCTGACACTCATGTATTTGCCCCCCTCTCACCCACAGGAGTGGGCCTCTGAGTGGAGGAACCAGAGCAAGACTCAGCAGTCCTACCAGCTGAGGCCTGTCTTGGACAGGTCACACTGTGGCCACACTGTGACAGTATGTAGCCAGATGGAGCCAGAGAGGTTGTGGCAGACATGCGACAGAGGTGGAAAGGCCTGCCTAATTGTTGTACAGAAGCTAATTTGATCCCAAGGCCTGACCTGTCTTTACTGCTCAGTTAAAGTTTGGAAATATTTAGTGGGTAACTTTTCTCAAGGCACATCTCATGTCCAGCAGTGACATTTTTGTAAACATTTATTTCTTGATTTTTGTTGGAGGACAAAAGCAATAATCATTATAGAATATTTGGAAAACACCAAATGCTCAAGAAATGAAATAAAAATCCCCTGCAAGTGTCTCCTCTTTCTTTCTTTCTTTTTTTTTAAATATATTTTATTGATTTCAGAGAGGAATGGAGGGAGGGAGATAGATAGAAACATCAATGATGAGAGAGTATCATTGATCGGCTGCCTGCAACCTGAGCATGTGCCCTTGACCAGAATCAAACCTGAGACCCTTCAGTCCACAGGCTGACTCTCTATTCACTAAGCCAAACCGCTAGGGCTCTCCTCTTTCTTAAGGACTAATGTTAACCTTTGGGAGATTTTGTTAACAATTTTAATGCAAATGTGCACATATATCTGTTAATCCTCACCGTGAATATTTTTCCCTCATTGATTTTTAGAGAGAGTGGAAGGGAGGAGGAGACACAGAGAGAAACATCATGTCAGAGAGACATCGATTGGTTGCCTCCTGCACCTCGAGGGGGGCAAAAGGGGAGAAGGACCCAGCCAGCAACCAGGTAGGTGCCCTTGACTGGAATCAAACCTGAAACTCCTCAGCCAGAGGGCCGATATTCTAACCTCTAGACAAAAACAGCCAAGGCCACATATCTACAATTTTATCAGAAAAGCAATCATGCCTGGCATGCTATTTTATAATCTCTTTTCCCCACATAATTTTATAAGTATTTTCCCATGACAGTTTAAATATTTCCTCAGCAGACAGTTTAAATATTATTTTAAAGTGTGTTTTTTTAAGGCAAAAACTGATTTTATGCATATTAATCTCTATTAATTCCACATTCTTTAAAGACCTTCAGGCAAAGAAAGAAAAGCAAAACATAGTAGTTTGTACATATGCTGAGCCCTTCTCTCAGAGAAATCACCAGCCATTTTCAAGTACGATTTCACTTTTATAAGTACAAATATCTGAGTCACTTCAAAGAAGCAGCTTCTATATGAGCACAGGAGAGCCTCAAACATTTGAAATTGGGGTTTACCAGAGATAGGTGTAGCCTAAGCAGACAGGTTATTTCTGCAGGCTGGATTACACAGGGTTGAGAAAATTCCCGTTTTGTAACAAAAAAAGGTCTGCTGGTTCCTGACCTCTGAGGACTGTATGCTATGAGGTAGGGACTGTTGGAAGCCCCATTTCACCAAAGGGCACATTGAGGCCCAGAGTGTGGTGGGGCTGGTGAGGACACAGTGGGGTCTCTTTTCCTCTCTCAGAATCTGGTCACAGATTAGGTCACTGTAAACTTGCTCTGAGAACAGACCTGAATTTAAAAGTAAGTAAATTAGTCTGGGGTTGACACATTTACATGGCAGCCAAATATGTGCCCAGGGTGGAGGCAAAGTCTTATTCCAGGGCCTGAAGAAAAGCCAGTTAGGCCAGTTAACCTGGAGGGGGCCTTGTGTGTTAAAATAGGTGCATATCACATCTAAGTGGTGTCTTAAATTCTGGCTTCCTAAGTAAAGGTGTATATTGGTTAGTATTTTAAAAACCCTTTTACTAGTCTTTTGTTTTTGAAAAGTAATAATCTTTACAGAAGTATTTTTAAACATAAAAATATATATGATGTGAAAATTCTTCCTCTTCAGTCCTCCATCCTACTCTCCCTCTCAAAGGAGTCTTTCATGGGAAATATGTACACATCATTTTTTAAAAAATATATTTTAGCCGAGACCGGTTTGGCTCAGTGGATAGTGTCGGCTTGCGGACTGAAAGGTCCCAGGTTCGATTCTGGCTGGGGGCATGTACCTTGCTTGCGGGCACATCTCCACAGTGGGGTGTGCAGGAGGCAGCTGATCGATGTCTCTCTCTCATCGATGTTTCTGACTTTCTATCTCTCTCCCTTCCGCTCTATAAAAAATCAATAAAATATATTTTTAAAAAATATTTTATTGATTTTAGAGAGGAAGGGAGAGAGAGATAGAAACATCAATGATGTGAGAGAATCATTGATTGGCTGCCTCCTGCCATGTCCTCGGATCAAGCCTGCAACCCAGGTATGTGCCCTTGACCGGAATTGAACCTGGGACCTCTCAGTCTGCAGGCTGACACTCTATTCATTGAGCCAAATCAGCTAGGACTATACACATAATTTTTATAAAAATGAAATAATTTATGCATACTATTCTTTCCTTTGTTTTACTTGCTTAACAATAGATCATGAAGGTGAGAAACCAAGATGGTGGCATAGGTAAACACCTGAAATTGCTGCCTCGCACAACCACTTCAAAACTACAACTAAACGGACATCATCTAGAACCACAGGAAGGCTGGCTGAGTGGAAATTCTACAGCTAGAAGGAAAGAGAAAAGCACACTGAGACTCAGAGGAGGTGCGGAAGTAAAGTGCAGGGGTATGGAGGTGCGTGTGGAAAAGGCTGGCAACTGAGTATTCAATTGTCTTTTTCAATCGGGAGGGAGATACAAGCTCCTGACTGCTCTGAACTCCAATTCCAGGCTTGACTCTGGGGATCCAGATTCATACTGGGAGAAACTGGACTGTCTGGCTTCAGGTGGAACTCCAGAGTGGCTTTCTCTTAGAGGTGCTTGCAGCGATTACTGAGAGACACTGAGACCCGGGGGCCTCTTAGGGCAGGGCTGAGGATCAGCCATAGCTGTTTGCTCTACCCTGTTAATTCCCTGAGACCCTGCCCCACCCAAGCAGTGCACAGAGGCTTTTGCATATGAATGGCCTGGACCTTTGCAATCTAAAATTACCTCAAAATAACAACAAAAATTACCTAACAGCCAAAACCGGTTTGGCTCAGTGGATAGAGCATCGGCCTTCAGACTGAAAGGTCCCAGGTTCGATTCCGGTCAAGGGCATGTACCTTGGTTGTGGGCACATCCCCAGTAGGGGGCATGCAGGAGGCAGCTGGTCGATGTCTCTTTCTCATTGATGTTTCTCTCTATCCCTCTCCTTTCCTCTCTATAAAAAATCAATAAAATATATTAAAAAAAAAAACTTCTCATCACAAGAATAAAAAAAAAATTACCTAACAAACTGCAGCTGGGACAGAAAGCCTCAGAACTTCCACAAGAAGGCCCAAGGTACCACAGCAGCTTGCATTGCTTCACAGCTGGGCCTCATCTGGGCACCTCCAAACCCCAAACAAAGAAGAAGAATCTACCCAAACCGGTTTGGCTCATTGGGTAGTGTCAACCTGCAGACTGAAAGATCCCAAATTCAATTCCAGTCAAGGGCATGTACCTTGGTTGTGGGTACATCCCCAGTAGGAAATGTGCAGGAGTCAGTTGATCAATGTTTCTCTCTCGTTGATATTTCTAACTATCTATCCCTCTCCCTTCCTCTCTATAAAAAATCAATAAAATATATTAAAAAAAAAGAAGAAGAGGAATCTGCAGATCTCTCTGTAGCTCCTGCTGGTTGGCCTCAGGTAGAGGCTAAATTTGCACCTCCTTGGAGATCCAAAAGCCAGTGTACCCAGTGGTCAGAAAGGGACCATCCAGATTACAACTTCTCAGATCCATAAGGGACATACTCAGGGGGCAGATTCAGGGAGCACCAAAGCCCCACTGAAGCAAGTCTTGCCCCATAAGGGTGTCTCCAGTACAGAAATTCTCCCAGAGTAGACACAGCTGATCCTCACAGCCAATTGGCCTCGAGGTCAATTCCTCCCAGTGATACCCACAACAATCAAGTTTTAACTACAACAAGACTGTATACACAGCCCACAAAAAGGTGCACCAAGGGTGTCCACCTAAGGTAACTGGGGAGGCTGAGTCACTGGGCCCTATAAGTCACCTAGCACACAAAGCCACTCTATCAACAGAGGGAAGCAGTCAAAATGCAGAGACAAAGAAATAGGTCACAAATGACAGAAATGGAGAAAAACAAACAATTAGATATAGAGTTCAAAACCATGGTTATAAGGTTTTTCAAGAATTTTCTAGAAACTGCTGATAAATTTATCGAGATCCTCGAGGATATGAAAAAGGACATACTAGAAATTAAGCATACACTGACTGAAATAAAGAATAATATTTCAACAGCAGACTAGAGAATCACAAGAATCAAGTCAAAGATTTGAAATACAAAGAAGCAGAAAACACCCAACCGGAAAAGAAAAAAGAATCCAAAAATTTGAAGATAGTGTAAGGATCCTCTGGGACAACTTCAAGCATACCAACTTCAGAATTATGGGAGTGCCAGAAGAAGAGAGAGCAAGTTACTAAAAACGTATTTGAAGAAATAATGACTGAAAACTTCCGCACCTGCTGAAAGAAATAGACTTACAAGTCCAGGAAGCGCACAGAACCCCAAACGAAAGGAATCCAAAGAGGACTACACCAAGACACATCATAATTAAAATACCAAGAGCAAAAGACAAAGAGAGAATATTAAAAGCAGCAAAAGAAAAACAGTTAATTACCTACAAGGGAGCACTCATATGATTGTCAGCTGATTTCTCAACTGAAACTATGCAGGCCAGATGGGAGTGGTAAGAAATATTCAAAGTGATGAATAGCAAGAACCTACAACCAAGATTACTTTACCCAGTAAAGCTATCATTTAGAATTGAAGGCCAGGTAAAGAGCTTCACAGAAAAGAACAAGCTAAAGGAGTTCATTACCACCAAACCAGTATTATATGAGATGCTAAAAGGTACTCTTTAAGAAGAGGAAGAAGAAGAAAAAGGTAAAGATAAAAATTATGAACAACAAATACATATCTATCAACAAGTGAATCTAAAAATCAAGTGAATTAGCCGAGACCGGTGTGGCTCAGTGGATTGAGCGTCGGCCTGCGGACTGAGAGGTCCCAGGTTCGATTCTGGTCGGGGGCATGTACCTTGCTTGCGGGCCCATCTCCAGTGCAGGGCGTGCAGGAGGTGACTAATCGATTTCTCTCTCTCATCGATGTTTCTGACTTTCTATCCCTCTCCCTTCCTCTCTGTAAAAAATCAATAAAATATATTTTTTAAAAAATCAAGTGAATTAAAAATCTGATGAACAGTGTACCCAGTGGTCAGAGTGGGACATCCAGATTACAACTCCTCAGAGGTTGTGTCCAATAAACTGGTGAATATAATAGAATAAACTGGTGAATATAATAGAATCAGGGGCATAGAAAGGGAGTGGACTGACAATACTCAGGGGGAAAAGAGTATGGGGGGTGCAGGAAGAGACTGGACAAAAATCATACACCTATGGATGAGGACAATGGAGGGTGAGGTAAGGGCAGAGGGAGGGGTGGGAGCCGGGTGGAGGGGAGCTATGGGGGGAAAAAGGAGAAACAATTGTAATAATCTGAACAATTAAGATGTATTAAATTAAAAAAAAAGAAATATTAATGATGAGAGAGAATCATTGATCAGCTTCCTCTTACATGCCCCACACTGGGGATCAGGCTTGCAACCTGGGCATGTGCCCTGACCAGAAATTGAACAGTGACCTCCTGATTCATAGGTTGGTACTCAACCACTGAGCCATGCCGGCCAGGCTGATTTACTTTTTAAAAAGTGTTTTCCTGCCCTAACCGGTTTGGCTCAGTGGGTGGAGTGTCAGCCTTCGGACTGAGGGTCCCAAGTTCGATTTAGGTCAAGGGACATGCCCAGGTTGTGGGCCTGATCCCCAGGAAGGGGCATGCAGGAGGCAACTGATCAATGATTCCTTCTCATCATTAATGTTTCTATCTCTCTCTCCTCTCTCCCTTTTTCTCTAAAATCAATAAAAACATGTTTTTAAAAAAGGATTTTCCCTATTATTTTAAACTTTTAAAAAATATCTTGACCCATTTTTAAAAAATTCAACCCTATATATGTATCTACAGGAGTAAAAGTACTGGATGCAGTTAGCAAGTTTTTCAACTTTGCATTTCTTAGAGGTTTTTCCATGTTAAAACATTATTTTTTTATGACTCTGTGGAGTTGTAAAGATACAGCATAGCTTTCCTAGCCAGTTTGGCTTAGTGGATAGAGCGCTCAGCCTGTGGACCAAACAGTCCCAGGTACAGTTCCGGTCATGGGCACATACCTTGTTTGGAAGCTCCTACCTGGCCCAGGCCCTGGTCAGGGTACTAATTAGAACTAATTTACTGAAGTTCATTTAGGTTACTGTAATGAACATCCTTACACAGTAGGTCCTCACATTACACCAGAGATCCTTTCCTACAGCGCTGGCGCGACTTAACGCGATTATCACCAATAAGCATCTATGTCACTCACATGGAACACATACACAGCATTAAAAAAAATAATAAAAAAAATTAAAGAAAGATAACAATTCCTGAACTTTACTTGTGGTAAATAAATAATAAAAAAACATAAAGCACACATGTACATACGTCGAGATGATGGAATTTTTTTTTTTATAAATAAATGGGAGATGGGGACATAACCACAAAACGATGTACTTCGAGTTCGATGTAACCCGAGGACTGCCTATATATACTTTCTGGTTATTTATATCATTGTGACATCTTTTGATATAAGCTCACAGAGATCTATCTTATTTTTAAAAAAAAACCTATACAGCCAAAACTGGTTTGGCTCAGTGGATGGAGCAGTGGCCTGCACCGACTGAGGAGTCCCGGGTTCGATTCCGGTTAAGGACATGTATCCTGGTTGCGGGCACATCCCCGGTAGGGGGCGTGCAGGAGGCAGCTGATCGATGTCTCTCTCATCAATGTTTCTAACTCTCTATCCCTCTCCCTTCCTCTCTGTAAAAAAATCAATAAAATATATTTTAAAAAAAACCTATACAGATTTTTATTCATTTTAGAGATGGAAGGGAGAAGGAAACATAGACTTGCTGTTCTACTTATCCATGCATTCATTGTATGTGCCCTGACCCAGGATCAAACCCGCAACCCTTGCATACAGGGACAATGCTCCAACCAACTGAGCTACCCAGCCAGGGCAGATCTGTCTTCTTTTTAACAGCCACTGAGAATTCCCTCCAAAGATATAACATGAGTGTGCAACCCATCCCCTGCTGATGGATATGAGCTTCTTTCCAATTTTTCATCCCAATAGACTTCTTTGACCATTACAGATTTTTTAAAGCTGATATCTGAATTTAGCACCTGTAGACTATCAGCAGACCAGTGGACCCCGAGAAACTCCATTTGATGGGGAAGGAAGCCAGGCTTTCCTTCCAGGATTGAACAGCTGTAAAATGACCAGAGAATGAGCTTGTTTCAGAAAGGACAAAAAAGCAGTGAGGAGGGTCTTAAAGTTTGCTGTCTGCCATGTTAAAATATAACTTTATATTACTTAGGGAACTTGCTGGAAGCTCTAGTCCCTAATAGGAGTGTCTATCACCTCTACTGGCACATTGGCCCTGTGCTCTTATTTTCCTTTGATAAACAACCCCTTCTCAATACCACCCCTGGATGCATTCTTAGCAGGGTCATTAGTCCGATGCTATCCTTTCCCTAACCAAAGGGTGAGCCTAGAACCTAAACCAAGATAGATTTAATCCTTGACCTTGGGACAGAGGCCCTTCCTCAGTGCTGTGTTGCTTAGCTATCCAGATGTGCATCTAGTGTTGCAGAGAAATCCTGCCTTAGAGTGAAGCCGGTTTGCTAGAAACCTAGTTGAACTCCTGGATCCAGCCGTATTGACTCTGTTACATGAGCCAATAAATTTCATTTTATATTCCAATCAGTGCCAGTTGGGTTTCTGCCATTTCCATGGGAAGAGTCCTCGTTCATTCACCTTTGTCCCAAAAGAAAACAAATTAACTCATGCAAACAGTGTTTATTTTATTGAATATCTATGCTCAATCCATAGATAATAAGTGGCCATGACAGAACATGTCCCTCCCCTCATAGTAATCCCAGTCTACCAGAGCTTCAGTAGATTATCACAACCCACTCAGTAATAATGACCATATCCCCCATGAAGGAGGCATCTGTGAAGGGGTGGTGAGAGCTAAGGAAAGGCATTTAAGTTGCCACTGATAGATGGGCCAGGAATCAACCAAATGAAATGAGGTTAAGGGCTAAGGGCCCATGCATGCATGTCCAGGGGGTTCAGAGTCCTAGCAGAACTCAGAAACCTGGTAAAAGATCTTGGGAGGAGGAGGGAAGGGTGAGGAAGTGGAAAGGGAAAGGTGAGGAAGCCAGTCAAGCTTCAGCTGGAGGAAGCAGGAGCAGGACGAGGAGGAGGCCAAGGTGTGCACAAGACCATTCCTTCTCGTTCCTCACAATGTGGTGTAGAAATACATGGCTATCAGCATCACAGGGAGCTGGAGGAGAAGGCAGTCGGGTTAGAGGTGCTCCAGCCCCACACCCATATCCCACCCAACCTATAAACTCCCCTCCTCTCACCGTCCACATCAGGATGGCAAACCCAAACCACGAGATGCCCCATGTGTAGCTGTCGATGGCATGGCCAATGTGTTCGAAGCAGCCCTGGGCAAGGGGGGAAAGGGCGTTTGAGTAAATTTCCTCAGGAGGTTGGCTGCTGAAAGCAAGAGTCGCTGTATGCCTCAGGAAAGTCGCTTCCTTCCTTGAGCCTTGATTTTTCACTTGTGCAATGGGGATTATGGCAGTACCTACCACCCAGCGTGGATTCAGGGTGGAGGGATGTAACCTTGAATCCAGGATCTGTGTACGTAGGTGCTGCCATGATGATGATTACGTCAGACTGAGGGCGATGTTATTTAGAACAGGTTTTCTATGCTGCCCACAAGTGCCAAGGGTTGGAAATGTGCCTTTAGGATCAGCCCACTTCTGATATCTCCTCATTTAGAGATGAAGCTAAGTGAGTTCAGAGCCACGCTTCATGTAAACCACTGTCCCGACTTGGAATCAGCCAAGAACAAAGGTGCCCTGGAGTTAGGCAGGACTGAGGTGATGTACTAACTCTACCACTTGTTCTCTGTGGAGCCTAAACATGAATCTGACCCTCTGAACCCCAGTATCCCCATCTGCAAAGTGGTGATCTGCACAGTACTGCCCTCGGAAAGCAGTTGTGAAGATCCCATGGAGATGCCTGTAAGCACTCTGCCCAGAGTCTGGGCTGGAAACATGCCGTCTGATTCTGCGAGTGGTGATGGTTTGCACACCTGATCTAAGATATGCTGCTGAAGGGCCCCAGGTAGTCAAGAGCAACCAGAGGAACACTGGGACCAATTCTCCTACCTTCTAACCTCTTCTTGTTTCTTTTTCCGCCTCTGCACTCCCCTCACAATAGTTAAAGCATCTGTTTGGGGCCTAACTGCCTGAAATCAAACGCCAGCTCCATCCCTCACTAGCGAATAACCCCTCAATTTCATCATCCGTAAAATGGGATAATTATAATCTTTACCTCAGGCTGCGGTGAGAAATAAGATAAAAACTTAGAGCACTTCGAAGGATGCCTGGAACAAAGTATAAGCTCAATAAAAGTGAGTTGGTATTGGTATTGTGCTCCTGCTATTATTGTTCTTGTTCACATTCCCAGACAACCTGAGAAAAATTGCAGGTGCGAGGTCTAAATTAGATAGACCCTGTGTGCATCTTGCTAACTTTCAGAGGGAGAGAGAGACAGATGGAGGGAAAGTTGAGAGAAGAGAGAAACAGAAAAGCCAGAGAGGGGAGAAGAAAATAATAGACAGTGAAGAGGAGGAAGAGATAGAAGAATCAGAGAGGGCCAGAGAGACCACAGACAGGTGCAGCAGGAGGACGGGGACATACCTTGGTGAACAGGTAGTCCACGTGGCCCAGGCGGCAGCCTTCTTCATTGAGAGGAATGAAGTTGCCAGTCCGCCGACAGCACAGTGGGGGCCAAGGAAACACAACCTCCGGGATGGCAGCCCGGAAGGTTGATGTAAAATTCACCCAGTCCATGGGACCAGATGTGCCACAGCACTCTTGCTGGAAAGAAAGGCAAGGTGTCAGGATCCAGCTCAGAGCAGACTGCTGCTTGCCTGAGGTCAGACAGTGAGAAAGGGTAAGGTTGTTCTATGCCCCTGCTGGGCCCAACTTCCCCACATCCTGGGCCTCAAGGAGGAGGACAGTGTGTGAGTGATGACCAGAAGATAATTGTTCCAGAACCAAGAGGCTGATCAAACCCACAGTCATGATTTATTTTAAAACTAGAGGCCCAGTCCATGACATTTGTATACTGAGGGAGGAGGTCTTCAGCCCAGCCTGTGTCCTTTCACAGTCTGGACCCCTTAGGGAATGTCTAAGCCAGCAGTCAGACATCCTCTTGCAGTCTGGGGCTTTCACAATCCAGGACCCCTTGCTCCTTACCTTCGGCCTGCAGCAGAAGCAGGAGAGGCTTCTGCCACCACCACTGCACTCACCAGCCATGAGCCTGGCTTCTGGCTGAGCACACTGACCACCAGGGGGCAGCTTCTGTGTTGAGCATCTGCCCCCTGGTGGTCAGTGCACATCATAGCGACTGGTTGGTCTGCTGTTCAGTCAATTTGCATGTTAGGGTTTTATTATATAGGATTCTTTTGAGTTCACAGTCAACAAAACCTGAGCTAAATGACATCAAAGTTGGATTTCTGTGTTGTTTTTTCTAGTCCCTATGGGTGTTTATTTTGTGGTCTCTGAAAGATGAAAACATAAGCCCTTTCAAACATGGGTTCCAATCCTGGCTACCTAGATGACTTAAGCTGAACTGGGACCTCAATTTCTCTTGAATCCTCAATATTCTCCTCGGTGCTGCCATGTCAAGTTGGGCTTAGCTAAGAATGTGGCTTCTGGAATGCAGCAACCTGGGTTTGAATCCTTCTGGTTCTGTGAACTACCAGCTGTGTGACCTTGTCCAAGCTACTCAAGCTCTTGCCTCAGTTTCCTCATCACTAAAAAGCTGATCTCCCTTTGCAGGTGTGAGGATTAAACTTCCAAAGTGCATTGAACAGTGCTAAATAGAAGTTAGTGCTCATTAAATATTTGCTGTTAATATAATATGTGCCACAATTAAGAGCAGAGATTCTGGATTTAGGCTGCCAGGTTTGGATTCCAGCTCAGTCACTTACTCTGGGCAAGTGACTTTTCTTGGTTTGGGGCCAGTTTAATCATCTGAAAAATGACAATGACTAAGAGCCTCCCTCATAAGAACCAAATAAGTGAATACCATATACCTGTGGGCTTAATGGGAGCCCTATCTACCTCTGTAGTCAGAGCTTCAGGTCCTCCAGGCCTCCCTGCCACCTTCGCCCATCCTCGCTCACCTCAATCATGATACGGTCCCAGAGGCGAGTCAGTTCTTGGCCCTGGTCTGTGTCTGCACTGTAGAATGTCAGCATCTGCTTGGTAATCAGGGATGGGTTGGACACCATCTGTGGAGGGCCAGGAAGAGTAGGGTCGAGTGGGGTTGGGTGGGAAGAAAAGTCAACCTCCACCCTTAGCCTAAGACCCTCAACACACTCCCCCCAGAAATCATGCCCCTCCCCTGGCCTCTGCCGGCTCACATAGTCTCGGTGGGTGTAGGATGTGATGCAGGAGGCGCACTCGAAGATGTAGACGATGAGCATGAGCACCAGGTACTAGGGAGAGATAAAGACAGGGACAAACCAACAGGCCGGTCAGGCAAAACCTGTGGAATGACACCCCCTCAAGAGAAATGAAAAATTCTTAAAATTGTATAGAATAATGTGAATGGTAGCATCTATGTGATAGGTACATAGATGTTTGCTGTTCAAGTCTTTCCCCTTTTTTGTACGTTTGAAATTTTCCATAATAGAAAGTTATATTCAATGAAAATATATGTAAAGTATTTCCTGAAGTTAACGAATATGCTTGGATGCAGTAAAATAAATGTCTACTCTTGAAAGGAGAGAGAGGGAGAGAGAGAGAGAGAGATTGATTCTTAGGGTAACCAGGAACATTTGAACACAGACTGAGTATTGGAAGATAGATTTGAAGAAACTAGGGTGAATTTTGCAGGTGTGCCAGCAACATGATGGTTGCACAAAAGAAGAAATTTTTATTTGACTGGTGTTTAATGTAAATGATATTCCTGTCCTTGCCTCTTCCCTTCACCCTTAAACCAACAGGGTGTGGGGCGTGGATTTGCTAACTCTACTGCTTAGAGATGAGATGCTGTGGCGTTAACTTGCCTGACTACTTTAAAACAATGTCCTTATCACTCAGAGAAATGTGCACTCAAGTATTTATAATGACTTGGTGTCTGGAATGTGCTTCAAAATACCCCAGGAAATAAAAATGTGGGCAGGCAGAGAGTGGAGCAGAGGAGACAAACTTGGCCAGTCTGTGACTGACTGTGTTGAAACCAGGTGATAGGTACACAGGGTTCAGCAGGCCATTCTCTCTACTTTCATCTATGTTTGAAATTTCCCATAATGTGTTGTTGTTGTTTTTTAGCTTCTATGTCTTATTTAATGACAAACTAATAGACAGACACAAACTTTTTTTTTTTACTAGTTGGGTGAACTTTTAGGGCTTTGGTTAAATTGTTATACCAGAGAATTAAATGCAGGAAAGAAATTTTAAAAGAAAGAAAACAGGAAAGGAAAGAAAAAGAGCCTTTTTGTGGCTCCATCTCTTGGTGAAGCCAAAGCCTTTACCAAGGCCCATAAGGCCCGCCTCCCTTTCTTCCCTCAGCCTCCATGCCACTGTCCACTATTCTCTCCCCAACCCCATTTGCCCTCCCCTCGGTTCCTGTCTCATCCCACCCCCACTTGGCTTCCTGGCCTCCTCTGGCTTCAAAGCCTTTGCTCTTGCTGCTCCTTCCACCTGTAATGTCCTTCCTGCAGATACACACACAGGCTCATCCTCCCCTCCCCCAGGCCTTTACTTTCTCAGGCTGCAAGGCCTCCCCGCCCCCTTCCCCAGTTGTAGCCCCCCCTCCCCTGGTTACTGTCTTCTCCTCCTTGGAGTAGCCTCCTCTATGATGAGGGCTTTATGTTTTGCTCACTAGATAGCTCCAACTCAGGTACCTAGCCTAGGGTTTGGCACATGGTGCTTGCTCAATTAGCATCTGTTGATTGAATAAGTAGGTGCCTCTGGGAATTTAAAAGGCCCTCAACTATAGAGGAAGCATAGTGTTGGTTCTGTGTCATTAGAATCCTTGCTTTCCCTGCTACCTGGGCTTTGGCCTTTTTGACCCTCAGTTTCCTCATCTAGTAACTTCAGAGGGCTTCTGGGAGGATTGAGAGAATTCATTTTCTAAGCTACTTAGCCTAGCATCAGGCACATGAGAGGCCCTTGGGAAGTGTGGATACTGTTGATGCAATAATTGTTGGCAGAGACTGAGGCTCAAGTTTAAATCCTGGCTCTGTCACTCACTTGCTGTGTGACCTTGGAAAAGTGACTTCACTTCTCTGAGCCTCAATTTCAACTGTCAAGTGGGCTCATGACGACGACGATGATGATGATGATGATGATGATGGTGATGATGGTATCTCATATGGAGTTGTGAGGAATAAATGAACGAATCAATGTAAAGCATTTAGAAAGTAAAGAGCACTCATTAAATGCTGGTTGTGCTATTATTATTGTCATTATTGACAGCATCATTTATGAGCACAAACTCTGGAGACCAATTAACTGAGGTTCAAATCCCAGTCCTGCTACTCAAGAGTTGTCCTCCTTTGTAGAGAGCTTTATGCCTTCCCTCCCCTGTGTCCAAGTTTTCTTTTTGAAATTAAGGTGACAGCTGAGCCTATGTTTTTGGGTTGTGGGAAGGTGAAATAAAATGATTACCATGAGGCCTGGGTGTAGTGTCATGTTGAACACACAATGGTGGCTGCAGTAGTGGTTGTTATTATGAATCTACAAGGATGATCATTGTGCCTACGTGTCCCCATTCCCTCCTCCTGGGGCCTCACCGTGAGGATCATGGACCGCCGGCGGCAGAGCGCTGCACCCACACCGAAGCTGGCCACAACGAAGAAGAAGAAGCCACAGAAGATAGCGATCCAGGCACCAGCGAAGACATCATCCTTGCCTGAGACACCCATCAGTGGGTATACATGGTACTGGTCAGCGGTCACCCATACTGTCTCAGCAAACAGGGCCAGGCCTGACAGCTAGAAAGAGTAGCAGGATAGAAAGACCAACTCAGGGACAACAGCTCCAGCTGCCTGAGTCTCCGTGAGCAAGTTCCTTCCTCATTCTGAACCTACACTGCCTGCTCAGTAAAGTGGGCATGGAATAAGAGAGGCAAAGACATCGCCTTTCGTGAACAGGGATGGGGCTAGACAGAGGCCAGAAGGAAGGAGGGCCCAGTCAGAAGTGCTCCTCTCCCCTCATGGCCAGTTGCTTTAAGGGCAAAAGGAGATGCCACATGCAAGCCTAGAGGACATGCTTGGCCAGCCTGCCCTTCCTTACTAGTGTTATTCTCTGAACAATTACAAATATACCAACTCTTAGGTTCAGCAATTCCACCTGCAGAAGTCAACATCCCCCACCCTGCCACACACACGTGCCCGTGCAGGAAAATCACAAACCACAAGGTGATCCCCTGTAGCACTGTGGGCAGAGGAACCAGGATGCCACACAATGGAGTGCTACGCAGCTGTGGAAAAGGACAGATGGGCTCTCTTGAGGACTCCTGTGGAGTGGCCTATAGGCTATGTGAGCAGGAGAAAATGGGAGGCACGAAAAAGGATATGGGATGAGTGACATTTGGGGCAAAGGGAGGAAACAGGTGTATACACTGAGTGGCCAGATTATTATGATCTCCGAATGCATAATAATCTGGCTACTCAGTGTATATATCTTATATAATAAAAGGCTAATATGCAAATTGTCTCAACCGGGAGTTTGACCAGCAGCAGGCCAGCCAACCACCCATGGCCCCTCCTCCTGGCCAGGCTGGCTGGACCCCATCCATGCACAAATTCATGCACCAGGCCTCTAATATATATAGTGGTGGTCAGATTATTATGCATTCAGAGATCATAATAATCTGGCCACTCAGTGTATGCTCCTATTGCTTGCATTTATTGCATGTTGGAAAAACTAAACATCTAGTTACCTGCGGGATAAGGAATGGGGAACAAAAGAGAGGAAATTTCTTGATGAAGTCTTTGTTTGACAATAATCAAACTAACACTCCTAGAGTACTTGCTGTGTGCCAGGCATGGACCCCGTAATTACAGCTGTAATGTACATTGCTGTTATGACTAATACAAAGAGTAACCCCATAGGCGAAACTGGTCTAAGTACATTAATCCAGTAACTCATTTTATCCTCTCAGCGTTACTATTTTATCTCCATCTTACAGATAAGAAAATTGAGGCTCAGAGAGGTGACCCCAGGTCCCACAATAGAAAATGGCAGTGCTGGAATTTGAACCAATGCTGTCTGGCCCAGAGGCACGTACAGGCATCACATATTAAACGTTAAGGAAAAGACATTGTTATTATTTTATCCTGGGCTTCCTGTGTGCCAATCAGGCACTTTATATCTGTAATCATATTAATGTTGATAGCTAGCATTTCTTTTTTTTAAATATATATTTTTATTGATTTCAGAGAGGAAGGGAGAGGGAGAGAGAGAAACATCAATGATGAGAGAATCATTGATCGACTGCTTCCTACATGCCTCCCAAGGAGGACTGAACCTGCAACTCGGGGATGTACCCTTGACTGGAATTGAACCTGGGACCCTTTAGTCCACAGTCCACAGGCCACTCTACCACTGAGCCAAACTGGCTAGAGCGATAGTTAGCATTTCTTAATTACTTTTTCTGAGCTGAGGGTCATACATGGATTAATCCACACAAATATCCCCATAATGAGGATAATCTATAGATGGGGAAACAGGTATAGATAATTAAAGTCACTTGCTCAAGATCACACAGATGGGAGAGGCAGAGTTGAGATTCGAATGCAGGCTGCTCTGACTTGAGAGGCTGCAGCACGGACCTGCTGGGGAGTCTTGGGCCCTCAGCCTCCACCCTCAGGTTTAGGAGTGCCCCCTTCTCCCCACCTCCCACTCCGCTCCCAGCACGGGGGGATGTCTCACCAGAATAATAATGTTGCCCAGGACCAGCAGCCCCACCACAATCGGAGATCCCTTCTCCATCTCTGCTCCTGCAGAAGCCATAGTCGTGCCTGGGACACATGAGCAGGGATGAGGCCAGGCAAAGGTCAGGAGAGGAGGGAAGGTCCAGCTGGACTCACTGCCCCCCAACTGCCATGGGCTGTTCCTGGCTCTCTGCTGGGCCTAGGCTGGTACTAAGTGCGCCCAGCTTCCCACAACCCCGATTGATGGGCCATTTTACAAAAGAGGATAGTGAGGACCAAGCAGGGCACTCCCGGTCCAGAGCTCAGCATTGGCCCTTCTTGTGCCTCAGACCACCCCAGTTCCCTCTACTCATCCAGACCCCCAGAGTCCCCTCCTCACCTTCTCTGCCTGCAGTTTCTCTGGCCAGCCCCTCCCACAGTGGCTCCCTATATATGCCCAGGCCCCTCCTTAGGAAGGGAGGAGAGTGTCTGGAAAAAGGGACAAGAGGTCAAGCAGGCAGACCAGCATGAGAGAACAGCTTTATGTGATTTATAGACCTGATATTCCAGATTGTGCTAGTATCTGGCCACATGGGCAGGGTGATGTGGTTCTGATAAGGTTGCTGTGGCAGGAGGATGGGGAAAGTGGGGGGGAGGGTAGTGAGTGAACCACCTAATATCTCTTCTTAAGACATAGGCCTTCCTGGGAGCAGAAAAGAGATCCAAGTTGGACCCGTGTGTGAATCCTGAATCCCAGAACTACTTCTGCTGGTGGTTACATCTCCCCAAGTTTAGGAACCCAGGGGGAATACGCAGGTAGAGACTTGGCAGGTGAGACAGGTCTAGACCAAAGCAGGGAGGTGAGGAGGAGAGGAAGGGGCAGGTGGCTCAGAGGCTGCTTGCATGGGCTGTGCGCTGAGGGGAGAAGATGGCAGGAGATGGGTGTGTAAGGGGTTTGAGATGAGTGTACAACAAAGGCAGAAGAGAGGTATGCCAAAAAGGGGAGGGGACACACTGAATGGGCTTGGTGGGAGCAGAATTGCTGGGTTACGAATATGTATGTGCCAGGTGGCTTTTAACAATAGCTGTCCCTAGTGCCCTCTACCCAAAAATTCATGAGGGTTCCTCTATCCTTCCGTCACCACCTATACTTGGCTTTATCCAGCATTCTAATTTTTGACAGTAATTCAGTGTAAAGTAATACCTGCCATTATTTCAATTCTCACTTATTGATTTTAAGCACCTTTTCACATGTTTTAGCATTTTGAGTTTTTACTCCCATACACATTTTTCTTTTTTTAAAAAAAATATATTTTATTGATTTTTCACAGAGAGGAAGGGATAGGGAAAGTCAGAAACATCGATGAGAGACATCGATCAGCCGCCTCCTGCACACCCCACACTGGAGATGTGCCCGCAAGCAAGGTACATGCCCCCGACCGGAATCGAACCCAGGACCTTTCAGTCCGCAGGCTGACGCTCTACCCACTGAGCCAAACCGGTCTCGGCCACATTTTCATTTTTAACATATATGTATATATTCATCAACGAAGTATAGAATCAATATATACTTTTTTTTTTTTAAGGGGAAAGTGGCCTAGCCTGTTTGGTTCAGTGGATAGAGTGTCAGCCTGTGGACAAAAGGGTCCCGGGGTCAGTTCTGGTCAACGGCATATACCTCAGTTGCAGGTTCCTCCCTGGCCTGGGCCCTGGCCAGGGTATGTACAGGAGTCAAATAATCTATGTGTTTCTCTCACATTCATATTTCTCTGTCTTACCCTTTCTTTTCCACTTTCTATAAAAATCAATGGAAAAATATGCTCAGGTGAGGATCAAAAAAACAAAAAAAGAGGAAAGCACTAGTTTGGGGATAGTCCAAAGCTCTTTTTATTTATTTATTTCTCAAACTTATTGAGCACCAAACATAGATCAGGCCTCAACTAAGAATTAAGGGTGCACCTAACATAACTAGAGGCCCAGTGCATGAAATTCATGCACTCGGGATGGGGGATGGAGGGGTCTCTCAGCTTGGCCTGCGCCCTCTTGCAGTCTGGGAGCCCTCAGGCGATGTCCAACTGAAGGTGGGGAGCAGGTCTAAGCCTCAGTAGTTGGACAACCTTAGCGCTTCCTCGGAGGGAGGCGGGAGAGGCTTTCACCAGCCGTGAGCCCGGCTTCTGGCTGAGCTGTGTTTCCCCTGTGGGAGTGCACTGACCACCAGGGGACAGCTCCTGTGTTGAGCATCATAGTGACTGGTCATTCCACCATTTGGTCAATTTGCATATTAGCCTTTTATTATATAGGATGAGCTTTCTGATATCCAGCCCTATATGGTGTGTGTGTGGCGGGGGAGGGGGAACACGGAGGATTGGGGGGTAGTACAATGCTGGGAGCACAGTGGTGATTAAGACAGCTCTGGTCTGCACTGGTGGGTGTGGCTCAGTTGGTTGGGCATCATCATCCTGTGCACTGAAAGGTTGCCAATTTGATGCCTGCTCAGGGCACATGTCTGGATTGCGGGCTCAATCCCCAGTAGGGGGCGTGCAGGAGGCAGCTGATCTATGTTACATTCTCACAGTGATGTTTCTTCCTCTCCTTTCCTCTCTCTCTAAAAACAATAAATTTTTTTTTAAAGACAGCTTTGTTCCTGCATTCATAGGAAACAGACCTTTACCAGAGTGTGACAGCCCAGAGTGGTCAGGGGAATGCTGAAACGACCAAGGCATTGAGAGAGAAAGCACACGTCAGAGTGTCTTGGGCCACAATGGGGAAACAAAGGTGACTTTGTGAGCTCAGAGGAAGCACCTGACCCAGCTGGGGGCATAGGAGGAGGCTTCCTGAAGAAAGGGACATTGGAGGAAAAATCTGAGGTCAGCAGGTAAAAGGCAGGAAAGAACATTTCTGACTGAGGGAATGTGGTACATACATACAATGGAGTAATTCAGCCTTAGAAAAGAAGGAAATACTGCAATATGCAACAACATGGAAAAACCTGGAGGACATTGTGCTAAGTGAAATAAGCCAGTTTCAGAAGGACAAATAGTGCATAGTCCCACTTGTATGAGGTATCTAAAATAGTCAAACCCATTAAAGCAGAGAGTAGAATGGCAGTTGCCAGGGCTGGGGATGGGGGAGATGAGGAGTTGCTAAACAATGGGTAGGAACATTTAATTGTGCAAGATAAATAAGTTCCTGAGGTCTGCTGTAAAACATGTGCCTATAGTTAACAATACAAATGTTGTACACTTAAAAATCTGTTAAGAGAATAAGTCTCATATAAGTGTTCTTTAAAAAAAGACTGGGAGAAGGAAATTTCTTTGGTGTGTCACATCCTAGAAAGGAGACTGATGTGCTGGGAGCAACCAATATTTAGAGAGTATTTCCAACATATAGGGGACTGCTCTAAGCACTTTACATAGAGTATCAGGCACTGTTCTAGGCACTTTACATGTAACATGTCATTAAATCTTCAAAAGAGCTCTATGAAGAAGGTGTCATTAATTTTATTTTATAGATGAGGAGGTCAAATAATTTGCATAAGTTCTCACAGCTGTTAAATGGTAGAGCCTGAATTTGAACAGAGAGAGTGCCTAACCCATAACCACTATACTCTATTGCCTTTCTGTGTGTATACTGACACTGTTAGAGTACTCCTCCCCCACCTTTATTTATTTTTTTAGCCAGAAGAATATATTAATATATTACTTGTAAAACCTGAAAAAGTTTGAGTATCAGGTTAGCCTGACCACCATGGCTCAGTGGTTGAGCGTTGATCTATGAACCAGAAGGTCATGGTTTGATTTCCGGTCAGGACACATGCCTGGGTTACGGGCTCGATTCATGCAGGAGGTAGCTGATCAATGATTCTCTCATCATTGTTTCTCTCCCTCTCTTTTTCTCTGAAATCAATAAGAATATATATTTTGCCAAAACTGGTTTGGCTCAGTGGATAGAGTGTTGGCCTGTGGACTGAAGGGTCCCAAGTTCAATTCTGGTCAAGGGCATGTACCTTGGTTGCAGGCACATCCCCAGTGGGGGGTGTGCAGGAGGCAGCTGATCGATGTTTCTCTCTCAGCGATGTTTCTGACTTTCTATCCCTCTCCCTTCCTCTCTGTAAAAAAATCAATAAAATATACTTAAAAATAAAATAAAAATCCCCAAACTTCCATATTCCTTTTTTCATATATTTTTTTAATTAATTTCAGAGAGGAAGGGAGGAGAGAAACATCAATGATGACAAAGAATCATTAATTAGCTGTCTCCTGCACGCCCCCAACTGGGGATAGAGCCTGCAACCCAGGCATGTGCCCTTGGCCAGAATCGAACCTGGGACCCTTCAGACCGCAGGCTGATGCTCTATCCACTGAGCCACGCCGACTAGGGCAACTTCCATATTCTTAAAAAAAAAAAGTATAAGCCACTGTGGAGAACAGTTTGGAGTTTCCTCAAAATATTAAAAATGGAACTCCCATTTGACTCAGTGATCCCACTTCTAGAAATACTAGTATATCCCAAGAAACTAGAAACACCAATCAGAAAGGATGTATGCACGCCTATGTTCATAGCAGCACAATTTACAAGGAGGACAAGGAGTGGATCCCTGTCTTCAAGCTGGGCTGCCTGTGGTCAGTATGCGCCCACAGGGGGAGTGCCCCTCAGCCAGAAGCCGGGTTCACGGCTGGCAAGCACGAGATTTGGAAACAGCCTAAGCGCCCATCAGCAGATCAGTGGATTAAAAAATTGTGGTGCATCTACACAGAGGAATACTACGCTAAGGAACTCCTATCATTCGCAATAGCATGGATGGGCCTAGAGAGCATTATGCTAAGTGAAATAAGTCATCACAGAAAGATAAATATCACATGATCTCACTCATTTGTGGAATATAATGAACAATATAAACTGAAGAACAAAAACAGAGACAGAGAATCATCAATGAGACTGTCAAACCTCAAAGGGAAGGTAGGGGAGGGTGGGGGTAAGAGGGAGAGATCAACCAAAGGACTTGTATACATGCATGTATAGATAACCAATGGACACAGACTCCCAGGGAGGTGAGGGCATGAGTGGGGGTGAAGGTGGAGAGTAGGGGTGTTGGGGGGAAGCAAAAGGGGGATAAGGACACATATGTAATACCTAATACCTTAATCAATTAAGGAAAAAAAAGTACAGACAAGGGAGTCCTGGTCAGCCTGGAGCAGAAGCTGAAGGAGTGTAAGACGGAGGAGAGCAGGTGTGTGGACCTCAAACTCACTGGGGAGGTGAAGGATAACTTGAGAAGGCTGAGGCCACGCCACAGCACTGGGTACCACTTGGAGAACATGGACACTGCCCCAAACTGTATCCCAGTCAACTCTGCAGCAGCACTCAAGAGCAGACCTCTTTGGCTCAGTCGGTTGGTTGGGGATTGTCCTGTGCACCATACGGTTGCTGGTTCAATTCCTAGTGAGGGTACATGCCTAGAGTGGGTTTGTGTGCTCAATCCCTGATAGGGAGCATGCAGGAGGCAGGTGACTGATGTTTTGCTTTCACATTGATGCTTCCCCTTCTCCCTCTCCCTAAATAAAAATAAATCTTCAAAAAAAGAAAAATAGACCACTTTCTGTCACAGTCATAGGCAAAGGCACCGTCCTCCAGAAAGCCAAGGAATGGGAGAAGGGAGGAACAAGTTGGGAAAAAGTTTCATCTAAAGTCTAAGTCTCCTGCCAACATGGGCCTGGTGACAACCCTGCTTTGTTCAAGTCTTTGTTAAAGCAGCAACTCTGAAAGGGAAGGAAGGTCTCACCTCTGGTGAAAATAACACCTGGAGCTGAAGACATGAATTTCATATGCAGCTTCCCACCTCCCACATCTCCAGAGAAGAAATCAGGAAACTTAGTAAGGATGTTTCAGCTACATGTACCCTTCTAAGCTGGAGAGGGGGGCTAAAGTGGGAGTGGGTGGAGATGTTCTCCAGCTCCCCACAGTGGTGTGTCACAAAATCAACTTCATGGGTGTGAAACAATGAAAAACAGCAGGACACATTTCCTTAGAAAGGGCAAGCATTGTTTCATGAAAGTTTGTTTCAGTTACATGCTGTGCATGCGTGTATTGGGAATGTACGTTTCTGTGGGTTGTCATCAGAGGGTGGATGCTTAGATTACAAGAGCATGCTTAGATTACAAGCTCCTTCTTAACAGTAACAATAAATAATGATTAATAACAAATACCAACATTTACAAAATGTATTTATAAACACTTTTAGATGAGCTTTCTCTAGAATGCATGGGAAACTGCTATTGGTGGCAGCCTCTGGACAGAATTAGGTGATTGGGGGCAGGGAAATCCTACATCTTGACTTTTCACTGGATGTCATGTTTCATTTGAAATTTTCACCATGTTTCTATTATTTGTCTTTTAATAGTATGTTTTTTATTTCATAGAGGGAGAGATAGAAACATCAATGATGAGAGAGAATCATTTATTGGCTGTCTCCTGCACGCTCCCTACTGGGGATCAAGCCTGCAACCCAGGCATATGCCCTGACTGGGAATTGAACCATGTCCTCCTGGTTCATAGATTGATACTCAACCACTGAGCCACACCAGCCAGGCTACCACAACCGTTCCTTTTAAGTTATTTGTTCTTTCCAAGGCATGTCATAGCTCTATAGCAAGCATGTCAAACTCTTGGCCAGTGGGCTGCATGCAGCACACAATGAATATTGTTGTAGCCCAGCCAATAACAGTAGGTAAGAATCATTTTAATAAGAATTTCATAACTTAATTTTTACATATTTTGTTATATATAATCTATATTTAATTTGCAGATTACCACACGCGCGCTCACACACACGTGTGTGGTAATATGCAAATTAAATATGGAGGTAATATGCAAATTACCCAGGACACCATAATAGTCATGACCACTCAGGAGGAGGCTGCGTGCACAGATGGGCAGGAGGGGACTGCTGTGCTGTGAGGCAAGCCAAGAATGGTGCAAGCCCGCAGAGAGCAGGGCAGAGCAGGGCCTGCAGAGAGCAGGGAGCAGAGCCTGCCTGCTAGCCACTGCGGGGATGCACAGACAGGCCCACAGAGAACAGGGCCTGCCAGCCATAGCACACCAGCAGTCCTGCCTCTGCACATGAGCTACAGAGGAAACACCTTTTCTGACAGCTCACTGGCTAAGCTCCCAGTATGTCACTTGCAGTGTTCTTGCTAACTTGGGTAATAAGAATCCAAGAAGGCGATCTGGGGTTTTCCCAGATTGGAGAGGATGCAGGTCTGGCTGAGGGACCCCTCCCACCACGAGCACAAATTTTGTGCACTGGGCCTCTAGTTATTAGTAAAGAACTACAACATTCACTAATGACTGATTACTATAATTTCCCTTATGCGCCTTACGTGCAGGTGCACCATTTCTCTCCACTAATATTAGCAGCGAATATTTTAGCAGCCGACTGTCACGTCATTAGTCTTAGACTGACTTATTTGGTGTGTGCAATAGGAAATATTTCACTTTTGGAGAACAAGGAAAATAGGTTTAGGGAGAGATCAACAAAAGGACTTGTATGCATGCATATAGGCCTAACCAATGGACAAAGACAACAGGGGAGTTAGGGCATCAGTGGGGGCAAATGGCTTATATGTAATAACTTAATAAGAAATTTTAAAAAAGGGGTAAACGTGAAAAAAAAGAAAAAAGGTTTATTTGCATTACACTTATTAATTTGTACAGTTATTCAGTGTCTGATAAGTTTATGTTCAAGAAAAAAATATTAACTTTATTAAAATGTTCTATTATTTATTTCAGCCCTTTGTATACAGCATGCCTCTATCAAAATAAACCTACATTTCTATGAAAATTGAAGCTTGTTTTTTTGCGGCCCACATAAACTTAACCTTGTTTGTTTGGCCCATGTTAGCCTTTGAGTTTGACATGCTTGCTTTACAGCCTCTAGAAGTCCCTATTTATGGATAAGTGTCCGGTTTAAAAAAAGCCCCTCCTCCTCATAGGCAGCCATTGCAGATCCCTCCCTAGGGCCATTTTCCTCAATACAAGAATCATCTGCCCTAACCTGTTTGGCTCAGTGGATGGAGCATCGGCCTGCAGATTCAAGGATCCCACGTTCAATTGTGGTCAAGGACACTGTACCTTGGTTGCAGGCACATCCCCAGTAGGGGGAGTGCAGGAGGCAACTGACTGATGTTTCCCATGGATGTTTCTAACTCTCCGTCTCCCTTCCTCTCTGAAAAAAAAAACCAATAAAACATATTTTTAAAAAAAGAATCATCTTTCTGCGCATTTGACTACCCTTCAGGTAAGTTTGTTGTACAACCGTTTGAGTGGCCTTAAAAAAAAACACCAATTTGTCCAAAACATAGTACTCTAGCTAATAACACTCTCTTAGGAGTTCTCTATTGACAAGTTTAATGGATGATATTTTATGCTGTTTTTGTATGGCAATTCGAGGGAATTGAGAAAGAACATTTCTTAATTCAGCCCAATTAAATGACATTTAATCATCACCACAATCAACATTAAAGAGGAGGTCAAGCTGAAACCGGTTTGTCTCAGTGGAGAGAGGAGAGAGCATTGGCCTGTGGACTGAAAGGTCCCAGGTTTGATTCCAGTCAAGGACATGTATCCTGGTTGTGGGCACATCCCCTGTAGGGGGCGTGCAGGAAGCGGCTGATCGATGTTTCTTTCTCATTGATGTTTCTAACTCTCTATCCCTCTCTCTTCCTCTCTGCAAAAAATAAATAAAATATATTAAAAAAAAAAAAGAGGCCCAGTGCACAGAAATTTCACATTGTGTAGAAGACTGCTTATCAGATGATATTAAGTATTATGATTTTCTTAGCTGTAATTATAGTGTGATTATGTTGGATACATATACTTATTTCTAAATAAACTATGATCTCTAAGATTTACAGTGGTACCTCGAGATACGAGCCATCGAGCGAGCGATTTTTACTTTGAAATACGAGCAACATTTGAGATAGGAGTAATCGAGAGGATTGGCCGGCTGCACATGACCCACCAATTTACCGAGACTCGAGCATCTCATAGTTTCCCACGCCTCAAGGTTACGGAACGAATTAAACTCGTATCTTGAGGTACCACTGTACTTTAAAATTACCTAGTAATTAAAGATAAAGCTGGTCATTTGTTGTTAACTGTTAAAGCTAGGTGAGGTACATATGTGTTTTTTTCTGTTGTTTTGTTTTTTTAATACATTTTTTTTTTATTGATTTCAGAGAGAAAAGGAGATAGAAACATCAATTAGAGAGAATCATTGATCAGCTGTCTCCTGCATGACCCAAACTGGGGACCAAACCCACAAACTGGGCATATGCCCCGACTGGGAATCAAACTGTGACCTCCTGGTTCATTGGTCAACACTCAACCACTGAGCCACACCAGCGGGCACATACGTGTTTTTATTATACTATTTTCATTACCTAAGAAATGTTTAAAAATTATCTGACAATTTAAGGGAACATACTAGTACACATAAACTTCAGCATATACAATGCTTAAGGCTATTTCATATAATTATTCATTCTATTGTCTGGCACAGAAAAGGTGGTCAAATTTTGAGAAAACCAAAATTAAAAACAAAACAAAATTAAAAAATACTTACTGTGAAGCCCCTCTTACTGGTCCAGGTACTATTTCCAACCCAGGTTCTGGCCCAGTAATCCAGCTCTTTACACATACACAGTTTTACATTTTTCCAACAAGTATTTATTATTAATTAAGCCATGATTCAGGATTCTAGGGTGGGGTGTACCCAGACCCCCTTCACCTCCCTGTGAGAAGGATGCCCAGTTCAGATCTTCCCAGGAAATGTGCCTTCTGCCCGGCGGTCGTCCCAGGCTGAAACCTGTGGAAAGAAAGCCAGTGTTACTTACTCCTTTCCTCTATGGGGAAACCAGACGGGTGGACTTAATTTTTCTCACTTTGCCTACCTGTTCATTTCTTCAGTCAACAAATAACCCCAGTACCTACAGGAGCTGGGGAACCAGCAGTGTCCAGAAAGATAAGAATTACTGTGCTGTTTGGCTGGCATGGCTCAGTGGTTGAGCATCAACCCATGAATCAGGAGGTCACAGTTTGATTTCCATTCAGGGCACATGCCTGGGTTGCGACCTCTGTCCCCAGTGTGAGGCATGTAGGAGACACCCAATTAGTAATTCTGTCTCATCATTGATGTTCTCTCTCTCTCTCTCCGTCTCTGAAATCAATAAAAATATATTTAAGAAAAACAAAAAAACAAAGAATCACAGACCTGAGTGAGCTGATACAAGCTGAACCACTAAAAGGGTGCGGGGAGGAAAAATAACACATAGGAAAATCCCCAACTTCCTGCAGGTCTGTTCATGGGGAGATCTATGAGGTACAGAGCTTCAAGAGAGTGGCTATGCCCAGTTTCAGGAAACCTAGTCAACACTCAATGATGTTTGTCAGAAAAGAGGAAAGAAGAAACACTAGGCAGCGATGGAAAAAGTAAGGCTGATCTATGCTCTAGCACAAAGAGATCTCCAAGACATAATCAAGTGCAAAAAGATGCCAAATGAAATAAAGAGTAGGATACTAGTGTTAATCACAGATTTAGTCAAACAATTCGGTTCTTGACCAAGTTGTTCATAGATATGTTGATACGTCACCATGAAAAAAAGCGTCTCTCAGACCATAAACAAAGGAGAGAATGTGAATCAGTTTACTCCTAAACCTCACTGCTTGTTAACATCTCAGAAAATAGTGCTATGAGTATATATATATATATATATATATATATATATATATATATTGCTTTTAAAAATTTTTATATTTTTATTGATTTCAGAGAGGAAAGGAGAGGGAGCGAGAATAGAAAATCAATGATGAGAGAGAATCATTGACTGGCTGCCTCCTGCACACCACCTACTGGGGATGGAGCCCACAACCCAGGCATGTGCCCTTGACTGGAATCAAACCTGGGATCCTTCAGTTGAAAGGCTGACGCTCTATCCACTGAGCCAAACTGGCTAGGGCATGCTGTGAATATTTTTGTTTTTGCTTTTGTTGCTGCCAAAATGGACAATTAGCACAATTTAAAAACATAAAGAGGCCATCAAGTGCTAATGTTCAATCTCCAGACAGGGCACATACAACAAGCAACCAATGAATGCATAAATAAGTTTGTAACAAATCGATCCCTCCACCCCCATCTTCCTCTCCCACCCTCAAATCAATCAATAAAATTAGCCTTGGCCAGTGGGGCTCAGTTGGTTGAACATAGACCCATGCACCAAAAGTTCACTGGTTCCATTTGGTCAGGGCACATGACTGGGTTGCAGGCTCAATCAGGTTGTAGGGGGAATGCAAGAGGCAGCCAATCAATGATTCTCTCTCCACCTCACTCTAAAATCAATAAAAGCATATGGAAACAAATTAATTAAAATAAAGAATTTCAGTTACCAGGGCTAAAAAGACTGCCTTAGTGTCCATATTTTTCAGATACACACTGAAGTAAGGAGGTGTGAAATGACATGCTGGGATTTATTTAAAAATACTTCAGCAACAAAGGAAAGATGAAAAAGAAAAGAGATAGATGAAGGAAATGTGGAAAAATTTTGACATTATTCAATTTGGGTGGTGGGTATATTTTGTGGTCACTGAATTATCCTACTTTTATGTATATTTGAAAATGTTCACAATAAAAAAGGACAGGATGGCACAAAATGGTGAGCTTTATAGGGACAGAAACACAGCACTGAGTATATATCTATAGAGTGTGTGAGCAAGATGAATTTAGCAAGAAGACAGCTCTGGTCACCTTGGCTGAGAGCCCTGACTTATTGAATGTATCAGTGAAAGAAGAAAGGGAAGGCAATTATAGGAAGAAAAAGGACAAGTCCCTGTCTTCCCTCCACCTCTTACAGCCAAGTCATTCAACTCCCCTTTCCTAAGACCCCTCCCCTGTATCCCAAGGGCCCCAGCAGGAGTCACTTACCCAGGATACGGGACACAGGGACTTGTATACACGCCGATACCATTCACACACAGAGACATCACCCCCTTTCGCAGACATTGCCTTCTCACAGCGGTGGAAGTCTGAAAAAAGGGTTCAGGTTCGGCTCAGACAAAGGGCTAGGACACATTTTTTTACTTTTATGGATTTCAGAGAGGGAGGGAGGGAGAGAAATATCAATGATGAGAGAGAATCACTGATCGGCTGCCTCCTGCACATCCCCTACTGAGGATTGAGCCTCACCTTGTTGGAATCGAACCTGGGACCCTTCAGTCCGCAAGCCTGTGCTCTATTCACTGAGCAAAACTAGCCAGGACTAGAACACACTTTTTTAACAAAACTCACAGAAATACCCTTTTCCCAGTTACTTACACACACACACAATTTTACAAATGTATACCCTTACAAGTGAACTAAAAAGGATTAGATCTAACTGACTAAATTGACTTTGAAACCTCTAGAGAACTGCTGCTTAATTGGAAATCTCTGGGGTCAGGCCTTAGCAGGTTCCACTCAGTAGGTAAGAGCATGGCCAATGGACTGAAGAGTCCCAGGTTTGATTCTAGTCAAGGGCATGCACCTCAGTTGCAGGCTCTATCCCTGGCCCTGGTTGGGCACATATGGGAGGCAACCAATCGACGTTTCTCTCTGTCTTTCCCCCTCTCTTCCACTCTATAAAAATCAATGGGAAAATATCCTCGGATGAAGATCAACAATACATAGATAGATAGATAGATAGATAGATAGATGGGTTATTTGTTAAAAAAACAAAAACAAAAACTCTGGGTTCAGGACTGATGGGCAATATGAGGGGTACGTGTAGGGATAATGGAAACCCAGAACCAGGGCAAAGGAAGGGGAAGATAGTCTTGATGCTAAAATACTGGAGTCTGAGCAGGAAGACAGGCGTGGGATAATCTGGTTTTTTTAAAGTAAGCAAATAAGCCTGGCTGATATGGCTCAGTGGTTGAGCATCAACTTAATAACAAAGGGGTCACTGGTTCTATTCCCAGTCACAGCACATACCCAGTGAGGGCATACAGGAGGCAGTCAATCAATGATTCTCTCTCATCAATGTTTCTATCTCTCTAAAAATCAATAAAAATACATTTTTTTTTTAAAGTAAGCAGTTAATTAGCCTTGGCCAGGTAACTGAGTTGATTAGACCAACATCCCGATACACCAAGGTTGCAGGTTCCATCCCTGGTCAGGGCACATAAAAGAATCAACCAATGAATGCATAAATAAGTGGAACAATGAATTGATACTTCTCTCTCTAATCAATGAAAAATGAATAAATAAATGTAAGCAATTAATTAAAAAAAAAACATCAATCCCAGGTATTCCACTTCTGGGCACATTCCTTAAGAGAGAAAAGCATGGACATCAGATTACACCTCTAAGAATGTATATAGCAACATTATTCCTAAATGCCCCAACCTGGAAACCATACAAGTGACCATGAATAAAGTGTGGAAAACTTTACAGCAATGAAAATGAGCAAACTACATGTCAGAATACAGCTGAATCTTCAGAACTGCAGATTTAAAAAATCCAACACATGCCCTAATCGGTTTGGCTCAGTGGGACCCAGGTTGGATTCTGGTCAAGGGCACGTACCTTGGTTGTGAGCACATACCCAGTGAGGAGTGTGCAGGAGGCAGCTGATTGATGTTTTTCTCATTGATGTTTCTAACTCTCTATTCCTCTCCCTTCCTCTCTGTAAAAAAAATCAATAAGCCGAGACCGGTTTGGCTCAGTGGATAGAGTGTCGGCCTGGGGACTGAAAGGTCCCAGGTTCGATTCCGGTCAGGGGCATGTACCTTGGTTGCGGGCACATCTCCAGTGTGGGGCATGCAGGAGGCAGCTGATCGATGTCTCTCTCTCTCATCGATGTTTCTGACTTTCTATCCCTCTCCCTTCCTCTCTGTAAAAAATCAATAAAAAATATTTTTAAAAAATCAATAAAATATATTTTTAAAAATCCAACACAAAAGAACGCATACAGTATTTACAAAGTTCACAAAGAGGCAAATCTAAATGTGATGAGAAAACCAAAATGTGATTGCCTTAGGTCAGTGGAGTTATATCTCTACTGGGGAGAACAGGATTTTGTGCTCAATACAGAATGTTCAGTAGGCAGGAGAGTTCAGAGTTCAGGCAACATCTACTTTTTTATCCAGGCTACCGATATTTATACAGGGGTTCACTTTAGAATTATTCATTTAGCTGTACATTATGTTTTCTGAACTTCTTGTATGGATGTTCCATCACACACACACCCACACACACAATTTATTTTTAAAATTGATTTGAAAGAGAGGGAGAGAGAGAAACATCCATTTGTTCATGCATTCATCTGTTGCTTCTTGTATGTGCCTGACCAAGGATCGAACCCACAACCTTGGCATATCAGGAAAATGCTCTAACCAGCTGAGCTACCCAAGTCATGGACTCAAATAAATCTTTAAAAGAAGAAATCATTGCAGGAACATTGCACTGGCCCAGACCTTGAACACAGTTGATAAGGAGCCTAGGTCCTGTGAGGTAGGATGTCTATAAATAAAAAAGGCCTGAGATTCGTGGGTCCCCAAGGAGGCAAGAGGTGAGCAACTCCAGGTGTGGGAACAGGGGAAGATCTGCATTCCCCAGCCACCATGACTTGCTTACCCAAGTAGTTCTGCCAACAGTTCCTGGTCTGGTTCTGGTTGGGGAAGCGGCTGTCAAAAGGAGCAGTCCGGTAGTTCTTGATTTTTGTCTTGATGTCTTCTGCCATGTTGCTGATTCCTAGAGACAGAGAGAATGGGTGTTAGCAGGGGTTGTTTGGGGCCTGAACCTGACCATGTCAGCCCACCCAGGCCCAATGGGGCACCAGATACAGAAGATAGGCTGGGTGTGAATAAGCCACTACCCCTACCCTATCAACATACACACACAGATATGACGTATGCTCATATGTCTAAATGTGTAAGACAGCAAGGTTTGGAGGAGAGTCAACTCCTTGGTAAAATTAGGCCTTATTTGTCACAAAATAACACTAGCGAAGAGGTATTGAGCATTTACTACCGGCCAGGTGCTGTCCTACACTCCTACAGCTTTACGCCTGCAGCCAGTCTAATAAAAGGTAAGAACTATTACTGTCACTGTTTCTCAGACAAGTGTCTAAATGATTTCTCAAGGTCACACAGTATATAAGGTGGACCTGCACTCAATCATTAACATAATGTACAATGCAGATTCTTAATGTCTTTGGTGCCATGAACTCTGAGCCTCAGTTGCCTGTCAAAAATGATCCCTTGCTTAGCACGTGTTTAAGTGCATAAAAAAATTGCACACGCCTGACAGGTTTGGCTCAGTGGATAGAGCATCAGTCTGTGGACTGAAGGGTCCCAGGTCTTGACCCCCAGTAGGGGGTGTGCAGGAGACCACCGATCAATGATTCTCTTTCATGAGGATGTTTCTATCTTTCCCTCTTCCTTCCTCTATATGTAGTTGAGATTTTATTAAGTGCTACAGTTTTGGTCCTAACAGGTTTGGCTCAGTGGATAGAACATCGTCCCAGGTTCGATTCCGGTCAAGGGCATGTACCTTGGTTGTGAGCACATACCCAGTAGTGGCTGTGCAGGAGGCGGTTGACAATGTTTCTCTCATTGATGTTTCTAACTCACTATCCCTCTCCCTTCTTCACTGTAAAAAAAAAAAAAATCAATTATATATATATATATATACATATATATATATATTTTTTTTTTTAAAGTGCCGAAACCAGTTTGGCTCAGTGGATAGAGCATCTGCCTGTGGACTGAAGAGTCCCGGGTTCGATTCTGGTCAAGGGCATGTATCTTGGTTGTGGGCACATCCCCAGTGGGGGATGTGCAGGAGGCGGCTGATTGAAGTCTCTTTCTCATCGATGTTTCTGACTCTCTATCCCTCTCCCTTCCTTTCTGTAAGAAATCAATAAAATATATTTTTAAAAAAATAATAAAAAGTACTACAGTTTTGAGGTAATCATGAGTAAAAATATTCTGTGCTACCTGCAACCACTTGACTGCTGACAGAGATGCTAATACTCCTGAGGTTGTTGCCCCATGCCTAACTGAAGCAAATGCTACATTTCAACTAGAGGTCAGTAAACATGCAGATGTAATTCCCCCTCCCCCCCCATTCACACGCCCACTGGAGTACTAGAACTCCTCGAATCCCACAGATGCTGTAGACACAGGGTTCAAAAACCTCTGGTACAATGTCTCTTATGAGGTGGCACACAGTTTTCAGCAGGGAGCCTGAGAGGAACTGCCTCTATCCAGAGACTTCGAGGAGTCGTGGGTTTACGCTGAGGGGAGCAAGCCCGTGTTAAAGCGAAGCGAGCCCAGAGAGCGGTAGCGACCTGGGACAGTCAACTGGGAGGAGATCTTGACCCGCTGTTTGGGTGAGGGAGGATCCGGATGACACTGTGACCCCTCCGACGCCCAAGGGGAGCGGAGGGGGCAGACACCAGGGAGCTGGGCTGCGGCCTGGCAAACTGTGGGGACCCACGCCTGTGGCCCAAGGATTAAGGGCACCGCAGTCCAAACCACTGAGTCCAAACCACGGTCGCTGGCTAAGCAGCTTAATACCTCTGGGCCTCAGGTGCCTCCCTGTCAAAAAGGACAATTCCAGGCTGGGGGCGGGCGGAGGGCTAAATGAATTACTATGTCACTTGGAATGTTGCCCGGCATTAACGGAGAACGAAGTGTTAGCAATGACCATGAACACCACAGAACGCCAGCCCCCCGCAGGAGGCCGGACACCGCCGTCCGGAAACCTCACCTCGTTCTCGGGGAAACTACGGTCCGGTTCCTCGGTTCCCCAGGATGGGATGCCGGGCACCCGAGCCTTCGGCACTCACCTAAAGATGCCCGAGGCCGCTCGAAGCTCAATGTGACCTCAGCAAAGAGACTCCTCCGCCTGGCCGGAAGCGGAACTAAAAGAACCGGAAGCTGGGCGGGAGAGGTGAGTCTCTCACCCGGCTAGAGTGCCCTCGGAAAGGCGGCCCCTGAGGCTAGTAAGACCACGCCCACTCACGAGAGCCCCGATCTTCTATTGGGTAATGTAGCTGTTCGTCAACACTCCAGGCCCAATCATGAACTTGTACCGGCTCTCAGCACTTCCTCGGCTTTCCCTGGAGAAAGAAATTCTGTTTGGGTCCTGCTGCTGGCTCCAGAGTGGGCCTGGGGAAATGCCCAAGCGGGAGTGCTCTTTTCGTGCAAGTATTATTTGGTGAATGGCAGGTATTTTTGTAAGGGTTGGGGATGCATCCTTGAACCAAAGACAACCCATACCCTCTTTATGATTATTAGGCCAATCGTTCGGGTATTGAAAAGAACCAGCCTTTCTCGCAGGGTCACTTGTTATGTTAAGAGGAATGCCGGGACTCCACTTCCAAACCCAGAAAGATCTGGGTGGCTGAGGACTCAGAAATCAGTCCTGCATCACGGAGAGGAGAGGTTAAGAATTAAAACCTGGTTCTGTGAAGGATCTGGTAGAAACCCGTCCCTCTCGGGAAATTGACAACTCTATTCTTCTGGACAGTTGTCCTTGACATCTATCTTTCTCTCACGCCTTATAGCTGATCTCTCTAGAAATCCTGATCTATCTAGAAATCCTGTTGGCTCTGCCTTTGAAAATATACTCAGAATCTTCTGCCGTCTGGTTCAAGTCACCAGCACCTCCAGCCTGGACTATTACAGTAGCCCGCTCCCTGGCTTCCTGGTTTCCCTACTGCCCTCCACAATCAAGTACACTCAGCCACAGGGACCCTGCTACCACCTGTCCAGGCATTCCCCTTCCTTAACTTAGAGCCCTACCCTGGTGTCTGGTCTGACTTTTAGTCTAAAGCGAACATCTTTACAAATGACCTACACAGTTGCGCCACCCTCTCCTTCCCACCCCACCCCCGCTTTTTACCCTCATTTCTGTAAAAACTGATACAATTTTGTTCAAAATGGAGTTGGAAAATCCTGAAGGGAGAGTTCTCATGCACACATAATGAAAAAGAAAAATAAGGTATTTTTATTAATATCAGAGAGGAAGGGAGAGGGAAAGAGAGGTAGAAACATCAATGGTGAGAGAGAATCATAGAGAGGCTGCCTCCTGCATGCCCTCCACTAGGGATCAAGACCTAAACCTGGGCATGTGCCCTAACCTGCAATCAAAACGTGAACTCCTGGTTCATCGATCGACTCTCAACACAGCCATGAACGCCACCCGGGCAAGAATTATTTTAAGGTCTGTTTCTCAGCTTCTTGTCTGTGATAATGTTACTTTTCATCTAGTTCAGTGGTTCTCAACCTTCCTAAGGCCGAGACCCTTGCATACAGTTCCTCATGTGGTGGTGACCCCCAACCATGAAATTGCTACTGTTATGCATCATGATGTAAATATCTGCATTTTCCGATGGTCTTAGGCAACCCCTGTGAAAGGGTCGTTCGACCTCCAAAGGGGTCTCGACCCACAGGTTGAGAACCGCTGATCTAGTTCAAAGGAGATATTTTTCACCTGGGAGTTTTATCTTCTGTTAAAGAGAAAGGGAAAAAAAAAAGATCCCTCCCTGCCCCAACAATAACACACTAGCCACCGCTTGCCGCCAGTGAGAAACCACTGTAGCCTCAAACTCTTGTTCTCCAATGGACTTTTGCTCAAAATCATCCTCCCTAATTTCCTCCTAAAACCTAATAAAAGCTGACCTTCCCTTTGTCTCTTTGGACTTGCCTCTAGTTTGCTACAGTTTGCCTGTCCCGAATTGGAATTCCTCCCCTATTCCTGAATAAACTAGTTCTTTGAGCTTGCCTCAGGTCACCTTTTTAAGTCACCACCTCCTACCCTTTTTCTCACTCTTACTGCGTCAGCCTGGGAGCTGGCTGCCTCAAAGGTCCTTAAATATGTAGACTGGCTCCCTCCAAGGAGCCTTTGCACTTGTTCCCCCTTCGCCTGAAATACTCTTTCCACAGCTGGCTCCTGCCTCACCTCCTTCAGTTTTTTGCTCAAATGCCACCTTCTTGGTGAGCCCTTCTCAGTTTAAATAAATAAATATTTGAAGTTGCCATCTTGTCAGCTTCTATCTCCCTTATCTATTTTATTTCTTCATGCACATATCCTCTCAGACATGACATCCTTTCTTTTATTGTGTTTACCTTCTTTTGTTTTCCTCAATGTAATAGAAGATCATAAAGAGCAATTTTTGTCTTCTTCACCATTGTATCTCCAGCACCTGAAATATCACCTGGCACCTAGGAGATACACTATAAATATTTGTTGAAGGAGTGAATTTGTGTGAATAAAGTGCCTAATGGGGACTGGACAGAGGAGCTGTGAGAAAGAACTGCTTTCATCCTCCTCGTGGTCTGGCCTCCAAACCCTCCCATATACTGTGTTGGGTGCAGTGCCCAGGCCTTATTGGGCCAGGGGCTTCTTATACATTCTGTGTTCATCAACATTGTAATTATCTGTGGAACTACCTGTTTATAGGCCTTTATTCACTCCCTTCAACAAGATCCTCCTCAAGCCCAAATCCTTTCCATGCTTCATCCCGAGATGGCTCCCCTGTGACCTCAGGACAAAATCCAGGTTCCTTAGCATCGCCCCACAGATTCTTTGTGAACCGACCCAGGTCACCTCTCCAGCCACAATGAGATTTCAGTTTATTGAACAGTGCTATGGGGTCTTCTACCTTCAGGCCTCTGCCCATGCTGCTGCTTCTGCCTGGAACATTCTTTGCCTGATTTCTAAAATCAGCTGTATTTTGTTTTGTTTTTCCTCCAGGAAACTTTCCCCTACCTCCTTTTCCCCAGGCAAGAAAAAGTTCCTCCTTTTGGGTCCCTCCATACCCTGGAGTTTTCCTCTCCCAGCCCTGACCACTCTGGGCTGTCCCTGTCTGGTGATGAGTCTGTCTCACTGAAGGGCAGCGTCCAGAGTTGCCTTAGTCACTGCTGTATCACCAACATTGTCCACGGAAACACTCAGCAAGCTCTCTTTAGGGGCTCAGTGGTTCCCAGAATGGGGCAGGCTCTTCTTAGAGTCTAGGTCGGAGTTCCATGGTCCCCAGCTCGGGTGAGGAAAGAGTGGGTGGCTGGGGGCAGGGGAGGAGAGTGGGAGGTAGTGGTGAGCACTGAAAGGAAATGAACTCCCCTCCATCTTGTCCTATAGGGCTGGGACCCCTGCCTAAAACCCCTCCCTTTTCTGGGAGTGGCCACAGGTGTGCCAACAATGTCTTAATTTCCCCGACCCCCACCCAAATGGACCAATGAAGCTCCAGGGACACAGCTAAGGTCCTAATTAGGCTTAACCACAGAAAGACCCCAATTCAAGTGACCAATCTCTGTAACCTTCATCACTTTCCCAAGCCCCCTAATTATCCTACCCCATAAAACTCATTGTTCCTGCCGGGTCCGGTCTCCCGCCTCGCTGCTGCGTCAGAAAGAGGCTGAGAGCCAAACCCGGGTTTGAATAAAGACTCTTTGCTTTTGCATCGGAAAAGGCTCCTTAGTGGTGGATTATTGGGGACCCCGAACTCTGGGCACAACAAGCACTACGTCTAATTCCCTGCCAGGCCTTAGCACCGTGAGAGCACACAGGAAGCCCTTTTTGGAGCTCCAGTCCTCTTTTCAAGGGGGACAGAGTAGGTAAAGTCACCAGTTAGTGATTGGGTCTGATTTTTTTTTACAAGTCCCAGCACAGGGCAGGCACACGGTGGAGCCTATGGGGGTACTGAATTAGAATCCTTTGCACGTCTCATCATACAACGAGCACACAGTAAGTCCTCTGGGTCTGGGTCTATTTTAGTCACGGCGTGTCTTAGGCTCACACAGGTGGGGAGGGGTCAGGAGGGTGAGGTGGCACACGGGCTCCCCAGCGGGCCTGGGGGTCCAGTCAGTATCATTGAGAAGGATGCAGACGGCACACGGTGGAAGTTGGGCCGGATGTTTTTATTGGGTGGCTGCTCCCTGTCGGGCCCTGACCCCAGCGTTGTCTGGATAAGCCAGGCCGGGCACGCGGCCCCCAAAGCGGTACGTGTACTTGCGCCCACCGCTCTTGCGCACGATATCGCGGCGGTAGTAGTAGCGCAGGCCTCGGCTCAGCTTCTCGTAATTCATGCCCGGTTTTCTCTTGCGCTCGCCCCACAGTCGCGCCACCTAGGGCGAAGGCGGAGCACAGTCAGAGGAGGTGGGAGGGCGTGGGGTGGTTAGCCGTGGGTGGGCAGGTGGAGGTGAGGGGATGCAGGGGCGGGAGCAAGGGCCAGGCCAAAGGCTGGTGGTGCGAGGTTGAACTAGAGGGGACTAGGGCCGGGCTGGGCGGGGCCGGGGGGCTGCCCACCTCTTTGGGGTCGCACAGTTGGAACTCGAGGCTGTTGCCAGTCCAGCGGATGCAGCTGCTACGCGCCTCGTCTTGGAGCAGCTCCAGGAGGAACTGCCACAGCTGAATTGGACCTGCGGGGCGCGGCAGGTGAATGCTCGGGTTTTCGGGCCCTGACCCAGGAGCCTGGACTCCCTCACCTCGAAGGTCGAAGGGTCCGCCGTCCAGGTTTCCCAAATCGGGACCCAGGAGTCCGGATCCCCTCCTCCTTGGGGACCAGCGAGTCCACATCCCTCCAAATAAGGGACCCCAGAGTCAGCCTCAGGCCCCATCTCGGAGATTTGGGAGTTTGGGGGCCCACCTCTGAGACCTGTTATCTAATTCGGGAGCTGAGGTCGGCGTGCCTGGCTCCCTAGAAGGCTACCCTTCCCTTCGGGCTCCGGAGTGAGGTCTTGGGCACCCAAGTCCCGCCCCCTCTCGGCCAAGTTCCGGGTGCCCACCCCCTTCGGCGTCCAGGCCCGCCTCCCTAGGCTGCAGCGTCGCCCGCTCCGGACCACGTCTCCCGGACCTCTCACCTCGATGGTTAGTTTTGGGGTAACGAGCCGAAACTGCGCGGTCCAGCTGCTGCCTCGGTTCGGAGGAGGTGGTGAGGCCTGACGTCCGGGACTCCTTTGGAGAGGCGGCGCAAGCCGTGTGCAGCCCCGAGCCCCAGCGGGGGGCACAGTCCGAGCGCCCAGGCCCACCCCGGGAGAGGTAGTCGGCGCAGAGGCCCTGGCTCCAGCGTGTGGGGCCGTCGGAGCCCACGGGGTCGTCCCAGCCGGGGGAGCTGGCGGGGGCGGGGGCGCGCGGCCACGCGTGGGTGCCTCCCGCGAAGGTGGCAGGGTGCTGGCCCGCGACCCCGGGAGACTCGGCGAAGGGGGCGGGGCCCGGCGTCGGCGAGACGCGGCTCCACGCGTCCCAACCGGTGGTGGTGCATCCCCGTTGTATCCAGTCTCCTGACCACGGAAGCGCCTGGGAGGCGTGCTCTGCGAGGAGGAGCGGACCCCGAATGAGGGGAGGCCAGGGTCCCGCTCCTGGCGCCCTCGGGAGTTCTAGAAGTCAGAGCTCTCGGCCCTCGCGCCTGAGGCTCCTGGCTCCCGATCTGGGTCAGGCCACGCGGAGGACACAGGCGTCCCCAGTCCTACCTCCGTTCTCCCTCAAAAAATCAGGGAAGCCAAACTTAAGCCAGGTGGAAGACCCCCGTTGCTTCCCTGCCTCTCCGCGCGCACACTTACCCGTGCCCCATGGAGTTTCCGGGTGCGGCGCCGCGGAGCTCCAGTCCTGCTGTGGGAGCGCTGCGAGGGGCGAAGATGTAGCTGAGTTTAGGGAAGAGTGTGAGCTGTGACTAGAGGACCCCCTCCACCACTTACCCAGCAGTCTTTATTTGTCAGGGCCTGAGAGTCCTTATTACCCCCACCCCCTCCTCATTCAGACCTGGGACTCGGGTCCCAGCCCCCTCCTCTTGCAACCTCAGGAGTTCAAGCCGGCAGCCCTCTCCCCACTAAACCCCAGGAGTCCAGGCACACCCCTTCCTCCTCAGACCTAACCTTCCCCAGCACCCCGGGGGCTCAGCTCACAAACACCTTTCCAGCATGTCTCCTCTGACAGTGTGTCCTCTTGGAGTGCCACTTCAGGGAAGCAAAAGCCAAGCTCAGCTCCTTCTGCAGGCAAGCAGATTAGAGGTGATCAGGGTCAGCGGAGGCCCCCCAGCTAGGCACCCCCCAATCACTCACACACACACAGTTCAGCCCCACAAACCTACCCAGCCGTGACAGGCTGTTTCTCAGGGACACTCCCTGTGGTGATGCTTTATCCCACTGCCACAAGTCCATGGATGCTTGTGAATGCTGGCAGGGGAGGAAAGGCACAGGGTGAGCTGGTGACACTGAGGGACCCTGCAGTCTGGGCCCCAACCTGCTACTCTGACACCGTAGTCCAGGCCTCTGCTGCCTTCTTCCCCAGACCCCTGGAATCTTGGCCTTTTGTCCTTTTTGCCCATACCAGGAGTGAGGTACCTCAGCCCTCTTTTTCCTCAGACTCAGTAGTCCAGACCTCCAGTCCTCAGTTCACACTGGCTCACCTCTGGTGTGTTCCTCTGCCCCCACCTAGGGGTCTCAGCCTCATTTCATACCATGCATCCCCTCCCCTGGGGGCCTGGGCAGGGGGGAATTTTCCGAGACGTCAGAGCTGGGGGTTGAAGCTAGGGTCGAGTTGCAGGGGCCTGGGGCGGGGCTGAGCTACACTCCCCTCGCTTTCCTCCCCCCACCCCCCTTAAGGATGGCCGCCTGCCTCGTAGCTGGGGCTGTCCTGCTACAGGGATGGCTAGGACTTGGACAGAAGCTTGGGGAACAGCAGGCTGGGCAATGGGGGGTGCAGGGAATGATGGGAGTGGGACAGGGGGCTTGGTGGACAGGTTCTCCATCTTGGGGACTTGATCCTGCGAAATGAGTAGTGGTGGTGGGGAAGAGGGTTTGGGTGCAGCTGGGCTGTTCCAGGCTTATCTGCAACCGGAAGGAGGATTTCCTGCCAGACCCTTGGTCTGCCTACGTCACAATCCACAGGGGGACTGAAGGAAATTGGGAATGGGGGGTGGCCTGACCAGGGTTGAGTTTGCCCCTTGCAGGGCTTTGAGGACATTCTGGGCTGCTCTGGAGGAGCATTAATCATAACAATAGCGTTAAGAAAATAAACAATAACAACGGAAACAGCTGCCCTAGTCGGGCTCCAGGTTTAATTCCTGATTAAGGTCACATACCTGGGTTGCAGGTTCCATTCTTGGCCCTGGTTGGGGCGCTTGCAGGAGGCAACTAATCAACGCATGTCTCTCCTTCCCTCCCTCCCACTCTTTCTAAAAAATAAATAAAATTCAATGGAAAAAATACCACTGGATTAACAACAACAAAATGACGGTAATACTGATAGCTAACGTTTTATTGAGGGCTCATTGCATGCCACCAACAGTGCCATGGGCCTTCATTTAACTTTAAGAGGTAGGTACACGTCTGATCTCTATTTTATGGAAAGAGGAAATTGAGGAAGACTTTCTTCATCTCCAGAGTCCATGCCCTTCCATGCTATAATAGTTTGGGACAAATGGGAAATTTGAGTATAAACTGAGTATGACACATAGAATTACTAATTTTCTTAGATGTGACAATGGTATCATGATATGAATGATGTCTCTGTAATGAAATGAACACTGAGATATTTAGGGGTGAAGTATTGTGATGTCTGTAACTTGCTTCAAAAGATTCAGTAACTCTCTCCAGGTCTGTTTTTGACCCTCTCTTCTGCCCATCTCCAATCCCATTGTACTGCCTCACAGTACTCATATCTTTTCATTTTTCTGCTTCCTTCCCCATCCTTCCATTTCTGTCCGTCTCTCAACTCACTTTAAAACCCTATTTTCTGGCATTATTCTTCTTCCTTATCTCCTCCTTGCCCCTGTGGTTAGTCAGTAGAGGCAGAGCAGGAGGAGGGAGGGCTAGTGATATGGGGGTGGGGTGGAGTTTCAGGTCCCCAGACTGGGTGGTCCAGCCCAGGTGGCAGGGGACTGAAGGGCACTTCCTGCTGGGGAAGGAGGCCCTCACTCTCTGACCCGACTGGAAAATGTGACATCAGAGGGGGCAGTAAAGGAGAAAGACAGAGGGAATTTGACACCTCTCCCGAGTGGCTAGCTTCCCCAGACTGGCACTGTTTCCCACTTCCCCTCTTACCTCCTTCCAATCCAGGGTTCTGACCACTATGCTGGAACCATGTAATCTCCCTCCCCTGCTTCATCCCTGACCAGCTTCTTTCTAGAGCTCAAGCCCACAGTAGTCTCAGGACTTTCTAAAGTGTAGATCTGTGATGCCAGATCCCTGCCTGAACTGTCTCAACTGCTGCCTTTGTGGTAAACTCTAAGCTTTTAGTCTAGTATTCAAGGTTCTGCATGGACACTTCTTCAGACAGGCAGAGACAAGCTTGGAGCCGGGAAGAGATGGGAAGAGAGACCCACAGACACGGAGGTAACTGTTTCAGAGAGATCCAGATACATAGCAAAGGATAATCAGTGCACTCACAGAGAAAGAGAATCTATAGAATGAAGAAATTAGGAAACAGTCTTAGAGATGCAGAAGGTAAGAGCTCTAGACTGGGAGAGAATGACAAAAAAGAATGAGACAGTCTCAGAAGTGACCAGTTCCTTCAGGAAGCCCTCCTTGATTCCCAGGTTGCACCAAGCTCCCCCATTCCAAACCTGACCTATCACTATCTGGCACTGGGCCTATCTTTTGAAACTGGACCAGGAGCTCTGAGGAAATGACCTGGGACTACTTGTCATCAATGTGTCTCTTGCAGTGCTTAAGCCTTAGATAAGTTTGCTGAAAGCCTAGGTGATGAGCCAGAACTCCCACCTTGGTGCTGAGAACACAGGCTGCTGTCAGAAGGGCATGGGTCTGAGCCTCAGCTTGGCTTCAGCCCTGCCATAGCCCCAGCTTCCTCTGCTGTGGAATAGGCTGCACTCAGCATGCACTTAAAAGGTTTCCAGATGTTATGGGAACTCAGGAGGGACTGAAAAAATGCCCATCTGCATTTCTGCCTGTGTTAATTCTCAAAGCTCCCCGCTATTCCCAGGTGGGGTTTATGCTAAGCCTTGCACCCCAAAGACTGCTTCCAAGCCCAGCCAGCGATAGAAATGAACAAAAATTTATTGACACTTGTTTTGGGGAGGATGGAAGGGTGAATAGTTGGAGGGTTTCCAAAGATAACTATGGGGAGGAGCTAGCGCCCGGCCAAGTGGGAGCGGGTGCCCGGCCACAGACCCTATCTCAGGCCCAACTTCTTCTTCTCTTTCTGCTTCTTGCGCACCACATCCAGGTTCCGGTCCTTCCACATGCTCTTGCGCAGCTTGATGGGGCGCGAGCCCACATACTTCCCTGTGGGAATGGAGGTTTCAAGATCAGGTTTAGGCCAGATGCCCGTCCCGCCCACTGTTCCTACGGGAAGCTTCACTCACCATTCATCTCACGCATGGCTCGCACATAGTCGCTGGGGTCCTTAAAACTAACGAAGCCATAGCCCTTGGTTTTGCCTGTGCGCTTGTCACGGATCACTTTAGCCTTAAGGAAGGATGGGAAGCGGCTGAAAGCGCGTGCCAAGATGTCATCATTCACTTCATTGCCCAGATCCCCACAGAAGATCCGGAAATCATCTGGAGTTGGGAGAAGAGAGGTCAGAGGGTGCAGATGCCTAGTCCAATGTCTGCCTTATTTAAAGAACCCCACCTTCTTTGGAGGCACACCCCCTACCCCCAGCCATCCTCCCTTTGTATCCCTCAGCAGCGGCCCCCTTAGTAATAACAGCGAACACCTGCACGGTATTTACCTGTACTAGGCTGCCCACTAAGCACTCATGAGGTTTTTAACACATCTGAAACTCCCAACAACCCTTTTATACTGAGACACAGAGAGGTCAAGGGGGTAAAACAGGAAATGGTAGAACTGGGACAAGAACTCAGGCATCTGGATCCATAGTTCTTTGGATTAACTGTACAATCCTTCCCCACTCCAGGGACATCTTACTCATTCCCATGATGAAGCCCCTAACTCTATCCCAGCCCTGGCTTCTTCTCTGAGTCCTTGGCATCCCTTGGTCTCCTGTACTCCACAGACATTCCCAGGGTTCCTGACACTGCTGGCTCCCATAATGGCCCCCTCGTACCACAGACTTCCTCTTTCCTCAGCTCTGCTTTCTCTGCAAAGTGCACTCTTAATTCCCATTTGAGTCCCTGAAACCTGAACACATTGCCTGATCCTTCTCCAAGGCTAAACTCAGTTACCTTTTCCAGACATATCCTCTGGGCTGAGCCTCAACTGAACATACTCATGCCCAAAGAATCCCTTCCCCACGAAGCACATACTATTATCATCCCCTTGTTAGAGGAGGAAAATGAGGCTGGAAGGGCTAAGTGACTTGCCCAATGTCACAAATCTAAGCTCTACATCAGTGGTTCCCAAAGTGGGGGAATTTTATTTTTAAGGGGGGCAATTAGAGAATGAGTTATTAACAATGAAGTTTTTGCATTTCTTATGGTTCTAGGGGCCTCATATACTTATATATTATGACATTTATGCATTTCCTCTATTATATGTTTTGAAACTTTGCTATTTTCTCGTATCACTTCATATTATTTTTAAACAATTCTTAGTGATTTCTTCCTCAATATTTCAACTGTCCTTTCTTTTATTTTTCTCTTCCATGAATGCCATGTTCTTTGGAAGCCTGTTTAGACCAAGTTAATGGCCTTTTAGACTTCCTCCACATGAATAGGAGTTCACTTTTTGAATAAGAATTATTATGTCACAGGGGGGCATCAGGATTTTAGAGATGCTTAGGTGGGGGATGGCCAAAAAAAGGTTGGGAACCACTGGTCTACATCCTTACAGGTCACATCTGGGCCCATGCTGCCATGGCCATGGCCATGGCCTGGGATGGTAAACTGTCCAAGAACAGGTAGAAGTCAAGGACTGGGAGGGGAGGTAGGTAACTTTCTTCACCTACAACTGGGGCTGCCCCATTGTTTCTGTGGTAATTAGGACACTCTGAGAACAAGTTAGGCCAACCCAGAAAAAAATAATCTAACAAACTCAAAAAGGTGAGATCTTCTATAAGACAACTGGTCTGGACACTTTATATAACTATTATACACAAAACAAGGCAATGGGAGGGAAACCATTCTCATTAAAAGATAATCTAGATTATCAGTGGATAGAGTGTTGGCCTATGGACTGAAGGATCCCTGGTCAAGGGCACATGCCCAGGTTTCGGTCTCGATCACCAGTAGGGGACATGCATGAGATCAGTGATTCTCATCATTGATGTTTCTCTCTCTCTCTCCCTTTCTCTCTGAAATCAATAAAAATATTTATAATAAAAAAAATCTCGATACATAAAACTGCATGTATCCTGATTTGGGGGAAAAATGGCTATAACATATAGTTTGGGGGAGAACTGAGTTAATTTGAATATAAATGCAACATGAGATACTATAGAAATTTTTTTTCCCTTAGATGTGTTAATGGTATTATGACATGAAAGAGAATGTCACTTTTCTGTTTTTTAAAAAAATATATTTTATTGATTTTTTTACAGAGAGGAAGGGAGAGGGTCTATAAAGAATTAGAAACATCGATGAGAGAGAAACATTGATCAGTTGCCTCCTGCACACTCCCTCCTAGGTATATGCCTGCAACCAAGGTACATGCCCTAGACTGAATTGAACCTGGGACCCTTGAGTCCATAAGCCGATACTCTATCTACTGAGCCAAACCAGTCAGTGCACTTTTCTTAGGAGATGAATACTGAGGTTTTAAGGAGTGAAGTGATAACTAAATCTATAACTTGCTTCAAATGATTGAACAATAACCCAAAAAAACACACATATACACAGAGAGAGAAAATAAATATAGCAAAATAGTTGCTGAGCCCTAACTGGTTTGGCTCAGTGGATAGAGAATCGGCCTGTGGACTGAAAGGTCAATTCGGGTCAAGGGCATGTATCCTGGTTGCAGGCACATCTCCAGTAGGGGGCGTGCAGGAGACGGCTGAATGATGTTTCTCTCTCATGGATGTTTCTAACTCTCTATCCCTCTCCCTTCCTCTCTGTAAAAAAATCAATAAAATATAGTAAAAAAAAAAATTGCTGAATCTAGGTGGTGTATGTCGCCGTTCACTGTGCAATTTAGTGTTTAACATTTTTCATAAGAAGTTGGGAGAAAAAAGAATGTTTTCAAGCCAGGCCCCTCATGAATAAAACAGAGGCCAAAAGATCCTCAGTGCCAATCACCTCCATCAAGTTCTGTTCAACGGCTGGATGAGGGCCTGCGCCTCAGAGCTGCAGCCTAGTCCTCCATGAGGTATGCTAACAACCATGCCTGCCCTACAGCGACAAGGCAGTTGTGAAGTTACCTGGTTCATCTTCCCTCTTTTGGCCTCAAAGAAGAGAGCTTGGCTGGCCTGACTTCGGCTCAGCAATGTCTCACCCTGGACTTTGGCCCACTTACCTGCATCCCACTCCAGTAGGCTGGGGTCTTCCCAGCTGCTCCCAGCTGCTGTGCGAATGCAGCGTTTTAATTTCTCTGGCTTTCCTTTCTTCTTGTCCTCACCCAGTGGCTCTGGGACCTGCAGAAGGGGAGCAAAGGCTTGGTGTTGGAATCTTTTGGACCCATCTGCCCCCCTCCCCTCTTCCTTTCCTCCGCTCCCACCTTCCTTTGCCCCCGCCTGCCTCCACAGTTAAAGGATATGATCCTGGGTGTGGGGTATGTTTGTCATCCTCTCACCATGTCTTTCCAATCCCTCCAACTTCCTAGGCCCCTCCTACTTCCATCAATAGAGGATTACATGTGTTTCTGTGTGTGGAAGCCCGTGGGCTCCTGTCCTTTCTTCCCCTCCTCTGTGGTGCTCCTTACTTACCTCAAGAGCCATGAGGCCAGGGGGTGGCTCAGGTCTCGGGGGCCGGGGTCGTGGACGCAAGGACAGGAGCTCAGGAATGCGTAGTGGGGGCAGCAGGCCTCGTACAACTTCCAGAGGGAGGGGCAGGGGCTCAGGCTCAGGCAAAGGCATGGCCAGGGCCAGTGGTAGGCTGGGTCCAATGACGGCAGGGCCAGCTGGGGTGCCTCCTGCTCCCACAGCTACTGCTGCACTAGCATCCTCCAGCCCGGCTGCTGCTGCCACCACTGCCTCCTCCTTCTCTTTAAGGCCCAACCCCAGGCCTAGGCCCAGCTCTCGGGGTGTTGCTGGTTCTTCCTGTGTGCAAGGGAAGTGAAAGAGAGGGTCAGCTCAAGGCTCAGACTTTACTCCCTTTCTAATCCTATATAACAAAGCAAGGGCCCAGGGGTCAGGGAGCATACAAGAAATATGGTGACAGAGAAAGGAGTCTCGTCAGAAACAGACACAGGGACAGAAAAATAGAGATATACACATACGAACAGACACAAGGACAAAGAAAGACACCAAGACAGAAAAACAGAGAGGACCAATCAGAGGAAAAATTGAGATATAGAAATATACCACAGCATGTTTCTCTCTACAGTTTTCTCAAAGAAAAACAGATTTGACCACAGAAATACGAGGAAAGTCAGAGAGAATGAGAAGGCATAGATGGAAAAGCAGACTTATACACAGTCCATCAAGCCAGGATCAAGAATCTCCCCATCCACAGCACTTCTGACCATCAGCAACCTGTCCACACTTACCAGGGGAGGCCTCAGAGCAGCCATGGAGCCCAGGGGAGGGCCCGGAGCCCGAGCCATCGGTGGTAGCATCATAGGTGGTCCAGGAGGCCCAGGCAAAGGGGGGCCCACGAGGGTCTGGTGAGGGGGCCGCAGGGCCATAGGGCGAGGACCACCTGCTGCAGAAGCAAGAGCAGAATCTGTCAGGGTGTTAGTGGGAGAGTTAGAGGGCTTGGGGGGATTATATGGCATGGATGATGACCCTTGCCCCTCACCTGCTCTCTGAAGCACATGGGGGACGAAGGCCGGACGCAGGATAGGGGCCCTCTGGGGGGCCACAGCTGCGGGAGAGAGAGATGGGGGTGTGTGTCATGGGGGACCAGGGCAGTTGGGGCAAAGTGTGTGGGTCCTCTCACCATCCAAAAAATACTGGAGAAGAGTGTGGGGAGGTGCAGGGGTCTTTTCATTTGTTCATTTAGCAGAAATTTATTGAGGATCTCCTCTGTGCCTTCTCTTTCTCTTTAAGGGCAATGCCAGGGACACACCAATAGACCAAGGCTCTTAGGGAACTCCTGGTCCAGAGTAGGAAGGAATTAACCCATTACCAGAGAGTGACAGCCCAGAGTGCTTAGGACTGGGCTGGGGGAAAGTCCAGGCATAGTGACTGGGGCTAGGAGGGGGAAGGCCAGGGAGCAGTGAGAGCCCAGAGGAGCCTTCTGACCTATCTAGGGGACTAGAGAAGGCTCCTGAAGAATGGGACCTGGGAGCTGAAACTCAAAAGACAATGAAGCATTAGGTAAAAGACAAATGGAAAAAGTACTGGCAAAGGAGAACATTTATAAACAAAATCCTTTCCCCCTTTCAGTTTAGTATAATTATAATAGAGGAAGTCAGGGTTGGAGAACATCGTAAGAAAATGGTCAGCATGTCAGGAGGCATCCAAGCATAGCCTTATTGGCTAAGCCATGAATGTCCTCCTGAGAGCACCAAGGAGTCACAGCACGGTTGGAAGCTGGGCATGGTAACTAGATCTGATTGCATTTTGATCAAAACCATACTAAAGAGTAAGAGATGTTAAAATTTCTCAATACCAGAATCTTAAAAAATATAATAGGATTTAACATGTTTGATCTAATAGAGATCGTACCATATCCTTTTCATAAGGAAGTAATATCACAAAAATTGCCTATGTGTATAAAATTCACCTCTACCACACAAAGTAAGAATGGCCTGTGGAGAGGATAGATGTTAGCTGACTTTGGTTAGTTGGATTTTGGTTTAGTTTATAGGTTTTAGAAGGTTATAGTTAGGTGACAGTGGGTAGGGGAGAGAACTTCAACATAAGCATTGCTGGCACATTCCAGCAAAGTTTCGAGATGTGGGGATCTCTCTCTGCAAGGAGCCACGCGATGTAGAGTCTTGACTGGCAGGTGAACAGCTTGGTGCTTGTTTGATGGTTTGTTCATCTCATCAACAACTATTAGCATGTACTGCTTACTATTTGGCAACTACCAAGACTTCTGCCCCTCATGGAGCTTATATTTAGAGAAAGCAAAAAGTAATAAATTGTGTAGCTTGTTATAAGGTGTTAAGTGCTTGAAGAAAGTGAGCAGAGGGTAGGGATTAGGAATGACAACGAAGATTGGTTTACAATGACCAAGTTAAACCTTATTAAGGCCAAAATAACTTGAAATACATAATCATATATACATAATCACAATACATACATAAACATCAGGGTGGGGATGAAATGAACAGGGTAAGTTAGAGCAATGAATCAAGCAAGAGGTTGAAGTAGTTGAAATAAGACTGCTGAGTTAAATGTGGGTAACCTAGCCCCAGACCTACCTGCTCGTCGCAAAAACATCGCTTCTCGAGCCTCTGGACTTTCCAGGTGACTCCGATCCCCAGGGCCAAAGCCAACTGTTGAGAGAGAAGAGACAAGAATGGTGGGAAGAGAGTTCTGAGTATCCCTTCTTACCCCCCTACCCAATCCCCTGGCTCCCTCACCCCACTACTCCTTACTTACCTGGACCCACAAAAGGAGAGCCACCCACCATGGGAGAAACCACTGTGGCTGCAGCAGCTGCCCGGGCCTCCAGAGTCTGTTGGACCTGTTGGGAAGGAGTTTGGGGTAAGGGGTCTGACTCAGTTCTCCCAAACTGCCCTGGGCTGGTGCACCTTGGGAGGCCAAGAATTCCCATTCTTTGCACTGTGTGTGGGGCTGGCTATCTGTTAACCTTTAGGACTTAAACTAGAATTTTTCAGAGAGGCTTTTGGGATCAGACTAGCTAAAGCTGTCCTTAGCCCATCCTTAGAAGCACCTTCTCTCACTCTCATGCTACTTCATCTGCCCCACAGCACTCAGCACTATCTGAAATTATGTCCATCCTGTCCTCTCTTGCCACCACTGTCTCTTGCCTTGATCATTATATTAGCCTCTTCCTCAATCTCCTGGATTCTGCCCGTACCCCTACACTCTGTTCTTTAAACATAGCCAGAACTACCCCCATTTACATCTAAGTTGGACCATATCACCCCTCTGCTCAAAATCCCCCAGTGCTTTCCCACCTCAGAGTGAAAAATCAAGGTCCTTATGGTGACCCACAAAGCCCTGACAGACCTGGTGTCTCTGTCCTCATCTCCTCCCACTCTCCATTGCTCACTCCACTCAGCCATACTCTTCTCCCAGCTGTTCCTTGAACATGTCAGGTATACACCTGCTTCATGGCTCAGATATCTGCATGGTTCCCTCCAGCATGTCCTTTATATCTTTGCTTAAATGTCACCTCCTCAAAAAGGCCTTCCCTGCCTGCGCTGATAAATCTGTCCTTTTGACTGTACTTTGACCTGTCTCTCCCAAGTAAAATTTAAACTCCGAAAGGTAGTGATTATTGTTCTGTGTTTTCTGCTATACTATACATCCCTAATTTCTAGAATAGTGCCTGGTGTATATAAGGCACCCAATAATTATTTGTTGACAGAATGAACAAGTTTCACTTAATAGTTTTCTGTTTAGTTTCTCCGTCATACATAGCTAGCTATTGAGCACTGGAATATGACTAATGAGATTCAGACACTATTTGACTCAAATATACATTTTAAATAGATATGAACATTTCCATCATTGCATAAAGTTTTACTAAACAACATGCTCCAGAATATAAGTTCTCAAAGGGCAAAAGTATTGTTTGCCTTAGTCATTACCGTGTCCTCGGTGCCTGGCACATAAACTATTTGTCATGCAAATCAACATGTCATTAGTGCTCTGTACACAACCACTGTGTTCCAGGCATTGTGCTCCGACTTAGATGCCTTAGTTCAGACAGACTTACCTGTTGGTATGTGTTGGTCGCGATGATCGGGCGGATCACAGGAGCTGTTGGGACCTGCATTGCTTCTACTGTGGGGACCGTAGGCACTGCAGGCATGGCAGTTGGAATTCCGGTTATCGGAGCCCCCAGAACTTCCTGCTCAAACCTGGGGGAACAGGACACCAAAGCTCAGGACCCTGCACCAATTCTGGAACTTTGGCTATATGGAGACAGAGCCTTCATGCCGACCAACATCTCCTTACTCCCGCCCCGACAGCCCCAAGGTCCCATTTCCCCCTGATAAAGCCGTAAGTCGGCCCTATCGCGGCCTGGAGGCTCCAGGGTTCGGCGGCCCTGGCTCTGGGACGTTTTTTAATCCCGTCCGGTGGCGGGCCTTACAGAGCCATCTCCGCCTCCATCTCCTTCAGGCGTTCTTCGCCGCTCTTGCCCGGAATGCTGGCGCCAGGGCCCGGGACCATGGGGCCTCCAGCACCCGGGAGTCCCGGGAGCGGCCCCGCCCCAGCCATCGCTGCTGCCTTCGCTGTCGCCGCTACCACTGCCCAGCCTCCACCGGTTCCGCTGTCTACTCTCGGGGTTGGTCCGCGTAGGCGCCCGCGGATGACCTGTAAGCGCAAGCGACGGGCGCCGTTGTGTGATGTCATACGCCTGTCTTCAGAGCGAAGGCCAATGAGAATCTGGCCCCACCCGGAGGGCCCACCCAAGGAAGAATATAGGCCAATCAGAATGCTGGAAAATCGAACCAATGGGAGGGCCCGCGTCTGCGCGTGTGCAGTTCAGAGAGGCGGGGCGGTCTTCACAGAGGCCAAATGGGAGCGCTCTGAAGCCAGCCGGCCGGCCCTGAAGTGGAAACGGAGCCGTGGAGAGCTTGGCGAAGTGCGGAGGCCCGGTCCCGAAGTTGTAAAACACACTAAAGTGCGCGTCAGCCCAGGGCTTAGGCGAGGCTGGTGACAGCCGGGGATCGTGGGCTCCCCATCTGGGCCCGACAGACAAGGTCCCAGACAGTGACTCCCTGAAACTCTAGGGACGTGCTGTGGGTAGCTCCGAGCAGGCGCTTCCCGGAGGATGTGACAGCTGGAGGCTTTTACTAGCGAAAATGGGATGGATGTACAGGCCAGTACAGTAGTCCAGAGCATCAACTCAGAAGGTCACGTGTGTAGGTTAGGTCTGTGTCCTTTCTTTTTTTAAAAGACATATTTTATTGATTTTTTACAGAGAGGAAGGGAGAGGGATAGAGAGTTAGAAACATCGATGAGAGAGAGACATCGAGCAGCTGCCTCCTGCACGCCCCCTACTGGGGATGTGCCTGCAACCAAGGTACATGCCCTTGACCGGAATCGAACCTGGGACCTTTCAGTCTGCAGACCGAAGCCCTGTCTGCATCTCCATGTTTCTGCATTCTGTTCCGTGTCTCATGTCCTGCGCCCTGCACCCCAGTGCAGTAAACAATGATTCCGGTGCACACCTCTGCGAGAAAGCCACCCTCGCTTTTCGACCCAATGGCAGTCCAGTTTCTCCCTGTATGAGTCTGGGTCTGCAGAATCTTGCGGGGAAACTGGAGTTCAGAGCAGTCAGGAACTTGTAATTCCCTCCCAATGGAAAAAAAGCAGTGCACACCGGCCGGATTTGTGCGTCCATTTCGGTCAAGGGCATGTACCTTGGTTGCAGGCACATCCCCAGTGGGGGACGTGCAGGAGGCAGCTGATAGATGTTTCTCTCTCGTTGATGTTTCTGGCTCTTTAGTTCTCTCCTTTCCTCTCTGTAAAAAATAAAATATACTTAAAAAAATGTATGCCAAAACCAGTTTGGCTCAGTGGATAGAGCGTCGGCCTGGGGACTGAAAGGTCCCAGGTTCGATTCCAGTCAAGGGCATGTATCTTGGTTGCAGGCACTTCCCCAGGAGGGGCGTGCAGGGGGCAGCTGATCGATGTCTCTCTCTCATCGATGTTTCTAACCTTTTATCCCTCTCCCTTCCTCTCTGTAAACAAAATCAATAAAATATATTTTAAAAAAATGTATAGCTCGATGAGTTCTGACAAATTTATACACCTATGTAACACTACCACTCTCATCATATACAATTCACCCTTATACTATACAGGTTTGAACTATGTGGATTTTGTTCCAATAAATACATACAGTACTATAAATGTATTTTCCTTTTCTTTTTTTCTGGCATAGTTTGTTAGAATATAGTATATAAAACATACAAAGTATTAATTGACTCTAAGGCTTCCAGTCAAGAGCAGGCTATTAGTTTTTGGGAAATCCAAAGTAAAAGTTATATGTGAGGTTGGCACCACTAATCCTGGCATTATTCAAGGGTTAACTGTAATACATTTCTAACTCTAGAAAGCTTCTCTTCAAAACTTCTTGTTGAATTTTTTCTTGTTGTTGCTATTCCTCATCAGAGGATATTTTCCCCATTGATTTTTAGAGTGGAAAACCTGGAGGAGGGGAGAGATGAGAAACATGTTGTCTCTAGCATGTGTCCTCACTGGAACCCTCCCCCCCTTCCCCCCCTCTAATGTCAGAGGAAGGCCTGAGCCTCCAGACCTCACTGGTTTCCCCACATCATGGCCTGCTTGTCACCAGTCTCCTTCTATCCCCCTCTCAGTCTTTTTCCCCAGTCCTGAGTTTGGCCTGTTCCACCCAACTCAGCCCTATCCCCCATCACCAGTCCTCCACAATCCCCTGCAGCCTGGGGATTCATTCTAGGAAGTACCAGTACTGGGGCCATTGCTACTGGGACACAGCCAACTCTGCCCCCTTACAAGTGGTTTGAGGACTTCTTTCTATGCCTTCCTAGAGCCGTGGCCTGAGGACCATATCATGTTAGGGTGTGGGAACAGCGCCCCGACTTACAAGCAATACCTTGGGAGCTTCTCTGATGTGACCAGTGTGGATTACTCATTAGTGGTGCCTGCCATGCTGGCTCGCTATATCCACGTGCCCAAGCTGCGCTGAGAGACCAAGCATGCGTGGGCAGTGGGTTTTCCCAATGGTTCCTTTGGTGTGGTGCTCTCAAAGGGAAAGCTGGATGCCCTGTTGGTTAGAGAATGGGAACCCTGGACGTGTCCTCTGTGGGTATCCACACTGTGGACCAGGTGCTGGCTGAGTGAGGGGAGCTGAGTGCTGGTCCCTGGGGGCTAGTTCATTTCCTGGACCTCTGTTGCTCTCCACTTTCAGACTAGACACTGCCCAAGTCTGTTATGGCTGGTCCCTGAGACATACAACCTATGGTGGCTTTTATTTTTCCTGTTTTTTTAAAATATATTTTATTGATTTTTCACAGAGAGGAAGGGAGAGGGATAGAGAGTTAGAAACATCGATGAGAGAGAGATCGATCAGCTGCCTCCTGCACGCCCCCCCCCCCCCAGGGGAT